>OX456526.1:147716310-148192028 GCA_949748255.1 Eustalomyia histrio
CAAAATCCATACTAAATCTCAGAATTTCGCAGAGATTTATGCACTGCTAAATAGCCCTTTGAATTACCTTTCATTTGAGTATAATATTGAGTGAAAACAAAATTTTCGATTTTTTGCAAAAAATGATGATGTATACACTGTCTTTTTTGCCAAAAAATGAAAATTTTTGTTTTCACTCAATATTATACTCAAATGAAAGGTAATACTAAGAGCATTCAATAAAACTACTTTTCTCTGCGAAATTCCTAGTAGTTTCTGAAATAATCATGATTATGGAGGATCGACAATGGAATTCTTTAAGCATTTTAATGCAAAATCCATACTAAATCTCAGAATTTCGCAGAGATTTATGCACTGCTAAATAGCCCTTTAAATTACCTTTCATTTGAGTATAATATTGAGTGAAAACAAAATTTTCGATTTTTTGCAAAAAATGATGATGTATACACTGTCTTTTTTGCCAAAAAATGAAAATTATTGTTTTCACTCAATATTATACTCAAATGAAAGGTAATACTAAGAGCATTCAATAAAACTACTTTTCTCTGCGAAATTCCTAGTAGTTTCTGAAATAATCATGATTATGGAGGATCGACAATGGAATTTTTTATGCATTTTAATGCAAAATCCATACTAAATCTCAGAATTTCGCAGAGATTTATGCACTGCTAAATAGCTCTTTAAATTACCTTTCATTTGAGTATAATATTGAGTGAAAACAAAATTTTCGATTTTTTGCAAAAAATGATGATGTATACACTGTCTTTTTTTGCCAAAAAATGAAAACTTTTGTTTTCACTCAATATTATACTCAAATGAAAGGTAATACTAAGAGCATCCAATAAAACTACTTTTCTCTGCGAAATTCCTAGTAGTTTCTGAAATAATCATGATTATGGAGGATCGACAATGGAATTTTTTATGCATTTAAATGCAAAATCCATACTAAATCTCAGAATTTCGCAGAGATTTATGCACTGCTAAATAGCCCTTTAAATTACCTTTCATTTGAGTATAATATTGAGTGAAAACAAAATTTTCGATTTTTTGCAAAAAATGATGATGTATACACTGTCTTTTTTGCCAAAAAATGAAAATTTTTGTTTTCACTCAATATTATACTCAAATGAAAGGTAATACTAAGAGCATCCAATAAAACTACTTTTCTCTGCGAAATTCCTAGTAGTTTCTGAAATAATCATGATTATGGAGGATCGACAATGGAATTTTTTATGCATTTTAATGCAAAATCCATACTAAATCTCAGAATTTCGCAGAGATTTATGCACTGCTAAATAGCCCTTTGAATTACCTTTCATTTGAGTATAATATTGAGTGAAAACAAAATTTTCGATTTTTTGCAAAAAATGATGATGTATACACTGTCTTTTTTGCCAAAAATGAAAATTTTTGGTTTCACTCAATATTATACTCAAATGAAAGGTAATACTAAGAGCATTCAATAAAACTACTTTTCTCTGCGAAATTCCTAGTAGTTTCTGAAATAATCATGATTATGGAGGATCGACAATGGAATTTTTTATGCATTTTAATGCAAAATCCATACTAAATCTCAGAATTTCGCAGAGATTTATGCACTGCTAAATAGCTCTTTAAATTACCTTTCATTTGAGTATAATATTGAGTGAAAACAAAATTTTCGATTTTTTGCAAAAAATGATGATGTATACACTGTCTTTTTTGCCAAAAAATGAAAATTTTTGTTTTCACTCAATATTATACTCAAATGAAAGGTAATACTAAGAGCATCCAATAAAACTACTTTTCTCTGCGAAATTCCTAGTAGTTTCTGAAATAATCATGATTATGGAGGATCGACAATGGAATTTTTTATGCATTTTAATGCAAAATCCATACTAAATCTCAGAATTTCGCAGAGATTTATGCACTGCTAAATAGCCCTTTAAATTACCTTTCATTTGAGTATAATATTGAGTGAAAACAAAATTTTCGATTTTTTGCAAAAAATGATGATGTATACACTGTCTTTTTTGCCAAAAAATGAAAATTTTTGTTTTCACTGCAATATTATACTCAAATGAAAGGTAATACTAAGAGCATTCAATAAAACTACTTTTCTCTGCGAAATTCCTAGTAGTTTCTGAAATAATCATGATTATGGAGGATCGACAATGGAATTCTTTAAGCATTTTAATGCAAAATCCATACTAAATCTCAGAATTTCGCAGAGATTTATGCACTGCTAAATAGCCCTTTAAATTACCTTTCATTTGAGTATAATATTGAGTGAAAACAAAATTTTCGATTTTTTGCAAAAAATGATGATGTATACACTGTCTTTTTTGCCAAAAAATGAAAATTATTGTTTTCACTCAATATTATACTCAAATGAAAGGTAATACTAAGAGCATTCAATAAAACTACTTTTCTCTGCGAAATTCCTAGTAGTTTCTGAAATAATCATGATTATGGAGGATCGACAATGGAATTTTTTATGCATTTTAATGCAAAATCCATACTAAATCTCAGAATTTCGCAGAGATTTATGCACTGCTAAATAGCTCTTTAAATTACATTTCATTTGAGTATAATATTGAGTGAAAACAAAATTTTCGATTTTTTGCAAAAAATGATGTATACACTGTCTTTTTTGCCAAAAAATGAAAACTTTTGTTTTCACTCAATATTATACTCAAATGAAAGGTAATACTAAGAGCATCCAATAAAACTACTTTTCTCTGCGAAATTCCTAGTAGTTTCTGAAATAATCATGATTATGGAGGATCGACAATGGAATTTTTTATGCATTTAAATGCAAAATCTATACTAAATCTCAGAATTTCGCAGAGATTTATGCACTGCTAAACAGCCCTTTAAATTACCTTTCATTTGAGTATAATATTGAGTGAAAACAAAATTTTCGATTTTTTGCAAAAAATGATGATGTATACACTGTCTTTTTTGCCAAAAAATGAAAATTTTTGTTTTCACTCAATATTATACTCAAATGAAAGGTAATACTAAGAGCATTCAATAAAACTACTTTTCTCTGCGAAATTCCTAGTAGTTTCTGAAATAATCATGATTATGGAGGATCGACAATGGAATTTTTTATGCATTTTAATGCAAAATCCATACTAAATCTCAGAATTTCGCAGAGATTTATGCACTGCTAAATAGCCCTTTAAATTACCTTTCATTTGAGTATAATATTGAGTGAAAACAAAATTTCGATTTTTTGCAAAAAATGATGATGTATACACTGTCTTTTTTGCCAAAAATGAAAATTATTGTTTTCACTCAATATTATACTCAAATGAAAGGTAATACTAAGAGCATTCAATAAAACTACTTTTCTCTGCGAAATTCCTAGTAGTTTCTGAAATAATCATGATTATGGAGGATCGACAATGGAATTTTTTATGCATTTTAATGCAAAATCCATACTAAATCTCAGAATTTCGCAGAGATTTATGCACTGCTAAATAGCTCTTTAAATTACCTTTCATTTGAGTATAATATTGAGTGAAAACAAAATTTTCGATTTTTTGCAAAAAATGATGATGTATACACTGTCTTTTTTGCCAAAAAATGAAAATTATTGTTTTCACTCAATATTATACTCAAATGAAAGGTAATACTAAGAGCATTCAATAAAACTACTTTTCTCTGCGAAATTACTAGTAGTTTCTGAAATAATCATGATTATGGAGGATCGACAATGGAATTTTTTATGCATTTTAATGCAAAATCCATACTAAATCTCAGAATTTCGCAGAGATTTATGCACTGCTAAATAGCCCTTTAAATTACCTTTCATTTGAGTATAATATTGAGTGAAAACAAAATTTTCGATTTTTTGCAAAAAATGATGATGCATACACTGTCTTTTTTGCCAAAAAAAATAAATATTGTTTTCACTCAATATTATACTCAAATGAAAGGTAATACTAAGAGCATTCAATAAAACTACTTTTCTCTGCGAAATTCCTAGTAGTTTCTGAAATAATCATGATTATGGAGGATCGACAATGGAATTTTTTATGCATTTTAATGCAAAATCCATACTAAATCTCAGAATTTCGCAGAGATTTATGCACTGCTAAATAGCCCTTTAAATTACCTTTCATTTGAGTATAATATTGAGTGAAAACAAAATTTTCGATTTTTTGCAAAAAATGATGATGTATACTCTGTCTTTTTTGCCAAAAAATGAAAATTATTGTTTTCACTCAATATTATACTCAAATGAAAGGTAATACTAAGAGCATTCAATAAAACTACTTTTCTCTGCGAAATTCCTAGTAGTTTCTGAAATAATCATGATTATGGAGGATCGACAATGGAATTTTTTATCCATTTTAATGCAAAATCCATACTAAATCTCAGAATTTCGCAGAGATTTATGCACTGCTAAATAGCCCTTTGAATTACCTTTCATTTGAGTATAATATTGAGTGAAAACAAAATTTTCGATTTTTTGCAAAAAATGATGATGTATACACTGTCTTTTTTGCCAAAAAATGAAAATTATTGTTTTCACTCAATATTATACTCAAATGAAAGGTAATACTAAGAGCATTCAATAAAACTACTTTTCTCTGCGAAATTACTAGTAGTTTCTGAAATAATCATGATTATGGAGGATCGACAATGGAATTTTTTATGCATTTTAATGCAAAATCCATACTAAATCTCAGAATTTCGCAGAGATTTATGCACTGCTAAATAGCCCTTTAAATTACCTTTCATTTGAGTGTAATATTGAGTGAAAACAAAATTTTCGATTTTTTGCAAAAAATGATGTATACACTGTCTTTTTTGCCAAAAAAAAAAAAATAAATTATTGTTTTCACTCAATATTATACTCAAATGAAAGGCAATACTAAGAGCATTCAATAAAACTACTTTTCTCTGCGAAATTCCTAGTAGTTTCTGAAATAATCATGATTATGGAGGATCGACAATGGAATTTTTTATGCATTTTAATGCAAAATCCATACTAAATCTCAGAATTTCGCAGAGATTTATGCACTGCTAAATAGCCCTTTAAATTACCTTTCATTTGAGTATAATATTGAGTGAAAACAAAATTTTCGATTTTTTGCAAAAAATGAAAATTATTGTTTTCACTCAATATTATACTCAAATGAAAGGTAATACTAAGAGCATTCAATAAAACTACTTTTCTCTGCGAAATTACTAGTAGTTTCTGAAATAATCATGATTATGGAGGATCGACAATGGAATTTTTTATGCATTTTAATGCAAAATCCATACTAAATCTCAGAATTTCGCAGAGATTTATGCACTGCTAAATAGCCCTTTAAATTACCTTTCATTTGAGTGTAATATTGAGTGAAAACAAAATTTTCGATTTTTTGCAAAAAATGATGTATACACTGTCTTTTTTGCCAAAAAAAAAAAAATAAATTATTGTTTTCACTCAATATTATACTCAAATGAAAGGCAATACTAAGAGCATTCAATAAAACTACTTTTCTCTGCGAAATTCCTAGTAGTTTCTGAAATAATCATGATTATGGAGGATCGACAATGGAATTTTTTATGCATTTTAATGCAAAATCCATACTAAATCTCAGAATTTCGCAGAGATTTATGCACTGCTAAATAGCCCTTTAAATTACCTTTCATTTGAGTATAATATTGAGTGAAAACAAAATTTTCGATTTTTTGCAAAAAATGATGATGTATACACTGTCTTTTTTGCCAAAAAATGAAAATTTTTGGTTTCACTCAATATTATACTCAAATGAAAGGTAATACTAAGAGCATTCAATAAAACTACTTTTCTCTGCGAAATTACTAGTAGTTTCTGAAATAATCATGATTATGGAGGATCGACAATGGAATTTTTTATGCATTTTAATGCAAAATCCATACTAAATCTCAGAATTTCGCAGAGATTTATGCACTGCTAAATAGCCCTTTAAATTACCTTTCATTTGAGTATAATATTGAGTGAAAACAAAATTTTCGATTTTTTGCAAAAAATGATGATGTATACACTGTCTTTTTTGCCAAAAAATGAAAATTATTGTTTTCACTCAATATTATACTCAAATGAAAGGTAATACTAAGAGCATTCAATAAAACTACTTTTCTCTGCGAAATTCCTAGTAGTTTCTGAAATAATCATGATTATGGAGGATCGACAATGGAATTTTTTATGCATTTTAATGCAAAATCCATACTAAATCTCAGAATTTCGCAGAGATTTATGCACTGCTAAATAGCCCTTTAAATTACCTTTCATTTGAGTATAATATTGAGTGAAAACAAAATTTTCGATTTTTTGCAAAAAATGAAAATTATTGTTTTCACTCAATATTATACTCAAATGAAAGGTAATACTAAGAGCATTCAATAAAACTACTTTTCTCTGCGAAATTACTAGTAGTTTCTGAAATAATCATGATTATGGAGGATCGACAATGGAATTTTTTATGCATTTTAATGCAAAATCCATACTAAATCTCAGAATTTCGCAGAGATTTATGCACTGCTAAATAGCCCTTTAAATTACCTTTCATTTGAGTATAATATTGAGTGAAAACAAAATTTTCGATTTTTTGCAAAAAATGATGATGTATACACTGTCTTTTTTGCCAAAAAATGAAAATTTTTGTTTTCACTCAATATTATACTCAAATGAAAGGTAATACTAAGAGCATTCAATAAAACTACTTTTCTCTGCGAAATTCCTAGTAGTTTCTGAAATAATCATGATTATGGAGGATCGACAATGGAATTTTTTATGCATTTTAATGCAAAATCCATACTAAATCTCAGAATTTCGCAGAGATTTATGCACTGCTAAATAGCCCTTTAAATTACCTTTCATTTGAGTATAATATTGAGTGAAAACAAAATTTTCGATTCTTTGCAAAAAATGATGATGTATACACTGTCTTTTTTGCCAAAAAATGAAAATTTTTGTTTTCACTCAATATTATACTCAAATGAAAGGTAATACTAAGAGCATTCAATAAAACTACTTGTCTCTGCGAAATTCCTAGTAGTTTCTGAAATAATCATGATTATGGAGGATCGACAATGGAATTTTGTATGCATTTTATTGCAAAATCCATACTAAATCTCAGAATTTCGCAGAGATTTATGCACTGCTAAATAGCCCTTTAAATTACCTTTCATTTGAGTATAATATTGAGTGAAAACAAAATTTTCGATTTTTTGCAAAAAATGATGATGTATACACTGTCTTTTTTTGCCAAAAAATGAAAATTATTGTTTTCACTCAATATTATACTCAAATGAAAGGTAATACTAAGAGCATTCAATAAAACTACTTTTCTCTGCGAAATTCCTAGTAGTTTCTGAAATAATCATGATTATGCAGGATCGACAATGGAATTTTTTATGCATTTTAATGCAAAATCCATACTAAATCTCAGAATTTCGCAGAGATTTATGCACTGCTAAATAGCCCTTTAAATTACCTTTCATTTGAGTATAATATTGAGTGAAAACAAAATTTTCGATTTTTTGCAAAAAATGATGATGTATACACTGTCTTTTTTGCCAAAAAATGAAAATTATTGTTTTCACTCAATATTATACTCAAATGAAAGGTAATACTAAGAGCATTCAATAAAACTACTTTTCTCTGCGAAATTCCTAGTAGTTTCTGAAATAATCATGATTATGCAGGATCGACAATGGAATTTTTTATGCATTTTAATGCAAAATCCATACTAAATCTCAGAATTTCGCAGAGATTTATGCACTGCTAAATAGCCCTTTAAATTACCTTTCATTTGAGTATAATATTGAGTGAAAACAAAATTTTCGATTTTTTGCAAAAAATGATGATGTATACACTGTCTTTTTTGCCAAAAAATGAAAATTATTGTTTTCACTCAATATTATACTCAAATGAAAGGTAATACTAAGAGCATTCAATAAAACTACTTTTCTCTGCGAAATTACTAGTAGTTTCTGAAATAATCATGATTATGGAGGATCGACAATGGAATTTTTTATGCATTTTAATGCAAAATCCATACTAAATCTCAGAATTTCGCAGAGATTTATGCACTGCTAAATAGCCCTTTAAATTACCTTTTATTTGAGTATAATATTGAGTGAAAACAAAATTTTCGATTTTTTGCAAAAAATGATGATGTATACACTGTCTTTTTTGCCAAAAAATGAAAATTATTGTTTTCACTCAATATTATACTCAAATGAAAGGTAATACTAAGAGCATTCAATAAAACTACTTTTCTCTGCGAAATTCCTAGTAGTTTCTGAAATAATCATGATTATGGAGGATCGACAATGGAATTTTTTATACATTTTAATGCAAAATCCATACTAAATCTCAGAATTTCGCAGAGATTTATGCACTGCTAAATAGCCCTTTAAATTACCTTTCATTTGAGTATAATATTGAGTGAAAACAAAATTTTCGATTTTTTGCAAAAAATGATGATGTATACACTGTCTTTTTTGCCAAAAAATGAAAATTTTTGTTTTCACTCAATATTATACTCAAATGAAAGGTAATACTAAGAGCATTCAATAAAACTACTTTTCTCTGCGAAATTCCTAGTAGTTTCTGAAATAATCATGATTATGGAGGATCGACAATGGAATTTTTTATGCATTTTAATGCAAAATCCATACTAAATCTCAGAATTTCGCAGAGATTTATGCACTGCTAAATAGCTCTTTAAATTACCTTTCATTTGAGTATAATATTGAGTGAAAACAAAATTTTCGATTTTTTGCAAAAAATGATGATGTATACACTGTCTTTTTTGCCAAAAAATGAAAATTATTGTTTTCACTCAATATTATACTCAAATGAAAGGTAATACTAAGAGCATTCAATAAAACTACTTTTCTCTGCGAAATTCCTAGTAGTTTCTGAAATAATCATGATTATGGAGGATCGACAATGGAATTTTTTATGCATTTTAATGCAAAATCCATACTAAATCTCAGAATTTCGCAGAGATTTATGCACTGCTAAATAGCCCTTTAAATTACCTTTCATTTGAGTATAATATTGAGTGAAAACAAAATTTTCGATTTTTTGCAAAAAATGATGATGTATACACTGTCTTTTTTGCCAAAAAATGAAAATTTTTGTTTTCACTCAATATTATACTCAAATGAAAGGTAACACTAAGAGCATTCAATAAAACTACTTTTCTCTGCGAAATTCCTAGTAGTTTCTGAAATAATCATGATTATGGAGGATCGACAATGGAATTTTTTATGCATTTTAATGCAAAATCCATACTAAATCTCAGAATTTCGCAGAGATTTATGCACTGCTAAATAGCCCTTTAAATTACCTTTCATTTGAGTATAATATTGAGTGAAAACAAAATTTTCGATTTTTTGCAAAAAATGATGATGTATACACTGTCTTTTTTGCCAAAAAATGAAAATTTTTGTTTTCACTCAATATTATACTCAAATGAAAGGTAATACTAAGAGCATTCAATAAAACTACTTTTCTCTGCGAAATTCCTAGTAGTTTCTGAAATAATCATGATTATGGAGGATCGACAATGGAATTTTTTATGCATTTTAATGCAAAATCCATACTAAATCTCAGAATTTCGCAGAGATTTATGCACTGCTAAATAGCCCTTTAAATTACCTTTCATTTGAGTATAATATTGAGTGAAAACAAAATTTTCGATTTTTTGCAAAAAATGATGTATACACTGTCTTTTTTGCCAAAAAATGAAAATTATTGTTTTCACTCAATATTATACTCAAATGAAAGGTAATACTAAGAGCATTCAATAAAACTACTTTTCTCTGCGAAATTCCTAGTAGTTTCTGAAATAATCATGATTATGGAGGATCGACAATGGAATTTTTTATGCATTTTAATGCAAAATCCATACTAAATCTCAGAATTTCGCAGAGATTTATGCACTGCTAAATAGCCCTTTGAATTACCTTTCATTTGAGTATAATATTGAGTGAAAACAAAATTTTCGATTTTTTGCAAAAAATTATGATGTATACACTGTCCTTTTTGCCAAAAAATGAAAATTTTTGTTTTCACTCAATATTATACTCAAATGAAAGGTAATACTAAGAGCATTCAATAAAACTACTTTTCTCTGCGAAATTCCTAGTAGTTTCTGAAATAATCATGATTATGGAGGATCGACAATGGAATTTTTTATGCATTTTAATGCAAAATCCATAATCTCAGAATTTCGCAGAGATTTATGCACTGCTAAATAGCCCTTTAAATTACCTTTCATTTGAGTATAATATTGAGTGAAAGCAAAATTTTCGATTTTTTGCAAAAAATGATGATGTATACACTGTCTTTTTTGCCAAAAAATGAAAATTATTGTTTTCACTCAATATTATATTCAAATGAAAGGTAATACTAAGAGCATTCAATAAAACTACTTTTCTCTGCGAAATTCCTAGTAGTTTCTGAAATAATCATGATTATGGAGGATCGACAATGGAATTTTTTATGCATTTTAATGCAAAATCCATACTAAATCTCAGAGTTTCGCAGAGATTTATGCACTGCTAAATAGCCCTTTAAACTACCTTTCATTTGAGTATAATATTGAGTGAAAACAAAATTTTCGATTTTTTGCAAAAAATGATGATGTATACACTGTCTTTTTTGCCAAAAAATTAAAATTTTTGTTTTCACTCAATTTATACTCAAATGAAAGGTAATACTAAGAGCATTCAATAAAACTACTTTTCTCTGCGAAATTCCTAGTAGTTTCTGAAATAATCATGATTATGGAGGATCGACAATGGAATTTTTTATGCATTTTAATGCAAAATCCATACTAAATCTAAGAATTTCGCAGAGATTTATGCACTGCTAAATAGCCCTTTAAATTACCTTCCATTTGAGTGTAATATTGAGTGAAAACAAAATTTTCGATTTTTTGCAAAAAATGATGATGTATACACTGTCTTTTTTGCCAAAAAATGAAAATTTTTGTTTTCACTCAATATTATACTCAAATGAAAGGTAATACTAAGAGCATTCAATAAAACTACTTTTCTCTGCGAAATTCCTAGTAGTTTCTGAAATAATCATGATTATGGAGGATCGACAATGGAATTTTTTATGCATTTTAATGCAAAATCCATACTAAATCTCAGAATTTCGCAGAGATTTATGCACTGCTAAATAGCTCTTTAAATTACCTTTCATTTGAGTATAATATTGAGTGAAAACAAAATTTTCGATTTTTTGCAAAAAATTATGATGTATACACTGTCCTTTTTGCCAAAAAATGAAAATTTTTGTTTTCACTCAATATTATACTCAAATGAAAGGTAATACTAAGAGCATTCAATAAAACTACTTTTCTCTGCGAAATTCCTAGTAGTTTCTGAAATAATCATGATTATGGAGGATCGACAATGAAATTTTTTATGCATTTTAATGCAAAATCCATACTAAATCTCAGAATTTCGCAGAGATTTATGCACTGCTAAATAGCCCTTTAAATTACCTTTCATTTGAGTATAATATTGAGTGAAAGCAAAATTTTCGATTTTTTGCAAAAAATGATGATGTATACACTGTCTTTTTTGCCAAAAAATGAAAATTATTGTTTTCACTCAATATTATACTCAAATGAAAGGTAATACTAAGAGCATTCAATAAAACTACTTTTCTCTGCGAAATTCCTAGTAGTTTCTGAAATAATCATGATTATGGAGGATCGACAATGGAATTTTTTATGCATTTTAATGCAAAATCCATACTAAATCTCAGAGTTTCGCAGAGATTTATGCACTGCTAAATAGCCCTTTAAACTACCTTTCATTTGAGTATAATATTGAGTGAAAACAAAATTTTCGATTTTTTTGCAAAAAATGATGATGTATGCACTGTCTTTTTTGTCAAAAAATGAAAATTTTTGTTTTCACTCAATATTATACTCAAATGAAAGGTAATACTAAGAGCATTCAATAAAACTACTTTTCTCTGCGAAATTCCTAGTAGTTTCTGAAATAATCATGATTATGGAGGATCGACAATGGAATTTTTTATGCATTTTAATGCAAAATCCATACTAAATCTCAGAATTTCGCAGAGATTTATGCACTGCTAAATAGCCCTTTGAATTACCTTTCATTTGAGTATAATATTGAGTGAAAACAAAATTTTCGATTTTTTGCAAAAAATGATGATGTATACACTGTCTTTTTTGCCAAAAAATGAAAATTATTGTTTTCACTCAATATTATACTCAAATGAAAGGTAATACTAAGAGCATTCAATAAAACTACTTTTCTCTGCGAAATTCCTAGTAGTTTCTGAAATAATCATGATTATGGAGGATCGACAATGGAATTTTTTATGCATTTTAATGCAAAATCCATACTAAATCTCAGAGTTTCGCAGAGATTTATGCACTGCTAAATAGCCCTTTAAACTACCTTTCATTTGAGTATAATATTGAGTGAAAACAAAATTTTCGATTTTTTTGCAAAAAATGATGATGTATACACTGTCTTTTTTGCCAAAAAATGAAAATTTTTGTTTTCACTCAATATTATACTCAAATGAAAGGTAATACTAAGAGCATTCAATAAAACTACTTTTCTCTGCGAAATTCCTAGTAGTTTCTGAAATAATCATGATTATGGAGGATCGACAATGGAATTTTTTATGCATTTTAATGCAAAATCCATACTAAATCCCAGAATTTCGCAGAGATTTATGCACTGCTAAATAGCCCTTAATTACCTTTCATTTGAGTATAATATTGAGTGAAAACAAAATTTTCGATTTTTTGCAAAAAATTATGATATACACTGTCTTTTTTGCCAAAAAATTAAAATTTTTGTTTTCACTCAATATTATACTCAAATGAAAGGTAATACTAAGAGCATTCAATAAAACTACTTTTCTCTGCGAAATTCCTAGTAGTTTCTGAAATAATCATGATTATGGAGGATCGACAATGAAATTTTTTATGCATTTTAATGCAAAATCCATACTAAATCTCAGAATTTCGCAGAGATTTATGCACTGCTAAATAGCCCTTTAAATTACCTTTCATTTGAGTATAATATTGAGTGAAAGCAAAATTTTCGATTTTTTGCAAAAAATGATGATGTATACACTGTCTTTTTTGCCAAAAAATGAAAATTATTGTTTTCACTCAATATTATATTCAAATGAAAGGTAATACTAAGAGCATTCAATAAAACTACTTTTCTCTGCGAAATTCCTAGTAGTTTCTGAAATAATCATGATTATGGAGGATCGACAATGGAATTTTTTATGCATTTTAATGCAAAATCCATACTAAATCTCAGAGTTTCGCAGAGATTTATGCACTGCTAAATAGCCCTTTAAACTACCTTTCATTTGAGTATAATATTGAGTGAAAACAAAATTTTCGATTTTTTTGCAAAAAATGATGATGTATACACTGTCTTTTTTGCCAAAAAATGAAAATTTTTGTTTTCACTCAATATTATACTCAAATGAAAGGTAATACTAAGAGCATTCAATAAAACTACTTTTCTCTGCGAAATTCCTAGTAGTTTCTGAAATAATCATGATTATGGAGGATCGACAATGGAATTTTTTATGCATTTTAATGCAAAATCCATACTAAATCTCAGAATTTCGCAGAGATTTATGCACTGCTAAATAGCCCTTTAAATTACCTTTCATTTGAGTATAATATTGAGTGAAAACAAAATTTTCGATTTTTTGCAAAAAATGATGATGTATACACTGTCTTTTTTGCCAAAAAATGAAAATTATTGTTTTCACTCAATATTATACTCAAATGAAAGGTAATACTAAGAGCATTCATAAAACTACTTTTCTCTGCGAAATTCGATTTTTTGCAAAAAATGATGATGTATACACTGTCTTTTTTGCCAAAAAATGAAAATTTTTGTTTTCACTCAATATTATACTCAAATGAAAGGTAATACTAAGAGCATTCAATAAAACTACTTTTCTCTGCGAAATTCCTAGTAGTTTCTGAAATAATCATGATTATGGAGGATCGACAATGGAATTTTTTATACATTTTAATGCAAAATCCATACTAAATCTCAGAATTTCGCAGAGATTTATGCACTGCTAAATAGCCCTTTAAATTACTATTCATTTGAGTATAATATTGAGTGAAAACAAAATTATCGATTTTTTGCAAAAAATGATGATGTATACACTGTCTTTTTTGCCAAAAAATGAAAATTATTGTTTTCACTCAATATTATACTCAAATGAAAGGTAATACTAAGATCATTCAATAAAACTACTTTTCTCTGCGAAATTCCTAGTAGTTTCTGAAATAATCATGATTATGGAGGATCGACAATGGAATTTTTTATGCATTTTAATGCAGAATCCATACTAAATCTCAGAATTTCGCAGAGATTTATGCACTGCTAAATAGCCCTTTAAATTACCTTTCATTTGAGTATAATATTGAGTGAAAACAAAATTTTCGATTTTTTGCAAAAAATGATGATGTATACACTGTCTTTTTTGCCAAAAAATGAAAATTATTGTTTTCACTCAATATTATACTCAAATGAAAGGTAATACTAAGAGCATTCAATAAAACTACTTTTCTCTGCGAAATTCCTAGTAGTTTCTGAAATAATCATGATTATGGAGGATCGACAATGGAATTTTTTATGCATTTTAATGCAAAATCCATACTAAATCTCAGAATTTCGCAGAGATTTATGCACTGCTAAATAGCCCTTTAAATTACCTTTCATTTGAGTATAATATTGAGTGAAAACAAAATTTTCGATTTTTTGCAAAAAATGATGATGTATACACTGTCTTTTTTGCCAAAAAATGAAAATTATTGTTTTCACTCAATATTATACTCAAATGAAAGGTAATACTAAGAGCATTCAATAAAACTACTTTTCTCTGCGAAATTCCTAGTAGTTTCTGAAATAATCATGATTATGGAGGATCGACAATGGAATTTTTTATACATTTTAATGCAAAATCCATACTAAATCTCAGAATTTCGCAGAGATTTATGCACTGCTAAATAGCCCTTTAAATTACCTTTCATTTGAGTATAATATTGAGTGAAAACAAAATTTTCGATTTTTTGCAAAAAATGATGATGTATACACTGTCTTTTTTGCCAAAAAATGAAAATTATTGTTTTCACTCAATATTATACTCAAATGAAAGGTAATACTAAGAGCATTCAATAAAACTACTTTTCTCTGCGAAATTCCTAGTAGTTTCTGAAATAATCATGATTATGGAGGATCGACAATGGAATTTTTTATACATTTTAATGCAAAATCCATACTAAATCTCAGAATTTCGCAGAGATTTATGCACTGCTAAATAGCCCTTTAAATTACCTTTCATTTGAGTATAATATTGAGTGAAAACAAAATTTTCGATTTTTTGCAAAAAATGATGTATACACTGTCTTTTTTGCCAAAAAATGAAAATTATTGTTTTCACTCAATATTATACTCAAATGAAAGGTAATACTAAGAGCATTCAATAAAACTACTTTTCTCTGCGAAATTCCTAGTAGTTTCTGAAATAATCATGATTATGGAGGATCGACAATGGAATTTTTTATACATTTTAATGCAAAATCCATACTAAATCTCAGAATTTCGCAGAGATTTATGCACTGCTAAATAGCCCTTTAAATTACCTTTCATTTGAGTATAATATTGAGTGAAAACAAAATTTTCGATTTTTTGCAAAAAATGATGATGTATACACTGTCTTTTTTGCCAAAAAATGAAAATTATTGTTTTCACTCAATATTATACTCAAATGAAAGGTAATACTAAGAGCATTCAATAAAACTACTTTTCTCTGCGAAATTCCTAGTAGTTTCTGAAATAATCATGATTATGGAGGATCGACAATGGAATTTTTTATGCATTTTAATGCAAAATCCATACTAAATCTCAGAATTTCGCAGAGATTTATGCACTGCTAAATAGACCTTTGAATTACCTTTCATTTGAGTATAATATTGACTCAAATGAAAGGTAATACTAAGAGCATTCAATAAAACTACTTTTCTCTGCGAAATTCCTAGTAGTTTCTGAAATAATCATGATTATGGAGGATCGACAATGGAATTTTTTATGCATTTTAATGCAAAATCCATACTAAATCTCAGAATTTCGCAGAGATTTATGCACTGCTAAATAGCCCTTTGAATTACCTTTCATTTGAGTATAATATTGAGTGAAAACAAAATTTTCGATTTTTTGCAAAAAATGATGATGTATACACTGTCTTTTTTGCCAAAAAATGAAAATTTTTGTTTTCACTCAATATTATACTCAAATGAAAGGTAATACTAAGAGCATTCAATAAAACTACTTTTCTCTGCGAAATTCCTAGTAGTTTCTAAAATAATCATGATTATGGAGGATCGACAATTGAATTTTTTATGCATTTTAATGCAAAATCCATACTAAATCTCAGAATTTCGCAGAGATTTATGCACTGCTAAATAGCTCTTTAAATTACCTTTCATTTGAGTATAATATTGAGTGAAAACAAAATTTTCGATTTTTTGCAAAAAATGATGATGTATACACTGTCTTTTTGCCAAAAAATGAAAATTTTTGTTTTCACTCAATATTATACTCAAATGAAAGGTAATACTAAGAGCATTCAATAAAACTACTTTTCTCTGCGAAATTCCTAGTAGTTTCTGAAATAATCATGATTATGGAGGATCGACAATGGAATTTTTTATGCATTTTAATGCAAAATCCATACTAAATCTCAGAATTTCGCAGAGATTTATGCACTGCTAAATAGCCCTTTGAATTACCTTTCATTTGAGTATAATATTGAGTGAAAACAAAATTTTCGATTTTTTGCAAAAAATGATGATGTATACACTGTCTTTTTTGCCAAAAAATGAAAATTTTTGTTTTCACTCAATATTATACTCAAATGAAAGGTAATACTAAGAGCATTCAATAAAACTACTTTTCTCTGCGAAATTCCTAGTAGTTTCTGAAATAATCATGATTATGGAGGATCGACAATGGAATTTTTTATGCATTTTAATGCAAAATCCATACTAAATCTCAGAATTTCGCAGAGATTTATGCACTGCTAAATAGCCCTTTGAATTACCTTTCATTTGAGTATAATATTGAGTGAAAACAAAATTTTCGATTTTTTGCAAAAAATGATGATGTATATACACTGTATTTTTTGCCAAAAAATTAAAATTTTTGTTTTCACTCAATATTATACTCAAATGAAAGGTAATACTAAGAACATTCAATAAAACTACTTTTCTCTGCGAAATTCCTAGTAGTTTCTGAAATAATCATGATTATGGAGGATCGACAATGGAATTTTTTATGCATTTTAATGCAAAATCCATACTAAATCTCAGAATTTCGCAGAGATTTATGCACTGCTAAATAGCTCTTTAAATTACCTTTCATTTGAGTATAATATTGAGTGAAAAAAAATTTTCGATTTTTTGCAAAAAATGATGATGTATACACTGTCTTTTTTGCCAAAAAATGAAAATTTTTGTTTTCACTCAATATTATACTCAAATGAAAGGTAATACTAAGAGCATTCAATAAAACTACTTTTCTCTGCGAAATTCCTAGTAGTTTCTGAAATAATCATGATTATGGAGGATCGACAATGGAATTTTTTATGCATTTTAATGCAAAATCCATACTAAATCTCAGAATTTCGCAGAGATTTATGCACTGCTAAATAGCTCTTTAAATTACCTTTCATTTGAGTATAATATTGAGTGAAAACAAAATTTTCGATTTTTTTCAAAAAATGATGATGTATATATACACTGTCTTTTTTGCCAAAAAATGAAAATTTTTGTTTTCACTCAATATTATACTCAAATGAAAGGTAATACTAAGAGCATTCAATAAAACTACTTTTCTCTGCGAAATTCCTAGTAGTTTCTGAAATAATCATGATTATGGAGGATCGACAATGGAATTTTTTATGCATTTTAATGCAAAATCCATACTAAATCTCAGAATTTCGCAGAGATTTATGCACTGCTAAATAGCCCTTTAAATTACCTTTCATTTGAGTATAATATTGAGTGAAAACAAAATTTTCGATTTTTTGCAAAAAATGATGATGTATACACTGTCTTTTTTGCCAAAAAATGAAAATTTTTGTTTTCACTCAATATTATACTCAAATGAAAGGTAATACTAAGAGCATTCAATAAAACTACTTTTCTCTGCGAAATTCCTAGTAGTTTCTGAAATAATCATGATTATGGAGGATCGACAATGGAATTTTTTATGCATTTTAATGCAAAATCCATACTAAATCTCAGAATTTCGCAGAGATTTATGCACTGCTAAATAGCCCTTTGAATTACCTTTCATTTGAGTATAATATTGAGTGAAAACAAAATTTTCGATTTTTTGCAAAAAATGATGATGTATATACACTGTATTTTTTGCCAAAAAATTAAAATTTTTGTTTTCACTCAATATTATACTCAAATGAAAGGTAATACTAAGAACATTCAATAAAACTACTTTTCTCTGCGAAATTCCTAGTAGTTTCTGAAATAATCATGATTATGGAGGATCGACAATGGAATTTTTTATGCATTTTAATGCAAAATCCATACTAAATCTCAGAATTTCGCAGAGATTTATGCACTGCTAAATAGCTCTTTAAATTACCTTTCATTTGAGTATAATATTGAGTGAAAAAAAAATTTTCGATTTTTTGCAAAAAATGATGATGTATACACTGTCTTTTTTGCCAAAAAATGAAAATTTTTGTTTTCACTCAATATTATACTCAAATGAAAGGTAATACTAAGAGCATTCAATAAAACTACTTTTCTCTGCGAAATTCCTAGTAGTTTCTGAAATAATCATGATTATGGAGGATCGACAATGGAATTTTTTATGCATTTTAATGCAAAATCCATACTAAATCTCAGAATTTCGCAGAGATTTATGCACTGCTAAATAGCTCTTTAAATTACCTTTCATTTGAGTATAATATTGAGTGAAAACAAAATTTTCGATTTTTTTTCAAAAAATGATGATGTATACACTGTCTTTTTTGCCAAAAAATGAAAATTTTTGTTTTCACTCAATATTATACTCAAATGAAAGGTAATACTAAGAGCATTCAATAAAACTACTTTTCTCTGCGAAATTCCTAGTAGTTTCTGAAATAATCATGATTATGGAGGATCGACAATGGAATTTTTTATGCATTTTAATGCAAAATCCATACTAAATCTCAGAATTTCGCAGAGATTTATGCACTGCTAAATAGCCCTTTAAATTACCTTTCATTTGAGTATAATATTGAGTGAAAACAAAATTTTCGATTTTTTGCAAAAAATGATGATGTATACACTGTCTTTTTTGCCAAAAAATGAAAATTTTTGTTTTCACTCAATATTATACTCAAATGAAAGGTAATACTAAGAGCATTCAATAAAACTACTTTTCTCTGCGAAATTCCTAGTAGTTTCTGAAATAATCATGATTATGGAGGATCGACAATGGAATTTTTTATGCATTTTAATGCAAAATCCATACTAAATCTCAGAATTTCGCAGAGATTTATGCACTGCTAAATAGCCCTTTAAATTACCTTTCATTTGAGTATAATATTGAGTGAAAACAAAATTTTCGATTTTTTGCAAAAAATGATGATGTATACACTGTCTTTTTTGCCAAAAAATGAAAATTTTTGTTTTCACTCAATATTATACTCAAATGAAAGGTAATACTAAGAGCATTCAATAAAACTACTTTTCTCTGCGAAATTCCTAGTAGTTTCTGAAATAATCATGATTATGGAGGATCGACAATGGAATTTTTTATGCATTTTAATGCAAAATCCATACTAAATCTCAGAATTTCGCAGAGATTTATGCACTGCTAAATAGCCCTTTAAATTACCTTTCATTTGAGTATAATATTGAGTGAAAACAAAATTTTCGATTTTTTGCAAAAAATGATGATGTATACACTGTCTTTTTTGCCAAAAAATGAAAATTTTTGTTTTCACTCAATATTATACTCAAATGAAAGGTAATACTAAGAGCATTCAATAAAACTACTTTTCTCTGCGAAATTCCTAGTAGTTTCTGAAATAATCATGATTATGGAGGATCGACAATGGAATTTTTTATGCATTTTAATGCAAAATCCATACTAAATCTCAGAATTTCGCAGAGATTTATGCACTGCTAAATAGCCCTTTAAATTACCTTTCATTTGAGTATAATATTGAGTGAAAACAAAATTTTCGATTTTTTGCAAAAAATGATGATGTATACACTGTCTTTTTTGCCAAAAAATGAAAATTTTTGTTTTCACTCAATATTATACTCAAATGAAAGGTAATACTAAGAGCATTCAATAAAACTACTTTTCTCTGCGAAATTCCTAGTAGTTTCTGAAATAATCATGATTATGGAGGATCGACAATGGAATTTTTTATGCATTTTAATGCAAAATCCATACTAAATCTCAGAATTTCGCAGAGATTTATGCACTGCTAAATAGCCCTTTAAATTACCTTTCATTTGAGTATAATATTGAGTGAAAACAAAATTTTCGATTTTTTGCAAAAAATGATGATGTATACACTGTCTTTTTTGCCAAAAAATGAAAATTTTTGTTTTCACTCAATATTATACTCAAATGAAAGGTAATACTAAGAGCATTCAATAAAACTACTTTTCTCTGCGAAATTCCTAGTAGTTTCTGAAATAATCATGATTATGGAGGATCGACAATGGAATTTTTTATGCATTTTAATGCAAAATCCATACTAAATCTCAGAATTTCGCAGAGATTTATGCACTGCTAAATAGCTCTTTAAATTACCTTTCATTTGAGTATAATATTGAGTGAAAACAAAATTTTCGATTTTTTGCAAAAAATGATGATGTATACACCGTCTTTTTTTGCCAAAAAATGAAAATTTTTGTTTTCACTCAATATTATACTCAAATGAAAGGTAATACTAAGAGCATTCAATAAAACTACTTTTCTCTGCGAAATTCCTAGTAGTTTCTGAAATAATCATGATTATGGAGGATCGACAATGGAATTTTTTATGCATTTTAATGCAAAATCCATACTAAATCTCAGAATTTCCCAGAGATTTATGCACTGCTAAATAGCCCTTTAAATTACCTTTCATTTGAGTATAATATTGAGTGAAAACAAAATTTTCGATTTTTTGCAAAAAATGATGATGTATACACTGTCTTTTTTGCCAAAAAATGAAAATTATTGTTTTCACTCAATATATTACTCAAATGAAAGGTAATACTAAGAGCATTCAATAAAACTACTTTTCTCTGCGAAATTCCTAGTAGTTTCTGAAATAATCATGATTATGGAGGATCGACAATGGAATTTTTTATGCATTTTAATGCAAAATCCATACTAAATCTCAGAATTTCGCAGAGATTTATGCACTGCTAAATAGCTCTTTAAATTACCTTTCATTTGAGTATAATATTGAGTGAAAACAAAATTTTCGATTTTTTGCAAAAAATGATGATGTATACACTGTCTTTTTTGCCAAAAAATGAAAATTTTTGTTTTCACTCAATATTATACTCAAATGAAAGGTAATACTAAGAGCATTCAATAAAACTACTTTTCTCTGCGAAATTCCTAGTAGTTTCTAAAATAATCATGATTATGGAGGATCGACAATTGAATTTTTTATGCATTTTAATGCAAAATCCATACTAAATCTCAGAATTTCGCAGAGATTTATGCACTGCTAAATAGCTCTTTAAATTACCTTTCATTTGAGTATAATATTGAGTGAAAACAAAATTTTCGATTTTTTGCAAAAAATGATGATGTATACACTGTCTTTTTGCCAAAAAATGAAAATTTTTGTTTTCACTCAATATTATACTCAAATGAAAGGTAATACTAAGAGCATTCAATAAAACTACTTTTCTCTGCGAAATTCCTAGTAGTTTCTGAAATAATCATGATTATGGAGGATCGACAATGGAATTTTTTATGCATTTTAATGCAAAATCCATACTAAATCTCAGAATTTCGCAGAGATTTATGCACTGCTAAATAGCCCTTTGAATTACCTTTCATTTGAGTATAATATTGAGTGAAAACAAAATTTTCGATTTTTTGCAAAAAATGATGATGTATACACTGTCTTTTTTGCCAAAAAATGAAAATTTTTGTTTTCACTCAATATTATACTCAAATGAAAGGTAATACTAAGAGCATTCAATAAAACTACTTTTCTCTGCGAAATTCCTAGTAGTTTCTGAAATAATCATGATTATGGAGGATCGACAATGGAATTTTTTATGCATTTTAATGCAAAATCCATACTAAATCTCAGAATTTCGCAGAGATTTATGCACTGCTAAATAGCCATTTGAATTACCTTTCATTTGAGTATAATATTGAGTGAAAACAAAATTTTCGATTTTTTGCAAAAAATGATGATGTATATACACTGTATTTTTTGCCAAAAAATTAAAATTTTTGTTTTCACTCAATATTATACTCAAATGAAAGGTAATACTAAGAACATTCAATAAAACTACTTTTCTCTGCGAAATTCCTAGTAGTTTCTGAAATAATCATGATTATGGAGGATCGACAATGGAATTTTTTATGCATTTTAATGCAAAATCCATACTAAATCTCAGAATTTCGCAGAGATTTATGCACTGCTAAATAGCTCTTTAAATTACCTTTCATTTGAGTATAATATTGAGTGAAAAAAAAATTTTCGATTTTTTGCAAAAAATGATGATGTATACACTGTCTTTTTTGCCAAAAAATGAAAATTTTTGTTTTCACTCAATATTATACTCAAATGAAAGGTAATACTAAGAGCATTCAATAAAACTACTTTTCTCTGCGAAATTCCTAGTAGTTTCTGAAATAATCATGATTATGGAGGATCGACAATGGAATTTTTTATGCATTTTAATGCAAAATCCATACTAAATCTCAGAATTTCGCAGAGATTTATGCACTGCTAAATAGCTCTTTAAATTACCTTTCATTTGAGTATAATATTGAGTGAAAACAAAATTTTCGATTTTTTTCAAAAAATGATGATGTATACACTGTCTTTTTTGCCAAAAAATGAAAATTTTTGTTTTCACTCAATATTATACTCAAATGAAAGGTAATACTAAGAGCATTCAATAAAACTACTTTTCTCTGCGAAATTCCTAGTAGTTTCTGAAATAATCATGATTATGGAGGATCGACAATGGAATTTTTTATGCATTTTAATGCAAAATCCATACTAAATCTCAGAATTTCGCAGAGATTTATGCACTGCTAAATAGCCCTTTAAATTACCTTTCATTTGAGTATAATATTGAGTGAAAACAAAATTTTCGATTTTTTGCAAAAAATGATGATGTATACACTGTCTTTTTTGCCAAAAAATGAAAATTTTTGTTTTCACTCAATATTATACTCAAATGAAAGGTAATACTAAGAGCATTCAATAAAACTACTTTTCTCTGCGAAATTCCTAGTAGTTTCTGAAATAATCATGATTATGGAGGATCGACAATGGAATTTTTTATGCATTTTAATGCAAAATCCATACTAAATCTCAGAATTTCGCAGAGATTTATGCACTGCTAAATAGCCCTTTAAATTACCTTTCATTTGAGTATAATATTGAGTGAAAACAAAATTTTCGATTTTTTGCAAAAAATGATGATGTATACACTGTCTTTTTTGCCAACAAATGAAAATTATTGTTTTCACTCAATATTATACTCAAATGAAAGGTAATACTAAGAGCATTCAATAAAACTACTTTTCTCTGCGAAATTCCTAGTAGTTTCTGAAATAATCATGATTATGGAGGATCGACAATGGAATTTTTTATGCATTTTAATGCAAAATCCATACTAAATCTCAGAATTTCGCAGAGATTTATGCACTGCTAAATAGCCCTTTGAATTACCTTTCATTTGAGTATAATATTGAGTGAAAACAAAATTTTCGATTTTTTGCAAAAAATGATGATGTATATACACTGTATTTTTTGCCAAAAAATTAAAATTTTTGTTTTCACTCAATATTATACTCAAATGAAAGGTAATACTAAGAACATTCAATAAAACTACTTTTCTCTGCGAAATTCCTAGTAGTTTCTGAAATAATCATGATTATGGAGGATCGACAATGGAATTTTTTATGCATTTTAATGCAAAATCCATACTAAATCTCAGAATTTCGCAGAGATTTATGCACTGCTAAATAGCTCTTTAAATTACCTTTCATTTGAGTATAATATTGAGTGAAAAAAAAATTTTCGATTTTTTGCAAAAAATGATGATGTATACACTGTCTTTTTTGCCAAAAAATGAAAATTTTTGTTTTCACTCAATATTATACTCAAATGAAAGGTAATACTAAGAGCATTCAATAAAACTACTTTTCTCTGCGAAATTCCTAGTAGTTTCTGAAATAATCATGATTATGGAGGATCGACAATGGAATTTTTTATGCATTTTAATGCAAAATCCATACTAAATCTCAGAATTTCGCAGAGATTTATGCACTGCTAAATAGCTCTTTAAATTACCTTTCATTTGAGTATAATATTGAGTGAAAACAAAATTTTCGATTTTTTTTCAAAAAATGATGATGTATACACTGTCTTTTTTGCCAAAAAATGAAAATTTTTGTTTTCACTCAATATTATACTCAAATGAAAGGTAATACTAAGAGCATTCAATAAAACTACTTTTCTCTGCGAAATTCCTAGTAGTTTCTGAAATAATCATGATTATGGAGGATCGACAATGGAATTTTTTATGCATTTTAATGCAAAATCCATACTAAATCTCAGAATTTCGCAGAGATTTATGCACTGCTAAATAGCCCTTTAAATTACCTTTCATTTGAGTATAATATTGAGTGAAAACAAAATTTTCGATTTTTTGCAAAAAATGATGATGTATACACTGTCTTTTTTGCCAAAAAATGAAAATTTTTGTTTTCACTCAATATTATACTCAAATGAAAGGTAATACTAAGAGCATTCAATAAAACTACTTTTCTCTGCGAAATTCCTAGTAGTTTCTGAAATAATCATGATTATGGAGGATCGACAATGGAATTTTTTATGCATTTTAATGCAAAATCCATACTAAATCTCAGAATTTCGCAGAGATTTATGCACTGCTAAATAGCCCTTTAAATTACCTTTCATTTGAGTATAATATTGAGTGAAAACAAAATTTTCGATTTTTTGCAAAAAATGATGATGTATACACTGTCTTTTTTGCCAACAAATGAAAATTATTGTTTTCACTCAATATTATACTCAAATGAAAGGTAATACTAAGAGCATTCAATAAAACTACTTTTCTCTGCGAAATTCCTAGTAGTTTCTGAAATAATCATGATTATGGAGGATCGACAATGGAATTTTTTATGCATTTTAATGCAAAATCCATACTAAATCTCAGAATTTCGCAGAGATTTATGCACTGCTAAATAGCCCTTTGAATTACCTTTCATTTGAGTATAATATTGAGTGAAAACAAAATTTTCGATTTTTTGCAAAAAATGATGATGTATACACTGTCTTTTTTGCCAAAAAATGAAAATTTTTGTTTTCACTCAATATTATACTCAAATGAAAGGTAATACTAAGAGCATTCAATAAAACTACTTTTCTCTGCGAAATTCCTAGTAGTTTCTGAAATAATCATGATTATGGAGGATCGACAATGGAATTTTTTATGCATTTTAATGCAAAATCCATACTAAATCTCAGAATTTCGCAGAGATTTATGCACTGCTAAATAGCTCTTTAAATTACCTTTCATTTGAGTATAATATTGAGTGAAAACAAAATTTTCGATTTTTTGCAAAAAATGATGATGTATACACCGTCTTTTTTTGCCAAAAAATGAAAATTTTTGTTTTCACTCAATATTATACTCAAATGAAAGGTAATACTAAGAGCATTCAATAAAACTACTTTTCTCTGCGAAATTCCTAGTAGTTTCTGAAATAATCATGATTATGGAGGATCGACAATGGAATTTTTTATGCATTTTAATGCAAAATCCATACTAAATCTCAGAATTTCCCAGAGATTTATGCACTGCTAAATAGCCCTTTAAATTACCTTTCATTTGAGTATAATATTGAGTGAAAACAAAATTTTCGATTTTTTGCAAAAAATGATGATGTATACACTGTCTTTTTTGCCAAAAAATGAAAATTATTGTTTTCACTCAATATATTACTCAAATGAAAGGTAATACTAAGAGCATTCAATAAAACTACTTTTCTCTGCGAAATTCCTAGTAGTTTCTGAAATAATCATGATTATGGAGGATCGACAATGGAATTTTTTATGCATTTTAATGCAAAATCCATACTAAATCTCAGAATTTCGCAGAGATTTATGCACTGCTAAATAGCTCTTTAAATTACCTTTCATTTGAGTATAATATTGAGTGAAAACAAAATTTTCGATTTTTTGCAAAAAATGATGATGAATACACTGTCTTTTTTGCCAAAAATTAAAATTTTTGTTTTCACTCAATATTATACTCAAATGAAAGGTAATACTAAGAGCATTCAATAAAACTACTTTTCTCTGCGAAATTCCTAGTAGTTTCTGAAATAATCATGATTATGGAGGATCGACAATGGAATTTTTTATGCATTTTAATGCAAAATCCATACTAAATCTCAGAATTTCGCAGATATTTATGCACTGCTAAATAGCCCTTTAAATTACCTTTCATTTGAGTATAATATTGAGTGAAAACAAAATTTTCGATTTTTTGCAAAAAATGATGATGTATACACCGTCTTTTTTGCCAAAAAATGAAAATTTTTGTTTTCACTCAATATTATACTCAAATGAAAGGTAATACTAAGAGCATTCAATAAAACTACTTTTCTCTGCGAAATTCCTAGTAGTTTCTGAAATAATCATGATTATGGAGGATCGACAATGGAATTTTTTATGCATTTTAATGCAAAATCCATACTAAATCTCAGAGTTTCGCAGAGATTTATGCACTGCTAAATAGCCCTTTAAACTACCTTTCATTTGAGTATAATATTGAGTGAAAACAAAATTTTCGATTTTTTTGCAAAAAATGATGATGTATACACTGTCTTTTTTGCCAAAAAATGAAAATTTTTGTTTTCACTCAATATTATACTCAAATGAAAGGTAATACTAAGAGCATTCAATAAAACTACTTTTCTCTGCGAAATTCCTAGTAGTTTCTGAAATAATCATGATTATGGAGGATCGACAATGGAATTTTTTATGCATTTTAATGCAAAATCCATACTAAATCTCAGAATTTCGCAGAGATTTATGCACTGCTAAATAGCCCTTAATTACCTTTCATTTGAGTATAATATTGAGTGAAAACAAAATTTTCGATTTTTTGCAAAAAATTATGATGTATACACTGTCCTTTTTGCCAAAAAATGAAAATTTTTGTTTTCACTCAATATTATACTCAAATGAAAGGTAATACTAAGAGCATTCAATAAAACTACTTTTCTCTGCGAAATTCCTAGTAGTTTCTGAAATAATCATGATTATGGAGGATCGACAATGAAATTTTTTATGCATTTTAATGCAAAATCCATACTAAATCTCAGAATTTCGCAGAGATTTATGCACTGCTAAATAGCCCTTTAAATTACCTTTCATTTGAGTATAATATTGAGTGAAAGCAAAATTTTCGATTTTTTGCAAAAAATGATGATGTATACACTGTCTTTTTTGCCAAAAAATGAAAATTTTTGTTTTCACTCAATATTATACTCAAATGAAAGGTAATACTAAGAGCATTCAATAAAACTACTTTTCTCTGCGAAATTCCTAGTAGTTTCTGAAATAATCATGATTATGGAGGATCGACAATGGAATTTTTTATGCATTTTAATGCAAAATCCATACTAAATCTCAGAATTTCGCAGATATTTATGCACTGCTAAATAGCCCTTTAAATTACCTTTCATTTGAGTATAATATTGAGTGAAAACAAAATTTTCGATTTTTTGCAAAAAATGATGATGTATACACTGTCTTTTTTGCCAAAAAATGAAAATGATTGTTTTCACTCAATATTATACTCAAATGAAAGGTAATACTAAGAGCATTCAATAAAACTACTTTTCTCTGCGAAATTCCTAGTAGTTTCTGAAATAATCATGATTATGGAGGATCGACAATGGAATTTTTTATGCATTTTAATGCAAAATCCATACTTAATCTCAGAATTTCGCAGATATTTATGCACTGCTAAAAAGCCCTTTAAATTACCTTTCATTTGAGTATAATATTGAGTGAAAACAAAATTTTCGATTTTTTGCAAAAAATGATGATGTATACACTGTCTTTTTTGCCAAAAAATGAAAATTATTGTTTTCACTCAATATTATACTCAAATGAAAGGTAATACTAAGAGCATTCAATAAAACTACTTTTCTCTGCGAAATTCCGATTTTTTCGATTTTTTGCAAAAAATGATGATGTATACACTGTCTTTTTTGCCAAAAAATGAAAATTTTTGTTTTCACTCAATATTATACTCAAATGAAAGGTAATACTAAGAGCATTCAATAAAACTACTTTTCTCTGCGAAATTCCTAGTAGTTTCTGAAATAATCATGATTATGGAGGATCGACAATGGAATTTTTTATGCATTTTAATGCAAAATCCATACTAAATCTCAGAATTTCGCAGATATTTATGCACTGCTAAATAGCCCTTTAAATTACCTTTCATTTGAGTATAATATTGAGTGAAAACAAAATTTTCGATTTTTTGCAAAAAATGATGATGTATACACTGTCTTTTTTGCCAAAAAATGAAAATTTTTGTTGTCACTCAATATTATACTCAAATGAAAGGTAATACTAAGAGCATTCAATAAAACTACTTTTCTCTGCGAAATTCCTAGTAGTTTCTGAAATAATCATGATTATGGAGGATCGACAATGGAATTTTTTATGCATTTTAATGCAAAATCCATACTAAATCTCAGAATTTCGCAGAGATTTATGCACTGCTAAATAGCCCTTTAAATTACCTTTCATTTGAGTATAATATTGAGTGAAAACAAAATTTTCGATTTTTTGCAAAAAATGATGACGGAAAGGGAATTAATAGGACATCCGATAAAAATACTTTTTAATGCCAAATTAGTTTTCGTTTCAGAAAAAATTATGATTAGCGAGGATCGATTATGGAAATTTCACGGCATCAAACTTTTCCAGACAGTAATATACGGTTATATTGTGTATATTTCCAGAATTATGAGCGTTCCAGGTTTTATGAATTTCCACGTTTTTTTTAATATTTAAAGTTTACTTATTTTTGTTGATATTTATTTTTTTTCTAACCTTTACTATAAATATAAATTTAAAATCAAATACGAATTGTGCCAATATTTAAACTCAAATTTTTATTAAAATTAAATGTTTTTTTAATTAGTTATTCAATAATGTTATAAATTATCAACACTTTGGGGGTGTTTCCAGAATACGCTGTCCTTCAGACAAACAAAATTACAAAAACAAAATATATGCAGTCACTCAATTACTCGCCTTACGACGAACGTCTTGAGGAAATCTCATATTTTTGTTTGAATAACCAAAAATAAGAAAAATACTCAATTTGAGTTATATTTTTTTTTAACTCACATCTCTTTTATAATAGTTTCTACCGAAATATATCTACTAAAAATAATATTTTAGAAAACTGAAAATCTATAATATACAAATAAGAGACAAGTATACTTAAGCTTTTGAGCATTTGAGAGTGTTAAGTCTAATAAAATTCCCTCCAACATTTTCAAACAACTTTCCTTTTAATTTAGGCTTAAATTATTAGGCAACACTTAGAAGTAAGTTTTTTTTTTATATATTTTAAAGCAATTGTTATTATATTTTATAAACATTATGCTGCTTTTTAATAATTACATAAAAAATTAATTAATTTTTCTCGTTTTTTCTATATTGTTTTTTTTTCTTGTTTTCTATATTCTTTTAGTTAAACGTTTAAAGCTTTTTTAAAAAAAAATATCTATGATTTATTGGCGAAATAAGTGTATTTGTTTTTCCCATTATCTTTTGCTGTTTCTATCCTGTATTATTTCGAGTCCTTTTTACACCTTATAGGCGGCTTCTGTGCTCATTTCGGATTTTCCACACAGTATTTTAGCATGAACTATTTTCCTATAAAAAAAAATTCTTTACCAGTTTTTACTCTCTATATACGTCTACAGATTTGCTCTTTTAAAAGCTTAGTCTTGGCATTTCTTCATTGTTTTCATAAAAAGCTTTTTTTTGATAGTGTTATAAGAACCTTTACATTTAGCGTAGAAGATTTTTAAGTTCTATAACGTTATCATACGTTGCGGTGTTAAATTCGTTTAAAAACGCGCACGTTTTTAAAAATTATAAACTTAAAAATTTTGCAGTCTGTTCTTAAATAAAAAACTGTTCTGTACTACTTTTATTTCTTAAGCAAAGAACAAAAAACACTTCTTTTTTTTGCAAAAAAAGAAAGAATTTAAAACTTTTTGTGTAATTAATTAATAGAAAAATCAATAAAAAAAATGTAAGAAAATTAAAAAATTAAAGTTAGTTCTAATTTATTAAATAACATAATTTTAAAGTTATATTAAAGTTATTTTAAAGAATTTTTGCTGATATAATTTATTTTTTCGCCTGCATTAAAAAAAAGTCCCAATTTTTATATAATCAAGTAATAAAAACAACTACAACAACCTCAAAAAACGTATACAGAATAAACCAGCACAACAACGAATGAACAAAAAAAAAAAACTTTTAGTGTGAGTGTATGAGTGTCTAACAGCGTGAGTGTGTGTTAGTAGGTAACATTTAATATAAGGGTGTGTATGTGTAGGAAAAAAAAGAGAAAAATACGGAATAAAATAAAAACTAAACTACTAAACATTTTTTACAGTGATGTCAACTATTTGAATAGTAAATAGTACAATTAATTTTTATTTAAAAATATATATATGTTTTTAAATTATTTTATATAAAAATTTGCAAAAGTTAATAAAAAATTACTTAAAATATGGTGTAAGATGTTCTTCATAGCATAAGTATTAAAATATTTACAGAAAATCAATAAAATCTTCGAAGAAAGTTTTGCAAAATATAATTTTGAGGGAAAAATAAATTTAAAATAAAAAAAATTTAATTTAAAATATTAAATAATTTGTTAATATGGTAATAAGGAGAACTAATAGAGATAAATATAAAAATAAAGCTAGTACAAACTAGTTAAAAGGGCCCTGGCAGAAAAGCCTGCTGAAATTAGCAGACTTTTTTGCTTAATATAAGTTAGATAAGAACATCACAAAAAAATTAGTTAATCCGTTATATTTGAGTTAAATTTTAGTCAGTACGAAATGAATTTACTCTGCTAAAATTAGAAAAAAATTTTGCTGAATATTAATTAGTATGCAAAAAACATCAAAGAAAAACTGTTTTATTTACAAAATTTTAGTTACGTTTAGGCTAAATTAAGCTGAATGGAAATATTAGTATTATTAACAAAAAAAAAATACTTGCTTAAAAATAATAAATTGTTGATTATAAAACAAAACATTTTTCTCAATAAAAAATATTTTAAATTTAAAATTTTTGTGATTTTTAAGTCTTCTTACATTTAGTAATTTTTTTTTTTTGCTAATTTCAGCATTTTTTTTTTTTTAATTTTAAGTAGCTTAAGCAAACAGTTTTACATACTTTTTTCTATGAGCGTAAAAAAGTGATTTTTGTTAACATCAAGTATGAAAACTAAGGTCGGACATACCTACTGTATGTTACCAGATAAAATTTAAATCATATTCCAGAAAGCGGTCCACATTTCGGAAATGGACTAAATCCCTATTTTATAGGTGGGACAACAAATAGACAAAGAAAAATTTGAATGAAATTGCAAAAGAATGTGTTTATGGGGACTGAAATTTATTGCCTATGGATAGAGAGCTTCGTCCTATGTGAAACGTAAGAAATATAGTAGAAAATAGCACTTCGTGGAAAGTCGGCTAAAAGACAAATTAGCGAAAAAATCCGACACAGTTTCGCTAAAATTTGGATGCATAAAATATACACCACCATGTTTAATTTTTATGCTATGCCTCAAATTGCATTAAAACACATTTTTTGGGTGTTTGTAGGGCGGATTGTATATGAGTGCAGCCACCAAACTTATACAAGTATATTTTCTTCGTTTTTTGGTGTCAGTGAGGGGGTGCCTCGGTTATTTTTCAATATTCGTAGCTTATTAGATTTTAATTGACTTTAGCCAAAGTGCTTGCTTGTTTCATTAGTATACTAAGTATTTAAAAAAGGTGGCAACACTGCGTATAAAACATGGGCAATATTATTGTTTTAAAGCTAGATACTAAAACAGTGGATTTTTGTAAATTTCGAACATGCTTTCATATTGTAATCTTTTTTTACACCCAAAATAATATTTAACAAATCCAAATCTAAAAAAAAAAAAACAAATGGTGAAACTACAGTTTTCTTTGTAATAAAGACATATTATTGGACCTCAAGGCCGGGAAAATTATTTTGTTCGCTTTACTTCATCTTGTTTAGATTTCGATATATGGGACATTTTTTAAAATGGATTCTTTTTTTTAAGATTCTATGGGTCCAAGGACTTCCAATTTTAGATAGTGATGATTATATCACGGTGGTGAGGAAAAGCTCTGTTATAGATGTTTCCAATAGATGTCGCTACTATTGTATTCGATGTTTTAAAGATGTCGCTATTTCATCCCATTCTTGAAAATGGTCCATATCTTGAAAACTAAGAGTGATACAGCAAAATTAACGAAAATTTCAACTACTCCTAGATTTACCTTAGTCCAGTAAAAATATCATCTCTTTCCAAAAATGCACCTTGGTGGTGCTATGAAATTAAAAAAAGATGCATTTCATTAAATGGCCGACGGAGTATCCATACATGTGCTAATTGTATCTGGAGCAGAACTGGGGGAGGATCCCCAGATCGTACGCATAGAAAATAGATTCATTGTAACAAACGAATTTCTTTTTAACCGAATGGTTTGGCTGGAGCCTCCGATATGTTTGTTCGTCGTAAACGAAATTCAGTTAATGCAACAGAATTTCGGTTGAAACCAAATATTTTAATTGTATTAGAAAAAACATTTAGTTGGGATAACTAAATAATTCTGAATTTCGGTTAAAACCAAATATTTTAATTGTATTAGAAAAATATTTGGTTTTGACAACTAAATAATTCTCTTGCTGCAAATAAAATATTCAGTTGGCAAGAAATTCGGTTGTCGTTATGCATCTGTTTTCTATGTGTACATATTAAACAAATTTTACACCTCAGTATAATTTCGAAAAAAAAGAACTGTAGTAATGCTAATTTTTTGCTTAATTTAGTAAAAACTACGTTTAAATTAACAAATCTGATTATAAGACAAAAAAAAAAAAAAAACAGAAATAATATTAGTTAATTTAACAAATTTTTCTCTTGAGCCAATAGACATAATATTTAGGGTGTACAAGTACTAGGGTAATCAAGTAATCTATTTTTCATTTTAACTAAATAATCGTTCACATATGTTAATTATACGAATTTTTTTCTTAGCCGGTTTATTGAATAAAATATTAAAACTAATCGAATAAACGAAAAAATTTTATATAAAATAATATACAATTTTTTTTTTGTTTTAATAATTTCATTATAGAAAATGTATTAATTGAGATTGTTTCTTGTAAGCATTCTAAATTGTATTAAAATTTTATCTAAATCGGAATGAACCACACTGCAGACTTTCCGTCTACGTTTAACATTGTATAAACTTAAGTCTGGATTAATCAGATGGCCGTTTATGTCTATAATAATACATTCAGATTGAGATAAGTTCTTTAGTCGCCGAGACAAAGTTTATAAAATGGACCAAAAAATAATAATTATAATAAAATCAAAAAATATCTCGATAGAAAACATTATTTACTTAATATTGTGTGAAAAAATTTTTGTATAAAGTGCCGGGTTTAGCAGGGCGAAAGTATCAAATTCTTAAAAATAGTTCAAAAACTCTAAATCAAACTTTTGGAAACTTTTAAATTGCGCAAAATTTATATTTGAAGCCATAAATAATACAAAAATTCTTATTGAGGACCGACCTACTGTCTACCAAATTTTGTCTACAAATTGCCTCGAAATCGATAAGCCGTTCACAGTTACGTATGAGTGATATTTGCTGATAAGAATATTTATCATACGCCTTGGGTTAAAACATCAAATTTTCGTTAAGATTCCATTATACAGGGTGGCGCAAAAATAACCTTCCGATGTTTTTTGGCTGTAATTTAAAAAAAAAATAAAAAACTTTGATTCTTAATGTGGATTATTTTTATTTTTTTGATTCTTAATGTGGATTATTAATTTTTTTTTACATTAAGTCGAGAATATGATGTCATGTAAATGGCCGCCGCCACAGTTGATTGTCATTTGAGCCCTTTTTATGGCATTTTCCATCACTTTGGGCAAAACTTTCGGCGATAGGTCCTCACATTCTTGACGGATATTGTCTTTAAGAGCTGCAAGAGTCTGAGGCTTGTTGACATAAACCCGCGACTTCAAAAAGACCCACAAAAAGAAGTCTGGAGCAGTCAAATCAGGCGATCTTGCTGGCCAGTGCAAATCGCCAAAACGGGAGATTAGGCCCGGGAAATGCATCCTTCAGCATATCGGTTGTGGCACGTGCAGTGTGTGGCGTTGCACCGTCCTGTTGGAACCACATGTTTTCCAATCCCAATTCATCAAGTTGCGGCAAAAAGAACTCGTTGATCATTGCTCTGTAGCGCTCACCATTCACAGTAACCGTTTGGACCGCGACGTCTTCGAAGAAAAAAGGTCCGATGACTCCTCCAGCGAAAACAGCACACCATACATTGACTTTGAGCGGGTGTAATGGCTCTTCGTGGGTTACACGCGGATTTTCAGTGCCCCAGAAGAGTTAATTTTGCTTATTTACGTACCGGCTAAGATGGAAATGGGCCTCATCACTCATGATTATTTTTGATGAAATATCATCTTCATTATTGCTCAAATAAATAGTTACCAATATTCCGCGTTCTGGAGCAGTGTAGCGTAACATTGTTTATTAACGTGTATTTCGCATGTGTTTACTACAAAAATGTCAAAACAGAACTGACATTAGGGGCCAATCGCAAAATTTATAGCATTTTCTGATAGGAGGATTACTTTTGCGCCACCTTGTATAGGCAAAATCTTAACGAAAATCTTATAAATAACATATAGCTAACGATTTTTTTTCGTGTCATATTACATTTAGAAGAAATTCTGACATATATAATAATAAGCTGCGTTGACGAAAGTCGGTGTAGCTATGTTTAATAAATCAGTTAATTTTTTTTTCTTTTCCATATAAAACTTTATTTTAAATGTTATAGAGGCTTTTTCGGATTGTCTGCTTTAGTGAACAAAAAAATTGGGTTCTTAACACTTAAGTCCTAGATTTTAAAATCAAAACTTGCAAAGTTGACACTACTGTTTTGCTATTCTACATTTTGTATTGTAGTTTTATTTTTTCTCCAGTTTTTCCCAAAGTTAAACAGTAGCGGTATTTGTAACTTATTTGTACGTGTGCATGTAAAATTTAAATGAGCGCGTGTGTTCTTTTAAGTCTTGTTAGTTGGTGTGCGTGTTTTGTATTTATATGCGTGCTAAAATAGAAAAGAAAAACCATACAACGTGTGTGTATTTCAAAATTTTTTTATCGCATTGTAATACATTTATCGTATAGAAGTAGTTGGTACTCGTAGAATGTGTGAAGAAAACCAAACAAGAAACAACGAAGTCAGAGGTCCATTTTTGCTTTTGTCTTGCCATGACTCCTTAGACGGATGTGGTGGGAGGTTTGTTTGCTTTTTTCTTTAGTGTTTGGTGTTTGAGGTGCGGGTGTTAATTTCCGTTTTCTTAAAAATTTTGTTTAACAAAAAAAAAAAAAAAAAAAAAATATATAACTGCAAATTGGAAGTACTATTGAAATTTTTGGGGGAAATTAAGGTAAAAATCAAAACATAAACAAGTAGTTAAAAATTTAACGTTTTCCTCTTTTGTTCCTTTAGCAAAAAAAAGTATGCTGTAAAAAAGTTAAATGCTAAATAATGTATTTTATATACAATTTTGAAGTAAAAGTTTGTAGTCAGAAAATAAAAATCAAAGCATTGTCTGGTAATTAAAATTATAATAAGAACTGCCATAAAATAATGCTTAACAACATATTACGAGTTTAAGTAAATTTTTGTATAATGTTGAGAAACGTATTATCATTGCACTTAATAATAAAAATATTGTGCTTTAAATACATACTTAAATGCTGCTGAATTACCAAAGATTTTTAAATTAAATTCTTTCTACTAAAACAATGATATCTAACGGTAATTTATTTATAAAAGGTACTGTTTTAATAAAAAGAACTTTTTAAATTAAAGGTACTTATTAATAGAAGGTACTTTTTTAATAAAAAGTAATTTTTTAAAAAAAGGTACTTTTTTCAATAAAAGGTACTTTTTTTAATAAAAGGTACTTTTTTTAATAAAAGATTCTTTTTAATAAAAGATTCTTTTTAATAAAAGGTGGAGCGCCCCGGTAGGCTAGTTGATAGCGTGTTAGTTTATCAGTGCGAGGGTCGTGGTTCGATTCCCACCAGAGGCTCTGGTCTCTTTATGCTACGACGAGCCGTTAGCCTTCTTTGCTAGTGCTCGGTTAGGGATATAATTTGTAATTATATAATTAAAAAAAAAAAAAAGAATAACGAAAGGTACTTTTTTATTAAAAGGTTCTTTTTTAATAAAAGGTACTTTTCTAATAAAAGGTACTTTTTTAATAAAAGGTACTTCTTAAACAAAATGTATTTTTTTAACAAAAGGTACTTTTTTAATAATAAGTACTTTTTTAAATAAAATGTACTTTTTTAAATAAAAGGTACTTTTTCAATAAAAAATATTTTTAAATACAAGGTATTTTTTTTAAATAATAGGTACTTTTTTAAATAAATTGTACTTTTTTAAATAAAAGGTACTTTTAAATAAAAGGTACTTTTAAAATAAAAGGTACTTTTTAAAATAAAAGATACTTTTTAAATAAAAGGTACTTTTTAAAATAAAAGGTACTTTTTAAATAAATGGCACTTTTTTAAATAAAAGGTTCTTTTTAAATAAAAGGTACTTTATAAATAAAAGGTACTTTTTAAAATAAGAGGTAATTTTTTAAGTATAAGGTATTTTTTTAATAAAAGTTCCTTTTTTTTGAAAAAAAAAATACTTTTTTAAATAATAGGTACTTTTTCAACAAAAGATTATTTTTTAATAAAAGATACTTTTTCAAATAAAAGGTACTTTTTTAATAAAAGTTACTTTTTTTAATAAAATATACTTTTTTAAATAAAGGATACTTTTTTAAATAAAAGGTACTTTTTTACATGAAAGGTACTTTTTTAAATTAAAGGAGCTTTTTTAAATAAAAGGAACTTTTTTAAATAAAATGCACTTTTTTAAATAAGAGGTACTTTTTTAAATAAAATGTACTTTTTATTTTAATAAAATATAAGACACTTTTCAAAACAATTAGGTATTTCCAAAGGATCCATAATCTTAATTTTTTTGAATAATCAAGGATTTCAAAAAGATCTAAATATTGCATTTATTACGGTTTGTTTAGGTACCGTGGATTTTGATCATCCGTGGATTTTTTAAAGCTATTCAAATTTATATTATTTTTTACTGAAATCTTATTTTATAACACACCTAAATCCTTATCCTTTTTCATCCACCCTTGATTATTTAAGGTTCCTAAATTTAAAAGGTACCAAAATCTTTTAAAAGATACCAAAAGCTAGAAAGTTTTTTAAAAATCTTATAGTTTTGAAGATAACACCCCTATACATTTCTCATCAATTCGTGGAGTACTTTTGTCAATTATGAATTAATATCTACAATTTTTTTTTAATCAATGGTGGATTTCAAAATGTACCAAATTTTAAAAATCGTGGCTTTTTAATGGTACAAAAATATGTAAGATTTCTTTGTGGATTTATAAAAGTACATCTAAAATTTAATTGTCTGTTTAAAACATTCGTGTATGTCTAAAGTTACCAAAACCAAAAATATTCTAAAACAATCGTGTTTTAAAAAATAGAGGTACAGAAAGTACCAAATTTTAAAATCATTTGCTCAAATTAAGGGTTTTAAAAGGTTACAAGAGCTAATATTTCTAAATTAAATGTTTTAACTAATTTTGTATTTTAAAATAAATTTTTGATTGTAGTTATCAAGAATTGAAATTAAATGTTTAATAAAACATAATAGGCCTGTTTTTTTAAGCACGAGCTATATTTTCGAATTTATTTTATTTCACCAAAAACTCTATATTTGGTTATTTAATTTAAAACAAATCTAACACTTATTTGTCATTATAATCTAAAAGAAAAAATGTAAATTTTACAAAAATGCAATTACTGGAATTAAATTAAAGTAAATCCAAAACGAATATATATATTCGTTTTATTTCATATTATATTAGCGAGTAAGTGATAGATTTAAATAAAAATATAAATTGTTTCCCATAATTAAAAAACAGGCCTAATATTAAATTTATAAAATAATATTTATTTTGTAAATTTTCTTATTAATGCGGTTCATTACGATTACGTTTTTAATAATAATAAAAATATTTTTTAATTGCAACTCGATTTTTTTATGTATTATTAACTGCCATTAAATTAAAATGATAAATAATTCATATTCATTTTATTCTTAATTTTTTTAATTAAGATTTGGTAAAACATGGTATTAATTTCAAACAAATATTAAATTAATTTTAGATATTTTTTTACAAGTAATAATAAACGCCTACATGTAAAACAAATCTATTCTGGTGGTTTATTATTTCTAGAGTTCTGTAACGTGTCCTCAATCTTCTTACTGTTATTTCCTGTTAGGTTACTATGCAAAACGGTTAAATTTTATGTGAGAGGGTATATATGAGTACAATGTGTGTTATGCATGCTTTGTGTGGGTGCCTTGTAAATGGCAATAAGTGGGTAAGAGTGTGAGTGTGTAAGATCCATATATGGACTAAAATGAGAAAATTTTCCCAAAAACACAATTTTCTGTTGTATTAATCTGTATTTATAATATCTGTTTTTGTTTTATATTTTGTATATTTTTATGCTTGCTAGTTGTTAAACACAAAAAAATAAAAACATAACATAACTTTAAGGAATATTTATGTTATAAAGTTTCAAATGTTTAAAAAGACAAGACAAATCTTTGAGACGACATTTGCCTAAATGTATAAACATTAAACATAACAAAAAACAAATCATAGCCTACTTTAAGACATTTTCCTTAACGTTTTAACAATATAGAACAAGTTCTGTCCTATAATTTTTGGGGTTTCAATTTTTTTGTTGTTGTTATCATTAATTTTTACGATTATAAGTTTTTTTTTTCTTTTTTTATTTTTAATATTATAATGCTTGTTAGAAAAGATTTTGTTATCGTTGTTTGTTGTTGTTTTTTTTCTTTACATTTGCTGTCATCGTTATTGCTGATTGCGTAACATAATCCTTAAAAACGTGAAATATATTTAATGTTTTTGTAGAAACCCGAGAAACATTTTCTTGCTTTTCACGCACATACACATACATTTACAAATTTAACAAATAAAGTAAACCAAACATTTTATACAAATACGTGAAGAATAACAAACATGCTATGTTAGATATTTCCTTTTATATTTCATTTATACTTATTTTTATATTTTTATTTAGCAAATAGAGAAAACATGTTATAAAGTAACAGGAAAATATATTTATGTTATGTGTGTGTGGTAGTGGTATTGGTATAAGGAGGAGATGTCTGGGTATACAAATAATAAATACATACTATACATTTAAAATTCAAGCATTTATATTTAGTATGTATCTTGTAGTGTTTGGCTAAAATAAAACATATTATTAAATTTATGCTTTCACATAGCAAAAACGCCAAAATTTAGACATTAGCTTTAATAGGCTCCACGGTGTCATTTAATTTGTGATCTATCGAACTATGGATCGGGTATTATATCAGTTTTAATGTATTACTGATATTTCTAAACACTTATTCGTAAGTGCAGCATGAGTTTGGAACATAAATAACACCTTCTTTAAAGCCTCTTTTTATTGAGGTTTTAAAAAAACTTTTCAGAGTCTTAGTTTTTGTCCCAGTATAAATTTATAATGGCAAATTTCAAGTATCTTACAATTTGTTAGCAGAAACAAGGAGTACCATAGTACCAAATTTTAACCGTTTTACCAGCTTAACAGTCATATATCTGAAAATTTCTTATTATTGTTTATTGATGTGACAGGAGGACCTATTTAAGGTTACAAAAAGTACCATAATACATACAAAATATTTAGCCCTTTTTATTATTTAATTAGAAAAGATTATACCTCTTAACAATGAATTTTTCAAAAAAAAAAAAAATATTTTCTAACAGGAAAACTTTAATGTCGCGGTGGTGAGAGACCCGTATATATTTTATGGTTAATATAACTTTACCATATTTCTGTAGGATGGGTAGTAAAATAGCCAAATATAGGGCAATGATAGAATATATGTAGACAAAGACAGGTAAGTGGAATTGTAAATCGAATTTCATAGAAATGTAAATAAAATTTAGGACTATTTAAGAAGCGTTTTTTTTTTAATTTTTAAATTGTTAAAATTTGGGCGGAAATCGCTTTTTAAAAATGGGGAAGTGATATATTGGAAATACGTCTTTAATGCCTACACATATCTTAAGAAAAAAATGTTCATATAGTCACTGGGGAAAACGATAAGTTTTTCTTTTTTTTTCAAATAAAAATAAGTGGTTTATAAAAAATAAAAAAGTGGTAATAAAAAAATATTTTGTTCAAAAAACATTAAGAAGTCATTTTACACTAGTAATTAATTCAAAAGCCCCAGTTATGGCAGATCATAAATACTTAAATATGATATGTGTAGAGTAGTATATGTGAAGATAACAACAAAGAAATCACGTGGGTCTTTACTAATGGGTAAGAAAGTTTTAATATGTACCACCTGTTAATAGACTACTGTCAAATTTTGTGCAAGTTCCGTCATTTACTTTGCGTTTAACAGCAGGATTTTTCGAGGTCTATAAAATAGTCATTTGTGTGATCAATAATTTCATCGTTGAAGCTAAATCTCTTTCCACCGAGCCATTTCTTTAGGTTTGAAAACAGGAAATAATAACTGGGGGCTAAATCCGGAGAATAAAGCGAATGAGGCGCCAATTCGTAGTCTACTTCCTGGATTTTTGCCATGGAAGCTATGCTGTCACACGATTCCGTTGGTCGTCGATTGTGAGCAAAAGCGGCAGCCATCTTGCGGATAGCTTTCTTCTACCCAAGATTAAAATTGAAACCACTGAGCCATGTGAGATGCTATGTCTTCCACAATCTATCGCACATTCAATCTCCGATCGGCCAACATCATATTGGGAATTTTTTCAATTGTTCTGGGTGTAGAGACCTTCCGTTCTTGTAAGGCCACAACGAAAGTCAGTAAACCACCTTTTTACCATAGTATTTGATTGACGGTTTTTTCATATTTCACGTTGGCTGCCACGCCGCACGTTTTCATGCGACACCCAGATGTTACCCTTAGGCCACGTCGCACATTTTCGTGCGACACCTAAATGTTACCCTGAGGCCACGTCGCACATTTTCGTACATTTTAATATGGAATTTTACATGGAATTTGGATTCTCTGGCCTGTGGTGAACATTTTGGTCTATTTCCCATGGCCGCTGTGTATTTTTAATGGTATTTTTTTGGATAATAAAAAAGTTGGAAATTTAAATTTGTTTTTTTTTATTAATTCTTTTAAAAATCAATTCATTTATGAGCAAAAAAAAAAATATAAAAATATTTATTTATGTAAATTCAAATGGAGATCAGTAGAAAAACAATAAACTTAAAATTAGAAATTCAATTTGGAGATGAGTAGAAAAACATGTTTTATGTTCTCCCAGGCCATGTCGCACGAAAATGTGCGACACCAAAAAACCATTATTACTTCAAAATTAGGGGCCAAAATAAAGTCGTGAGTAGTCAAAACTTATTTTTAGGCACTAAGAAACAAAAGAGATCAAAAATAAGTTGTTGGCCTCGGGTGACCAAAATTGTTAAATAACATTGCTACTGAACGATCAAAATTCTAAAAAGGCTTTGGCTGTTTTTCAAATGGACAAAGTGCCCAATGTGGGGATATTCATAATCCCAGAAAAACAATTTCAACATAATCAGATGGGTTACCACCATCGGGCTTTCTGTTTTGTCCTCTGTGGTATGTTCGAAGCCCTTCTTTGTGGAACATCCGAAGCAAACTTTTTTAGCGGCCTATTGCTGCAAAATGGGGATAATGACTAAAGAATTTCTGGTTAAAAGCCCTACAACAAAAATCGGTCTTAACCTTCTATAGAGACTTTGAAAAGGGTCATATATTCCAACTTCTGTTTGGCGATAATGTTCTTAGGTGTTATGACCTGTCACCGAATATTTATTTTAACACAGTGGTTGTATACTTTGCAAAACTGGTGTTGGAAATTTTCCAGAGTACAAAACCTCCAAGGCCGGTCAGGTCGCTTGTGCATAGAGGCACATTTTAGCGAATACGGCCTTGTAAATATCCTAGAGTAGAAAACCCCTAAACTTGACCGAAGGATAGCACAATGGAAAGTAATTACCCAGAAGAGAAAGCCTCTTAAAAAAACCGGGCATAATCCCCAAACCCTTAAAGGTGTAGTTTCAGTGGCGTCAAGATCCAAGCACCTCTGTTGAATTTTGAAGAGAAATATTTGAGCAAAATTGTTCGATATTTATGAGTGGAAGTTTAAAAAGTCAACTAAAATAATCTCTCCAAAAAATATTTGCCCTTTATATAACACACTTATTTTATTTTATATTTAGAAATCCATAACTGTTAAGAAGGAATTTAAGAAATTCACTTTAAAAATGTTTGATTGTTTTTAATGAACTTTACAAAACCACGATTAATTACATAAATGATTTTGAAATTCATTATTAAAATCTATTTAAGTCTCAAAATAGAAATTATATTTTTAGATTTTAGACCGTTTCTATTAAGAAACTTTCTCGCTTCTTTACTAAAACTTTCTTCAAAAAATGTTTGGTAATTTTCTAACTAAATACTTTAATTTTTAATTATAAAATAATCAACTTTGGTCCATACTAATAACACTCTCCTAAGACTGTCTTGCCGGTTAGTGGGTTAAATATATATCTTTTTTTCTTTTTATCTATTACACTATTTTGTTGTTATTATCCTTATTTTTGTATTTGAAAGTATAACATTATATTCTAAGGTTATTGTTATTACCTCTAATTCTTCTTGTTTTTTTTTTATAACTACCTACATATTGTCTCCTTCCTAAGTACCACCCATTTTCTTGTTAATTTTTTATTTTTTTCCAAATTCCTCTTTCATTACATTAATAAAAATGTTAATAGAAGCTGTTAGGGACGAACATGTAATAAAGGATACAATTTAATTGATTACACATTATTAAAGATAAGCCAACAAAGTTAATAAATTTTTAAATGAGGAAATAATAAAAGAAATGTGGATTTAAGAAAGAAAAAAAAATTAACTTTTATTTAAAAATTAGTAGCGTAAAAATAACATAATCTTTTAAATTTTCAACAATTTAAAATGCTTTGATGCGAAATGAAACAAAATCCTGTCTATTGGAGTGTTGAATATTCCTTGTATTGAAAATCGGTCTAACGGTATAAGGATATTCAGTGAAAATGTATGCACACCTCTAAAAAGATAGGAGAGCATGGGGTAATGTGGGAAATCGAGCTATTTTGAAAAAGCTCAAGTGCTCAAAGAATGGATCTCTTAAACAAAGTTAAATAAATATTTGTGCTGCAGTTTTGAAATCAGATCAGTTTTCCAGAATTAAGAATCAGTTTTACTAGAGGAAATTCCGATTTCTTTGAAATTGGGATACGTGATAGAGGAAACAAAATTAACAAGTAGCCTGTATTTTTTACTTTTGGTTCAATCTCTTGATTAAGTGGAAAATACGTGGTAAAAACGTTTTTTTTGGAGGATTTTTTTTAATCTTCATTTACATAACCGAGCCATTAGGGCCTTATGTGGTTAATTAAAGCTACTATCTAAATAACAAACTTATAGATAAATTATATCCTAAATCCCTAACCGAGCACTAGCAACAAAGGCTATCGGCTCGTTGTAGCGAAAACAAACAAGAGCCTCTGGTGGGAATCGAACCCACGACTGATAAGCTAGCACGCTACAAACTAGCCTACCTACTATTAAAACGAGATATGTCGTGGTATACAAGACATGTACAGGGAAAATCTCCTTGTGAGCGATTTTACAATCTTAATTATTTTTTAACAATTGAAATTATTTTTTACGGTCTAAATTCTGGGAATAGAGATGGTCTCTTTTTTATGGTAGGCTTTTATGTAGAAACATGTGAAAGAACTGGCCGCAAAACTGCATTGAAGGAAATATTTTTATATGGACTACACTCACCAAAAAAAAAATTTCTGTAATGGCAACTGAAAATTTTGATGTTATTACGGGAAATTTTGCTAATTTGAGCTCAGCGGTATTTTTTGCTAATCTTAGCAACACATCTCTGCTGACGTGTAGTAAAATGAAATTTGTAGGAGAAATTAGCTGCCTCTACTTAATTTTAGTAAACTTTTTGTAAAGTATAATTTAAAATCTTTTTGCTAAAATTAGAATTTTATTTATTTTTTTTATCGAGCATCAGAATTTTTTAATTTATTTATTTTTTTTATGTTAGTCAATTTATTTCTTTACTTTTAAGGTCAAATTTTAATTGTTTTTAGGTCTGGTTTTTAGAACTAAAAAAAACTTTTTAGTGTTATTTTAAGTTAATGTCCTACGAGTATTTTTAGACATGAGTCGGCATTTTCACTTCCAATCCCTTCTTTTAATATATGTTACATTTTAAGGCAATTAAAGTTTATATGTGTAAGTTTTAATTAGAAATAACATTTCTTTAATTATCCACTTTTTTAAAATCAGCAATTTTTTTTTTTGCTAATTTTATCAAATCGGTTTAAACAAATTTGTAAAATGATTTCTGAAATTAGCAACAAAAAGTTGTAAATATTCTGTAAAAATTCTGTAATTTGTTAAATGTAAATAGCAAAAAGATTTGCTAAATAATAATTTTTTTACTAAAAATTAATACGAAAATAGTAAAGTGGAATTTAAAACCGTTTACAAATTGTTTTACTAACTATTATTTCTGAGTGTAGTTTCAATATTTTTTTCATATTTCCAGTCATGTTTAGTGGTCCTATATTAACTACATTCAATTTCTATTTAAGAACTAGATATACATGATTTTGTGTATTTTTTATACCATTTAAGCCAAGTACACCCAGAGAAAATATTGGTTGGAATTCAATAAAAACCATTAACAAGTATTTGTTAGGACGTTATTTTATATAGAATTACCTATAATCAAAAACGAAAACTAAAATATTATATTAATAATTAAATAGAGGGAAAAGGAACAAAACAAACAGTCCTATTATCGAATCTACTTTAAAAATAAAGCTCGGTTAAGTAATTGTGTACCGTAGAATTAACTATTTATTTAGTGAATATACTAGAAAATTAGTAAAAATTATTCAATTTATTAAAAAATTGTCAGTATTCAAAAGTGACAACTACAAATACGGCTATCCTGATCATATATATTATTTAATGAGGGTTTCAGTAGAAGCAAACGAATTGTGGATTGTATTTATTAATTATAGACGCCACTAATGATTGGTAATGACAAAACATTTTATAATATATTTGTTTTTCTAACAAATTATTTAAATTCAAAATTAGCCTTCAAAATTTATGAGTGTTTGTGGTGTAGTGGGTAGACTCAGAACACCGAATTTCAGAGTTCAAATCCCGGAAAAGGCAAACATTTAAACATATATATTTTTTTTAATTAAAATAAAATGTTTAAATAGCAAATATATCAAGTAAAATTAAAATTAAAAATAAATTTTTTCTTAAAATAAAATTTTGTGGAACGTAATAATATTTATGTGGAATAGAAATATTAAATTAGACAAATGAATGAAAAATGGCTTTCACAACTAAAGATATAATTTTATATGAAGACAGTGTCGTAATTGCCTGAATTCGATTGGCAACAAATTCGGTGGCCACAACTGATACTGTTTTCTGTACAGATAGGACTCTTGTTTGAGAAGTTAATCTAAAGATATACTGATTTTCACAATCATTGAATTATCTTTACATTTACGACCTATAGTTCGATTACGAGGATATCGCTAAATAATTTTAAGTCAAACGGTCTTGGTCCACTATTTAGGGTGGTTACAAACATAAGCCCAAACTCAGTATACCACAAAATGGTAAAGGTAAGAAATTTATCTAAGCTCGACTACGCTCGTTATAAGGAAAATATATATTTTTCTTTGTGACACAATTTTTATGGATCTAAAAAGTTTGATAATTGAAACATTATTCCCAATGAGTGTTAAGCCTATTAAATTGATTTTAATAATATACTTTTAACTTATTAGCTACCAAAAGTATACTTTAGTTTACATTTTAACATTAGCCCCTTATAATATGCTATATAAGCTATTATTTTTATTAGCTCCTAAATGTAGGCTAAAACAATTGTTTTCATTTTACAAAAAAAAAGTATTTAACAAATATTAAGCATAACTTTTAAGTACAAAAACAAATAACTACATAAAATAAAACAAAAAAAAAAAAAGTAACCAGCCCAAAATACACATACACAAATATATTTGGCCTAAACACACACACACATATAATCTGATATACACCTAAAAACTACTAAAAACTAAATACTCTATACTTTTAGTAAATAATCACAGTTTATCCCTAAGGCTAAAATAGACCAAAATATTATACACAGACAAATACCCACACTTGAACACACTCATACACACACATCTAGGGAAATACAATACAGCAGCAATCTAACTGGAGTACACAGGCACAAATTGTAAATAGTACAAAATAATACAATTCCAACTATACAACAATTACAATTTTGCAGAAATATTGAAACTTTTTTTCATACACTTGTATATTTTTTTTATACAAGTATGGGTATAGGTTAAATTACCTACTAAACTAGAAATGTTAGGGGTTTTTTTTTTTGGAAAACCCATTAAAACCCTCCCCTACATGAGCCATTAAAATAAAATCTAAAAAAAAAATATATATAGGTACATGAAAAATTAGTGCAAAAAACACAACAAAAAATCCTAAATACTAAAAACAAGATAAACTACGTTTGTATAAACTGGAGTAGAATACTCCAAGCTAAAAAAGAAAAAAACGACATAAAAACTGAAAAACCAGCCGCGGCATTTGTTTGTAAGTGTATAAGTGTATGAGTGTATGTTTTTTTTCTGATACAACAATAGTTATTAAATGTAGAGATAAGAAGAAACTAAAACACAAAACGTAATAAGAAATTGGTATAAAAAAAAAAACAAAAACACACATACACATACACAGAAATTCATACAAACACGACTACACTTATAGGATTTTGTGGTGCAAAATTTTGTTATAACAATAATACAGAAATCTATAGAAGATACAAAAAACAACAAAAATCTAAAAGTGGCACAAACTAGGAGGTGGTAAGAAATTGGAAAAACTGGGTAATAAAGTTTGTAGTAGTAGCAAATAAACAATAAAAATAAAAGAAACATCAGCAAAAAGAAAAAACAAAAATGAGAGCGGGAGAGTGAAAGACAGATAAGGAACAGATTTGTAAAAAGGGTATAGCCTACATTTGAGCATATGTTTATTATGTTATATTAAAGCATACTTTAAGGAGTTGTTATTTGAAATCAGCTGTATGTGTTTTTTTTTTTTCATATCTGCCTTTATACTAAATGGACAAAATAACAAACAAATCACTACTAAACAAATGTTAAGGACTATTTATAGAGAGCGGTTTTACTAATAGAGCTATAATTACAGAGAGTATTAATTTTTTTCTTTTTAACATTTAAGAAGCTCAGTCGAGCTTTTGTTGTTAGTTTAGAGTGTTAATAATTGAGTTAAATTAAATATTTTAGTACAAAAATATTTCAGTTGACATTTGAGTTAAATTGTATTAAATAACTACACAAACGTGACAAACATGCAAATATCAAAGTAAGTTTTTAGGAAAAAATCTGTTAATTACTAAAAGTTTGGCTGTTGATAACAGTTTAATGTAGTTTAAAGGAAAATTTTTAATTAATATTATATTTTGGCAGTTGCAAATAAAAATATAAAAATTTTATTAAAAATAAATAATGTTTAAAAATAAATAATGTTTAAAAATAAATAAATATATTTAGTTTTAAAATAAAAACGTGTACAAAAGTGAACGTCGAGCATGGCAAAAAGTCACCTACACAGAAAAAAAGTTTAAAAAAATTTGAAAGTAATTAAAAATATTTGTTTAAATTTAAATTCGAATCCTTACAATTTTTGGTTTGAAATGTTTGTAAATTTTTATTGTTCAAATAAAAATTATTTATAAATAAAAAGGAGTTACAAAAAAAAAAGTAAAAAAAGTTTTTTTTTATTGACAAATTCCATTGTTGTATTTACGAAAAGGGTCTGTGAATAATGTTTAAAAATACAAACGGAATTTTGTAAAACTTTTCGGTGTAGTACTTGCATCCGAAATTTTAATAAGTTTAAATGGTCTTGTGTTAGTATTTGGCTAAAAATGGGTAAAGAATTGAAAAATAATTTTGAAATATTTATTTGAATTTTGAATAGAATGGGTTTCATCGGTTCAATCATTTTGTGAATTTTTTCCTGTGTAGTGCTGGCGTCCGATTTTTTAATAAGTTAAAATGGACTTGTGTTAATATTATGCTTAAAAAAACACAAAAAATAAACAGATTCATTGTAACAACCGAATTTCTTGTCAAACGAATTGTTTGGTTGAAGCCACCAATATATATGTTTGTAGCAACCGAAAATCGGTTAATGCAATATAATTTCAGTTAAAAAATATTTCAATTACATCAGGAAAACATTTAATTGGGACAACTAAAAAATTCAGTTGCTGCAACCAAAATATTCAGTTGGCAAGAAATTCGGTTGTCACGATGAATCTGCTTTCTCTGGTTAGGTAAAGATTTGAAACAAAATATTTCAATTATATCAGGTAAACATTTGGTTGGTACAACTAAATAATTCGGTTGCTGCAACCAAAATATTAAGTTGGCAAGAAATTCGGTTGTCACGATGAATCTGCTTTCTCTGGTTAGGTAAAGAATTGCAAAATCGTTTAGAATAATTTATTTGAATTCTTCCTCCAAAACAAAGGCCATTTCTGAATTGACTCACAAAACCTTAAAAATTTGAGTTATGTAAGTTATATGAGACAATAAATCATGGCTTCCAATAAAAAAAGAATCAGACTCTATTTTTTTTTTTTAAGAAAATCGTGAATAAACATTGACATAACTATCTGCAAAATATTAGTTTTTGCATTCCATTACTGAAGTTTCATTAAAACCAATTTCATAAGTTTTTAAAAGTTTTTCATAATTTTTTTATATAACGCTTTGTGAAGGCAATTTAATTTGATTAGTGAAAAATTTCATCAAAACCTGCCCAAGAAAAATCTCTTGGTGAAACTGTTGGCTATTCGAAATTCAAAAGCAAAATTTAAATTTATTCTAATGACAAGTTAGTGGTCTTGTTTTCATGTGAAACTTAAATAAGAGGATTAAATAAAATTTCACATTTGGGGGTTAAATTTTTTTTAGATAAAAACTGCTGTAAATGTATTTAAGTTTTATATGAAAAAGGACCACTAACGTGTCATTAGAATTAATTTCAATTTTGCTTGTGACTGTTAATAAAATAAACCACAATGTATTGACTCAGAAGTTTCCTGAGTGTTTTAAAATTAAAAGATCATTAACAAAACTACTAAACATGTGTCATACATTAAACGGTTTTAATGTCGTTTTTTATAATTAATCGCATTTTAATTGAGTTAATGTTATTAATAAATTGTTCTTCTCTCTTTTGTTTTTATTTACAGCTGACTTTGTAAAACATTGCAACCACTGAACCCGCAATATGAGTAAAACTAAACACTACACTCAATTTAGAGTGTTTACCAAAAATACTCAATTACAACCATAAAAAAAGAAACACAAACTAACAACGAAAGCTCTTTAAAACACTCATTCTCTCCCCCCAATAAACAAAGCGTGCGCCTAGATGATAGGCTATAAAAAGTATAAAAATAGCTTTACGAAAACTAGAAAAATAAACGAGTTATCACAACGTTAAAGACACGCGAATTAAACACAACACTAAGCTAAGAAAGAACTAAATTAATAAAAAAAAAAGATTATTGTGGAGCAAGACAAGAAGACAAACAATTGTTAAATTTATATGAGACTTAAGCTAAAGCCTAAAACTAGGCCGTCTTTAAACATTTTAAAACAAATTTAAGCATATTAAAAAAATGTGATGGTGTTTAATAAAATTATGTGAATTTTTTTAAAAATTCACAGAAAAAAAAACTTAAATTTTACTTTAATTAAACTGTAGAAAAAATAAAGCATACTTAAGGGTATTAAAGATAAAAGTTAAAAAAAAAATTCAAAGTAATTATTGGTTTTAAAAAAAAATTGTTTTTTTTTAACAAAAAGTGGAGTGTACAGAAAATGTGTAACGCGCCTACATGATTTGCTATTTCTTAAACATTTTATTTCTCTATTCTTCTAAAAAAAATGTATACAAATATTTAAGATAAGCCAAAAAGTATGCTAAGAAAATAAAAATGTGATAAAAAGTTAATAACACAAAATTGTTAAGACCCATCAGCAAAGAAAAGTGTTTATTAAATTAATTTACAAATAAATCTAAAAGTGTTAAACAAAATTAGAGAAATTATTAAAATATTAAGAAAAATTCAAAAAAATTAAATAAATTATAATATTAACTAAACATAAGTCTTCTATAACAAACACAACATTAATAAAAATTATTACTACTACAAGCTATAACTTAAATAAATTAATTAAAAATTTAATCTAATTACAAACAACTATAATCTATTACAAAACTAACAAAGCACCTTTATACTTAAAGCAAAACCGAAAAATGAATTGTTAATATTTCAAATATTATAAAAATTATTAAACAAATATCTAACTTATAGAAGAAACTTCAACAACATATAAAAAAATAAATTCTGAAACATAAACGACAACGATTACCAAACGGTTTTATTTAAGAATATAACAAAATATTAAAATACTACTACTCAACTAAACCAAATTGATTATAAATTTTAAATTCGCACAAAATTTCTTCAAAAAACAAAAAAAAAAAAAAATCAGCAAAAACAGCAATTAGAAAAACGGCATTAATATATTAAGATAGGGGTCCAATGTTGCAGCAACATAACGCAACATGTTTACAGCAACATTCATTAACAGCAGCCAAAACTTATCAATCTTTAAAGCAAAAACATGAAAATTGTATTAAAACTAACAAAACACTTAATAAAGGGATAACATTAATCCCCGCAAGAAAAGGGCAGAATTTACGCAAAACAAACAACAATGTTGCCCTGCATAGCCCTTGTTGCCAGAAACCCAAATACCAAGAAAAAGAAGATGATGATTGCAATCCAACCACAACAACAACAACAACACTAGCAACATTAACTTTAAAAGTTAATGGGGAAAATGCACAAATTATTCAACAACAGCAACAACAAGGTTTTGAAAACAACACAAATGATGTTGGTGGGCCTTGTTTAAATTTAAATAATTCAATGAAGGCACAAATTTTATTTCAAAAACAACCTTCTCTTTTAACTAACCAACATCTAACAATAAACAACATGTTGCCTCAACATTTTTTAAATGTAACCAAAGAACAAGAACAACATCTAATGCAACAACTGGGGGATAATGAAGAATCCTCTGTAATACCCATTACCGCTAAAGAATCATTAGATTTTAATAGTCGTCGTCGGAGAGGTAGACTAAGGTGTGTGCGAGATAGTGTTCCCTTAACAAAAACCTATACAAAACACTGTAACAACATTAAGGAAACACAAAATATTAAAGAGAAGGTAGAGGCTTATTTAAATGTGCCAGCAACAATGTATATATACAATGTTGCTAATGTCATAACAACAATATTGTTAACACCATTGTTGCTATCGTTTATAATTCTAAAAAATAATTTTGTAAATACCCAACACAAGTTAGTATTATCAACATTATTAAATAAAACTAAAATTTTACCACAAAATCGAAAAAGGAAGGTGGGATTCTCATCATCGTCATCATCAACGTCATCATCGTGTTTATCGTCATCAGCATTATATTCTACGTTGCCGTCAAAATTCCTCCTCTATGCTATTCTGTTATTTTCTTCGCTCTTAATACATCCATGCGATTATCAAATGGCTGAAGCCGCCAAACCCAAATCGGCGCAAAACCAACATAATCATCAGCAGGATAAGCCTAATATAGCTTATGCTGCCGGTGCTGATAATGTCCATATTGATAGGGGGGGTACGATGTTGACACCACCTTCTTATCAAGTTATATCATCGCAAACATCGAATGAATTAGAGGATTTGGAATATTCAGAAGAACGTAATTTTGATTTGGAAAATGAGAGTTTAAATGAGGCAATTGAAGAGGAACCTGATTCTTATGAAAAATATAATAGTAAGTAGAACAAATGAATTTATAATAAACTCATTATATATTAGTAGATACGTAGTGTTGATACGTAAATTTCTTCCCAAAATATAGACAATACTTATTTGTTGAAAATAATGCCTAAACAGTTGGCTTTGTCTTTTTTAGAATAATAAATAAAACTATTTAATAGTACATATGTGGTCTCAAGTATATTTAGAATTTGAAAGCAGGGGTATGACCTCAACATTACCTCTGGTTACCCGTGGAGGGTGTTAGAATCTAATTTAACTTGAGCAACTTTAAGAAATCTTCTTCTGTTTTTATAAAAAAATTAAGTTTTTCTCGATCTAGCGATGTCTGTTTTTTGAAATCGCGATCACGATGGGAAGACGCAAATAAAGTTACTCATTTCTAGATTATTCGACATCCTGCCCAACAGTTTGACATTTAAAATGAACAAAATCGGCCGAGCAGCTAACAAGTTGTGAGGGAAAATATAAAGGTACCTCTAAATTTTCCATACACATTGATGTACGAGGGCAGATCAATAAGTCCGTGGCTTTTTCAACACAATTTCCTTTTAGCTTAATACACATAGTCCAACGTTTTCCAATTTTTGTATCCCTTCAAAAATATAGGATTTTTCGAGGTCCATAAAATAGGCATTTGTTTAATCAATAATTTCATCGTTGGAGCTAAATCTCTTTCCACCGAGCCATTTCTTTAGTTTTGGAAATAGTCACTGGGGGCTAAATCCGGAGAATATGGCGGATAAGGTACCAATTCGTAGCCCAATTCATGGAACTTGGCCATTGAGACTACACACGTGTGTACCCGTGCATTATCTTGACCATATGGGGTAGTTTTTTTAAATCCTCGTTAAATCTGTCCAATAAGTTGAGTATCCCGCGTGCATCCCAAGAAACGCCGCAAAAACTCATTCGAGTTGCAGTTAAATAACTCCAAACAATCCTTTGAAGTTGTCACACGATTACGTTTATAGTAAATTGAGAGCAAACACGGCTCTCATCTTGCAGACAACTTTCTTAAATCCAACTGATTATTTAAAATCGGAGCCACACGGTCATATAAAATGCCAATGGCATCAACAATCTCACGCACTTTTACTCTTCGATCGGCCAACACCATATCGTGTTTTTTTCGACATTTTCGGGTTTATTGGCCTCAATTGTCCAGAACGTTCACCGTCATTTGTACTTGTGCGACCACAACAAAAGTCAGTAACCCACCTTTTTACCATTGAAATCGATGGTGCAGAGTCTCCATAGTATTTATCAAGCTTTTCCTTGGCTTGAAATTCTCAATTTTTAAAAAAATCCACGAGGTGATATGTTTTGAACAGCTGTTAAACGCAAAGTGAATGAAGGATCTTGCTCAAAATTTGACACTAGTCTATTAAAAGGTGGTACTTGATGGGAGCAGTATTGCATTTCATATAACTACGAGGGAAGTTCGAAAAGTCACGGACTTATTAACCCGCCCTCGTAGCATGGCCCTATGTTTCTTATAGGAACCACGGGAATTACTATATATATGGTGAATAAAATATTTCGTCATACACCCAGAGAAAGGATTGGTTGCAATTTGATCAAAATCATTAATATTTATTTGTAAGTATTTTATTTTATTTGGAACAACCCACAACCCATTAATAAAGCAAAAATGTTGTATTGGGAATTAAAAAAAGGGAAAAGAAATTAAAAATCAATCCTATTATCTACTTATTGGTATTTCCAATCAACTTTGGAAATAAAATTCGTTCAGTATTTGTGTGCAGTGAAAGCAACCATTTATTTAGTGAATATATTAGAAAATTGGTACTATCTATCAAATTTATTAAATAATTTCCGATATTCAAAAGTGATAACGACAAATATGGTTATCCCGATCAAATATATCATTTTATTAGGATTTCATTAGAAGCAACCAAATTGTGGATTGTATTAATAATAGACACCACTAATGATTGGTAGTGATAACCAAATTTTTATACTATATTTGTTTTTTAAAACATTATTTTAATTCAAAATTAGCCATCATAATTTATAAGTACTACGAATATCGGAGTTCAAATCACTGAAAAGGCAAACATTTAAAAAATATTTTTTTTAATTAATTCAAATAAAGAAAATTAAAATTAGTTGCCTGAATGCCAGGTTCGATAACGGTAAAATCTTAAAATAAATTTTTCTTAAAATAAAATTTTGTGGAACGTAATAATATTTCTGTGAAATATAAATATTAAATTGGACAAACAAAGTAGTAGGGAATTGGGAGATCAAAATGATTTAATTACTTTTCTATGAGAGATGAAAATGATTTAGTTACGTTTCTAGCTTTCACAAAAAAATCAATTTTTTTGTATTGTTGATGTGCAAAGGAAACTCTAATTTATTATCGCATTGGGAGGACATAAACCATTGAATATTTTTACTTATTTTGAACAGTTTTATTTTTTAAATAGTTTTGTGTGAAAGAGGCCCTGTACTTAATTTTTGTGGTGAATTTTTTTTTCTTGTCAGTTAATGTTTTTAGACCACATGTAAGTACAATTTGGTTAAGAAAAAGACTTGCTAATTTTAAAAGAAAACATACAATTTTATGCTTAAAAACATGTGGTGGAATTTTTTTCTTTTAATACTTTTTTTTTTTTTGTTGAAATATTTACATGGTTTAGTGAGGTCAATTAGAAATAAATAGTTCAAATGTATTATCTAATAGTAATGCTATAGAAATACTAAATAATGTAAATTCTTTAAGAAAGTGTGAACAATGAATGACACGCACATGTTAAATTTATCAATGGAAAATTCAAAAATGAACTTCTTTTATTTTAGGTTTTTGGAGCTGTAAAAAAGTTTTAAATTTGGCATTTCCATTAAGGAATTTTACATGTGCGTGTCATAGCAAATAATCGATACCGTTGTAAATTTAACAACTTTTCGCTAGAAAATTAGCTTGTGCGTAAAGTTTCTATATGTTGTATTTTTTTTTTGAATGTAAAGATATTTTGAATGTAAAAATATATTAGGAAGAACATTAAATACTTTTTTCTAAGGATTTTCCTCTTTAAATAAATTTGTTTTTCAGATTTCTAGGTTAATGGGTTTGTACATGACATTAAAGAGGCATTTTTTTGCCTTTTTAACCCCAATTTTATTATGCTTTAATTAGATACTCTAAAAATGTATTGCTAACGTGAAATTTTAAATGACAGATTTTTAGGCGAAGGTTTTATGGTCAGGACACTAATGGGAATACTTTCCTTATTTTTGTCTGTAGCCTTTTCAGTACATTACGATGTATTACATGACAAATTTAACGTTCCTAGCTCTAGAGCTTGGGCTTAGTTATTAAGGAGACATTTTTTATTGAAAATTAAAAAAAAAAATTATCTCTTTCATGACTTAGGCCATATTCCAGAACATATATTTAAAATTTAAAATTATTAGGATGTTGAAAAGGAGAATTTTTCCGATTTTTACCCATATCGCAAAAATTCTTTAAAATCCCGTCCTGCTGAATGCCTACGCCGGAGTAAAAACCAAAAAACGAATACAACTTTTTTAAATAAATAATTAATTGTTCCGTTAAAGAAAGTTCGGAATCATAAAACCACCGAAACATCTTAAGAGTGGTAATATATGTAGGTAAGCAGTTAAAAAAATAAATATTGTGTCAGTTTTTATAAAACAATTTGGTATGAAAAATTAGAAAAAAAAACTAGTGTTGTTGTAACTATTGGCAAATTATGATAGAATTATTGACGATTCTGACGAGGTGATTTCTTGCTGGCCTTAATATATTAGATAATACTTGTTTTTATAGATATTAAAATAACATTTACTTACTCATAATTGTTATCTGCGAAACTTCATGAAAATTGAAAGTGTTAATGGTTGAAAATTAAATAGCTAACGTATCTGAAAGTAAGAAAATAAAAAGAAATAGATAAATACGAGTATTTGTAAATCGTTTAAGTATGCAGTAGTTTTTTTAAGAAATATAAAGCCTTAAAGTAGGCTTTACTTTTTGGATAATTTTAATTTGATTTAATATAACAAGTAAACCAGAAAACCTTTAGTTGATGATAAACTTATTTAAGGCAGATAATTATTTAAGCAAAATTGTATTTTTCTTTGGTTTTTATGATTTCCAATAAAAAAAATTCTCTGCCTGCTCCATCTTAGAACTATCCTGAGGTAAGAGCGAAAGCTTGGTAACCATATAAATCTCAAAAGTAAAATCTCGTAAAGATATTTTTTCGTTTCGGTAACGCACCGATCATTAAGTCAGTCACGAACCCGTGTGCCCTTAGCTCACGCCTAAAAATAATTTCCTTAGCAATAAGTAAAAGACACAATTTTTTATTGCCGAGCCTATGTGAAATATTTAGGTCAACTTATTTTAAAATACCCTTGTAAAGTTAAAAAAAATTATATTTTTCCGTTTTTTTTATTATTCTTATTAAATTGAATACTCCTTAATTTTAATATTTTTTTTATTTGCTTTTTTACTTTATTTTGATATTTTTGTAGCGTCTTTTATTACTAATGTCAAAGAAAATGATAACCTAATTTGACGTTTTATCTTAGCAATAATTGTTAGCGAATATTACCGAAGAACACTATTGCCGGCAATGAATATGTACGAAATCGAGTGGTCCACACGAAAGATAACATAACTTTGACATTTGCTGCAATATATATCTACATATTTGTCTTTAATCTAAAATTCAGACGAGTATTGTTTCTCTTTGGGTAAGTCAACATGATCCGAAATATTATACACATCGTCAAAGTCATGCTCGTCGTCTTTTCATATGCTCTGTTTCTAATTTTTTCTATCTATCTACTACTTACCGACATGAAGCCATTTCGCAAGCACTCATCAGACAGTTGTCTGATTTAATAACTATAAAAATTGCTATATTTTTTCGGAAGTCATATGAAATATCTATGACATATTTCGTAATGGAATATTTTAACGACTTCGTAAATGGAGCGAAAATATTCTCTCTCAAAACTATATACAAACAAATTTAAATTTTATTATTTCGCCTTAATAATTGTAGCAAAAAAAAAAAAAAAAAAAAATTCAATGCTTTACAAATAATTGACTGTTCATATTCGTAGATCTGAAAAAGTTTTTAGATTAAATTTAGTCGAATTTTTTCCTGATTTCTAAAATGCTAGACTAACTTCTCACCTATACTTGAAATATTTTGAAAACTACACATACTTTTGATACAAATTGTAATAATCGCAAAAGATTTATATAGAGTATGATGAGTTTATCCTTAAAGATTTGAGAAAAAAGATAACATAAAAAAACATATTGTAAAGTAAAGGTACGAGGGCGAATCAATAAGTCCCTCGTAGCATTTGAAATGCAACACTGCTCCCATCAAGTAGCACCTGTTAAAAGGCTACTGTCAATTTTTGAGCAAGTTCCGTCATTTACTTTGCATTTAACAGCTGTTGAAAACTTACAACCTCGTGGATTTTTTTAAAATGTAAAAAAGTGAATTTCGAGTGCACATTAAACATAATTTTTTGCGAAAAAAACGCCAATCAAACTAAGGAAAACCTTGATCAATACTATGGGGACTCTGCACCATCGATTTCAATGGTAAAAAAGTGGTTTACTGACTATCGTTATGGTCGCGCAAGTACAAATGACGCTGAACGTTCTGGACGGCCAATTGAGGTCAATAAACCCGAAAATGTCGAAAAAATCCACGATTGAGATTGTCGATGTCATTGTCATGGCAGTTTGATTTCGATTTTAAATGATCAGTTGGATTTAAGAAAGCAGTCTGCAAGATGGGTGCCGCGTTTGCTCTCAATTGACCATAAACGTAATCGTGTGACGTGTGTAGTCATAATGGCAAAATTCCATGAATTGGGCTACGAATTGGTACCTCATCCGCCATATTCTCCGGATTTAGCCCCCAGTGACTTTTTCCTATTTCCAAAGAGATTTAAACTTTTTGTAAAGTGGAATTTAAAATCTGTTTGCTAAAATCAGCAAAAAAAAAAATTAATAAATATTGTTAATATTAGTAAAAAATTTCAAATTTATTTTTTTTATCGAGCTTCAAAATTTTTTATTTTATTTATTTTTCTTTTTTTTTTCAAAAAATATTTTGGACAAAAATATGTTAGTTAATTTTTTTTTACTTTTAGGTCAAATTTGAATTGTTTTTATTGCTGATTTTAAGAACTAAAAATAACTTTTGAGTGCTATTTTAAGTGGATGTCCTACGAGTATTTTTAGACATAAGCCGGCATTTTCACTTATCTCTTTTTAATCCGGGTAACATTTTAAGACAATTTAAGTTTGTAGGTGTAAGTTTTAGTTAGAAATAACATTTCCTTCAATATCTACTTTTTTTAAATTAGCAATTTTTCTTTTTGTTAATTTTAGTAAATCGGCTTTCAAAAATTTGTAAAATGATTCCTGAAATTAGCAACAAAAATTTGTAAATATTCTGTAATTTGTAAAATGTAAATAGCAAAAAGATTTGCTAAACAATCATTTTTTTTTTTTGGACTAAAAAAGTAGGACTGAAAACAGTTTACAAATATTTCTATTAACTATTTTATCTGAGTATAGAAAAGAAAGCTATCGGCATGTTATAGCGTAAACAGACCAGAGCCTCTACTGCGAATCGAACCCACGACCCTCGAACTGATAAGTTAGCACGCTACCAACCAGCCTACCGAGGCGCAAAATCTGTATTATGCTTTTGATATTTGTACTGATTTTAAGTAGAAAAAAAAAAAACTGTTCACCCTAATTATAATTAAAGAGTTAAATGAAAATCATTCACTTTGTTTAATTAAAAATTCTAACTAACAACCTTTAAATGCAAAATTTACACAATTTTGCCTGAAAAAAGTTGTCTCACTAATTTAATAATATAATTTCTTTAAATGAGGTCATATTTTGTGTCTTGTTTCTTGTGCGCTGGCAAACACAACACAGTCTATTTTATAAAAATTTCTTTCCATACGAACTGTAAACACGTAATCAGTGTGCTAAAACTAAAAATTTGTAACTACGTCATAAGCATTTCAAAATAAATAAACGTAATCATTTCAAATGTACTATTGTGTATATAAATAAAGTTCATTCTTTACATACACTCATAAAAAAAATGTTAACCAAAATAAAAAAATTTACTATATTCACTCCTGCCAAACTTTAAGATAAATTTGAAAATCTTAAACAAATTAACAAATATTTTAAGCTAAATTAAATTTGTTAAATTAATCCAAATTTTGTATGTGAATGGAAGCAACATTTTACTTTTTTTTTTGTTTTGTATCTAACCTGGGTCTGGGTTTGTACTAGAAGACATTTTACAATTTTTTTTAACTTATTTTTTGAGCGTAACACAATTTTAATAAAAAAAATCCAGGTAGAAATATCTGCCTACCTGTATTAATATTGAGTTAAGTTTAAACTTGGTTATGATGACTATCTGTCCCTATCTGTTATACCTTACAAATAATAAAAAAACATAAATATTGTATGACGAAGTAGTGATGTGGCCCTTAAAAAATAATTTGCAACATTTAACAACTACCCACACAGATGCATACATACATACATAAATACATAATAAAGGACTTGATAATGATGACGTTATTACTATTTATTTTCCTTTTATAAGTTTATACAATGCTAAGCTGCTTTTTTTCAAGTTTCATTTCCAATCAAGTTTTATTTGTTGCAATATGTCTGTGTTTCCTACGAATGTTGCATGGCTGCTTGAGTTGTCATTTTATGTAGTAGTTTTCCTCCTTTTTTTTTTTTTGGTGCTAAACACAATTTAGTGTCATAGAAATTGAGCTTAAGGAGCTGTACATTTAATAAAGGCTTAACAAATAGAAGACGACGACGACGACCCAGAAGTAGGAGTGGTAATGCAAAGATTCATTTTTGGAGTAGGTTTACATTGGAACAAAAAATAAGCAAACTTTGCTTTGTTTGCTGATTTCGTGTTTGATAATATTTTTTCGTTCATTTGAAATCTTTTTCATATTTTTTTTGGCATAGATTCTTTAGCACGTTGTTTTTTTTTTTTTTTTGCTCTTGACGTTTTTCTTTCTTTTGTACATAAAAAATTTTGGCATAAACAGCGCTAAATTTTTCTTTGTACAACTTTTTCATGTTTTTTTGTGTGCTAAAATATTGCAAAAAAAAAATATAAAAAAAAACTTAAAATGCAGTAAATGATGTCATTGTTATTTGAGAATAAAAAAATGAAAAATCAAGAATGAATTAATCTTGTTTTTTTTTTTGCTTTGAGGACATAATTTTAAAGAGCTTAACGAGTTTTGAAAATATGTTTAATATAATTTACAAGAAATTATGTAATTTTGGGACACATTATTGAATAACTTTTGACAGTTGATGTTGCAAAAGTTTAGATTTATGAAATATATGTTTACAAGAAATTGTTTTTTAGATCAAATCATTAAAACTAAATGAAATTTGAATATGTAACAGTGGAAAGAACATAAACGTACATATACAATATTTTAGGAATAATTTTCTATTAAAATAAAAATAATTTTAAACCATCTATCATATTTTTAAAATTGTATAGTTCTTTGCACTTGGTTACTTTATTTAGGAATTAATCTGAAATATTTTTTTCCCCCCCAAACCAGAATAATTGTTGTTCATTTTAAAACTTTGCATTAATTTAAAATATCTAAAACCTCTATGTATTCAATTCACATTGTTGTTTTACCAAAAAATTTACCAACTTTTTAACCACTTGACCAATATATACAATTTTTTTTAAATATTCCTCTCTACATAAAACATAATATCTGCATTGTGTTGATTTTTTTACAAAAAAAAAAATAAAATAAAGTTAAAACTAAACTTAGTATTCAATAAATAACAAAAAATTTAGCATAGTTTAATATGTTATAAAAAAAATCCCGTTTTTTGTGTTTTTGTTTTTAGAATCCTACACAAATCAAAAATAAACAAGTAAGAGCGGCTAAATTCGGCTATGCCGAATCTTATATACCCTTCACCATGGTATTCTGAAGGAGATGAATACATCGTTGGAATCTACTACCTCATAGCTCTCCACAAACAAGCGGTATCCCCATTTATTTTTTCTTAAATGTCCAAAAATTTTAATCCAAAATAATATGTCATGTAAAATCTCAAATTTATATTTTTCCATATGTTTCAGCGCTTTTCTTGTCAAATTTGGCATTTTCTAGGCAAAAAAAAGTTGGCGACACTACTATTTATTTTTTATTTATATCATTCACAATAGTTGTGAAACGTATTTAACCTACGTATTTATCTTCACACTCTTATTAAACAAAGGGATTTTACTGGAAAAATTAGAGGTAGTCCTGGTTTTTTGCTAATATCTCAGCCATTTATTAACCGATCTGTCTGATTTTTAATAGCAAACAGAAATGGATCACATGTAACAGAAATAAAAAAGAATCAAGTCTTCATCATGTCTGGGTTCTTCGGAAAACCCATTTCAACACACAGACGGACAGACGGACAGACGGACAGACGGACAGACGGACATCGTTAAATCAACTTCGCTCTTCATATGGACCCAGAATATATATACTTTATAGGGTCTAAGATCAATATTGTAGAAATTACAAACGGAATGACAAACTTATATATACCCTTCCACCTATGGTGAAGGGTATAAAAAGGTCAAGTAAAAAACTTTTCTTTTTACTACAAATAACATTTGAAATTCTGCCAAATATAGTGATTTATTTGTTTAAAAAACAATTGGTATAAAAACGAATTGAAATATACACGTACGTACGTGTATGAGAGAAAAAAAAAACATTTGAAATATGTTAAAGAAATCTATAGTTTATAGAATTCTATAGAAATGTTAGGGAAAAAAATTGAAAAAGAAAACCTTTAACTGACTATACAATAGAAAAATAGGAAGTGAAAAGTAAGCATTTGTACGCAAATGTTAAAAAAAAAATACTCTAAAAAAAATATGATCTCATACTAAAGAAAATATAGAAAAAAACTCTTTTGGGATAAATATATAAATTAAAAGTAAACTAATTCAACCATGTCAACTGTAAGTAACCCTACAAAGGAAAATACAGGAAAAATTTACGAATATTTTTAATTCTTTTTATGGAATCTGCAAAAAAGTAAAAATTTAAGATTTTTTCATATAATTGCTAGTTTTTGTATAAAACGGTAAATTTTATATAAGAAGATTATTTTTGTATAACCCGGTGGTCTTTGTCGAAAAAAGTAGTTTTTGTATAAGACGATAGCTTTTGTATAAAACTATAATTTTTGTATAAAACGGTAGTTTTTGTAAAAGAAGGTAGTTTTTGTATAAGACGTTAGTTTTTGTATAAGACGATAGTTTTTGTATAAAACGCAGTTTTTGTATAAGACAGTAGTTTTTGTACGGTAGTTTTGTATAAGACGATAGTTTTTGTATAAGACAATAGTTTTTGTATAATACGATAGTTTTTGTATAAGACGATAGTTTTTGTATAAGACGGTAGTGTTTGTATAAGACGATAGTTTTTGTGTAAGACGGTGTTTTTTGTATAACTCGCTACCTTTTGTATAAGACGGCAATTTTTGTATAAGACGGTAATTTTTGTATAAGACAGTAGTTTTTGTATAAGACGGCAGGTTTTGTATAAGACGGTAGTTTTTTATAAGACGGCAGTTTTTGTATAAGACTGTAGTTTTTGTATAAGACAGTAGTTTTTGTATTAGATGATAGTTTTTGTATAAGACGGTAGGTTTTGTAAAATACGGCAGTTTTTGTATAAAACGGCAGGTTTTGTATAAGACAATAGTTTTTGTATAAGGCAATAGTTTTTGTATAAGACGGTAGTTTTTGTATAAGATGATTGTTTTTGTATAAGACGGTAGTTTTTGTAGAAGACAATAGTTTTTGTATAAGACAATAGTTTTTGTATAAGACAATAGTTTTTGTATAAGACAATAGTTTTTGTATAAGACCGTAGTTTTTGTATAAGAAATAGTTTTTGTATAAGACAATAGTTTTTGTATAAGACGGTAGTTTTGTATAAGACAGTAGTTTTTGTATAAGACAATAGTTTTTGTATAAGACGGTAGTTTTTGCATAAGACAATAGTTTTTGTATAAGACAATAGTTTTTGTATAAGACAATAGTTTTTGTATAATACAGTAGTTTTTGTATAAGACAGTAGTTTTGTATAAGACAGTAGTAGTTTTTGTATAAGACGGTAGTTTTTGTATAAGATGGTAGTTTTTGTATTAGACGGTAGTTTTTGTATAAGATGATTGTTTTTGTATAAGACGGTAGCTTTTGTATGAGACAATCGTTTATGTATAAGACAATAGTTTTTGTATAAAACAAAAGTTTTTGTGAGCGCCACGGTAGCATGCTAGCTTATCAGTGCGAGGGTCGTGGGTTCAATTCCCACCAGAGGCTCTGGTCTGTTTTCGCTACAACGAGCCGATAGCCGTTGTTGCTATTGCTCTGTTAGGGTATTATGATATAATTTGTAATTATATCATTAATATAAATAAAATTAATAAATAAATAAAATAAATAAAATAAATAAAATAAATAAAATAAATAAAATAAATAAAATAAATAAAATAAATAAAATAAATAAAATAAATAAAATAAATAAAATAAATAAAATAAATAAAATAAATAAAATAAATAAAATAAATAAAATAAATAAAATAAAGAAAATAAATAAATTAAATAAAATAAATAAAATAAATAAAATAAATTGTTAGAGATAGTAGATTAGACGGAATTAAGAAAGTAATTTTTTATAACAAGAAAACAGATGATAGTTGCGCTATAAAACGATAATTTTCACAGGATGTGTTAGTTTGAAGGAGTATATAATTTCTTTTTTTGTTATTTACTGTATAATAAGCTAAAGCGGAAAATTGATCAGTCTAAAACTAAGTTTCGCATTTGAGTTTAGCTATTTTTAAGGAAACCACTCTATAGCGTAGTTTGTGGTAACAGTTACGTTTTTCCGAGGACTTATCAAGGAGATATCCGTGTCAAAAAGATCACATTTGAACAGATGTTATTAGATGTAACTTTAGCAAATCAAATTAGATATTAAAATTGGGGAGAAATTTGAGATCTAATTAGATTTGATCAAATATAGACAGATTTGGTACACCGTATATAATCAGGTCCAATTTGCTAGAGATAATAAAGTAAAAATCCCCTTTACTTTTATATACATTTTTATTTTGGTGCCTTTGAAAACGGTTCTAATAGATACAATCTTCTACTATATCTGTTGTTAGATATGAACGGATGTGGCACCAGATATGTTCAAATATAATTAGATTTTCCCATATCCGGCTACAAATAAGAAGAAATTTTCCAAATCCCTTTAGATAGGAAAAAATCTGGTACTAGAACTGACCATAGGGGGGTATCACATATTCCGTACCTAATTATATATGATCAGATCTGACATTAAATCAAATTAGTTTTAATCATATATAATTGGATTAAAGCAGAACTGATCGCATCTTATCATTTTTACAGGGATAGTTTTTTTTTAAGACAAAAATTTTTTAATATGATACACAGATAACAAAAATATAGTTAAATCAATTTTAACATCATTTTTGAATTAACTATAAAACTTATATAAGTATATATTATATATTAAAATAAATTTTTTTGTATTTAAATTAGAAAAATATTTAAAATAAAAAGAAGACCATGTTAGTTTAACTTCAGATTTGTTTCTATTTCATTTTGTTTTTTGCCTAATTTATTTTTCTGTGCGTAGTATTTGTAAAAAAACAGTAGTTTTCATTTAAAACAGTAGAAATTACAAAAAAAAAAATGAGTATTCAATAGCAAGATAGGTCTTGCTTGTGTATCCATATAATGTAAGCTTTCTTTTACATTTCCTCTAGCTGTTGGGTATTTTGGTTTCAGTTTCAATAGAACAAAAATTTACTTGCAAGCTTTACATAAACATGATGATGTTGTCTTTTCTTTATATACATGCTTTTTGTTTTGTTAACCATTTGGAATATTAGTCAAAGGTCAAAGTTGATATAAGAATTAAACAAAAATATATAAAAGAAAAAAAAAATATATATATATAAAAATAATATATAGAGAATCTCAACAATACTTATATGTCATTGTTTATGTGAAAGAGCTAAAAAAAATAATATAAAATGTAAAAAATATATTTATATACCAGAAGATATTTATCAAAATATCAGTTACAGTTAAAGCTTTTAAAATAATATGAAAACCGCACAAAAACTGTAACAAAAATGTACTTTAAAGTTAAAGGAAGCTATAAGTAATTGGGAGGGGGGTATTTGAAAAGCAACAACAACAAAAACTCATATTAAAACTTAGCCAGGCGAAAATATCATTAGTCACTACAAATTTTGGAGATAGCAAAAAAAGAAAAAAAATAACAAACAATAAACAAAATATAAAAGAAATAAATAAAAATACAATGTGTATTATTTTAAACAGAAAAAAAAAATCAATATAAATTTACAAAAAGAAATAATAAACTAAAAGGATATATTTCCAAGAATTTATTTTTAATTAAAAATATTAAAAAAAAAATAATAATAAAAATACAAAATATCAAAAACATTATTACATTAGTTTCAGCATAAATCCCTTTAATTGTGGTAAAATTTTAATTTATAAAAATTTTACACTATTTGTGGTTTTTAATTATGTTTATAATTATTTTTTATATTATGCATAGAATTTTAAATTGTTAATTAAGTTTTTTTTCATTGTATATATATTTTTACAATTTTTATTATAGTAAAAATGTTTTTAATTGTTTAATATTTTTTGCCTCAAAAAAAAATATGCTGTATTTGATAAATCGTGTTGTAACCTAAAAGTATGCATTATTAATTCAAATTATCTGTTTTTTTGGTATTTAACAAATATTTATATGTATGCAGTAATCTGTTTTTTAGTAATAACTTTTATTTAATTATATGATTTTAATAAAATTAGATTGAAAAATGTTGTTCACAAATTAAAAGAAATTTAAGACGTAAATTTTTTTTCGTTGTTTTAAACGTAAAAAAAAATTCTTATACAAAAATTCTTAAATATTTTTCTTGCAAGAAACCAAAAACAGTAAATACCAGGGCGGATCAATAAATCCGTGACTTTTTGAATGAAACACAGCTTTTTTTTTTTGCAAAAAAAAATTATTTTTCAACATAATCTCCTTTTAGCTCAATACACTAAGTCCAAAGTGTCTCCAATTTTTGTATCCGTTCCAAAAAAAAAAAAAAAATGATTTTTCGAGGTCCATAAAATAGGCATTTGTTTGATCAATAATTTCACCGTTGGAGCTAAATCTCTTTCCACCGAGCCATTTCTTTAGGTTTGAAAATCGGAAATAGTAACTGGAGGATAAATCCGGAGAATACGGCAAATGAGGGCGCAATTCGTAGTCTACATCATTTATTTTTGCCATGGAAACTAAGATGTCACACGATTCCGTTGGTGGTAGATTGTGAGCAAACGCGGCAGCCATCTTGCGGAAAGCTTTCTCATACCCAAGTGATCGTTCTAAATTGAAACCACTGAGCCATGTGAGATGCCTATGTCTTCCACAATTTATCGCACATTCAATCTCCGATCGGCCAACACCACATCGTGAATTTGTTCAAATGTTTGAGGTCTCTCAATTGGCCGTCCAGAACGTTCAGCGTCATTTGTACTTTTGCGACCACAACAAAAGTCAGTAAACCATTTTGTCACCATTGAAATCAATGGTGCAGAGTCCCCATAGTATTTATCAAGCTTTTCGTTAGTTTGATTGACGGTTTTTTTCGCAAACATAATGTTTAATGAGCACTCGAAATCTACTTTTTCCATTAAAAAAACTCTATCCACGAGGTTGTATGTTTTGAACAGCTGATAAACGCAAAGTAAATGACGGAACTTGCTAAAAATTTTACAGTAGTCTATTAGCAGGTGGTACTTGATGGAAGCAGTGTTGCATTTCATATAACTGCGAGGGAGGATCGAAAAGTCACTGACTTATTGATACGCCCTCCTAAAAATAAAAACTTGTAGGGTCTAAAAGAGATTGTACTTTGGAAAATTATTACATTTTTTTATATTCAATTTATTTATTTTTAAAATTAACCATTATATGTAGGTACCATGCAAAGCCATTTTGGCTTGTTTGCAGGTAAAAAATATAAGTTATGTTTAAATAATTAATAGTTAAAGTTATTGTAATAAAAATATATTTTACAATTTGAATTCTACGATATTATTGAAATGATTTTAAATCTAAAAATATCTCAACAATTTTATAAATTTTTCTCTCTTTAGAGAAGAAATTACAGAAAAGATTTCTTGCAATTTTACAGATTTATAATTTTGATTATATGGCTACATATAAAGTTTTTAAGGCATACTTTTGTCGTCTTTGTAATTTTAATGTTTGTAGCCTACTTTAAGACTTGTTCTTGTTTTACATTTAATTGTTTCCGAGGAAAACACACTCATCGAGTCAACATTTCCGTTTATCATAGCACATACCACCACAAGCCTATATGAAATCTTAAGCTTTTTGTTATAAAAATATATAACATCTTTAATACCTTATGTTCTTCAACATTAACATAATCTCTACTCATAGAATATATTTTCTTTTTTTTTTTTTTTTTGTAGAAAAAAGTTAGTAAGAACTCGTTCGTGTATGCTATAAAAACTCTGGGCTTAACATATATATTTTTTTATTTTACTTCGAAAAATTGGCTACAACCACCTCTAAAGCTTTAAATAAAGATTATAATAATAACAATATAGAAAAAAAACAGGTCTGTTTTTTGTAATAAAAAGTGTAGCATACTTAAAGGCTTGCTAGGAAAGTAAAGTGAAAAATAATAATGTTTTAACAAAAGGTGTATCAAATAAGCAAACAGCAACAACCCAAAGTAATAATGGTTTTGTGTTTATTTTTAACTTAATATATTAATAAGAATACAGCCACGACAAAATAGCTTTAAGTTAGTTAGTTGGGTTTAATATAACCAAAGGTTAGGTAACTAAATACGTTAGACTATATGTCCAGTATTAAAAGCCAATTAGCTAAACTCAATAAAATATTAAATAAGAAGAAAATGAAACAAAAACTTCATACAGCTTCCGTTTGTATACATGTAAATACTAATGCAAACATACGTTTGCCTAAGGGTTTGGGTTCAGCTTATGTTGTTGTTAATATATATATTTTTTATGTACTACTGTAATTAGAACGTTTGCCTAAAAATATGCTTTATCCATTTTTTTCCTCTTGTGTTTATGTGTGTTGTTGTGCCTGTGTTATGTATTTTTATGATTATAGTGTGTTTGTTTTAATATAAATTGTTTTTTTCTGTGTGTTATTGTGTTTTTTTCTGTTGTTATTGTTGTTTGCCTTACATTGTGTGCACAAGGCAATTTAAAATAAAATGTTTCTTTTTTTATTTTTTTGGTTTTTGTGCCTATTTTTAGGCGAGGTTTTTAATTAAAAGTTATTTATAATATATTGTTTGGGGGTTTTCCTTTTAAACAGCAGGAAAATTATAACTTTAATGGCGTGGAATTATGGGCATAATATATTTATAATGTATTTACAGCATTGCATTGGGGTAAAAATAGAAGAGTCTTAAATTAATAACAATTACAAACAGATGTCTGCTAATAATTTTTATATGATTTATCATAGACCATGTTTTGTTATTAATGACTTTAAATTTGGTAAATTTAAAAGATATTTAAAATGTACAAAAATTCCTACACATTTAGTGGCAAATAATCTTAAGTTCTAAAAAAGACTAAGAATTTAAAATGAATTGACTGCTTGTTGAGAGAAAAGATCTCAAATTGGCCTGCTTCATATTGTGACATTATTTCACCTTTTTCATTTTGTACACCCTTTCCCTGAGTGTAAGGTAGAGTTGCCCATTATAGTTCACACTTTAGTTAATTAACTTCCCGTATTGAACTAGTTTGATCTTATATTTCACTCGCTTATTTGCCAATTTCTTTCAATTCTTTATACGATTATATTGGTTTGTTTAGAAATTCTAAATAAAATGAACAAAATTTTGAAAATATAGTTTAAAATTGAACTAGTATGTAAACTAAATGAACTATAATGGCCAACTCTAGTGGTAGGTTTGCCATTTTGCTTGTAAAATATTGCAATATATTCCCCTATACAAATCTGAGACGATCAAATGAATAATATTTTTATATTTAATTTTAATTTTAGCGTTTGTTTAAAAAAATCATATAATTAAACAAAAGCAATTATTAAAAATATTACTTCATACATTTCTTTAATTTAAATTCATAATGCATACTTTAAGGCTAGAACAAAATTTATTAAATACTGCATATTTTTTGGTGAAAAAATATCAAATATGTTAAATAAAACAATTTTTATTATTATACATATTTCATAATATACATATATACAATGAAAAAAAAAACTTAATTAGCAATTGAAATTAAATGATAATTGGAGATTTTAAGAGGTTTTTTAAAATACAGACTGACTATTTATTTCAACCAATTGTCGGAACAGAATAACAACTTGGCGTATAACAATTTTCGCTGAGAGAAAATATGCCCAAAATAACGTCGTTCGACAGTGACTGCAAAACGATAATAATTATTTTGTAGTAAAGTATACGGCAGAAACCCTTTCCTCCCCATAATCTTTTTGTACATTTAAATCTTATAAAAAACAATAAAAAATTTTATTATATAAATGAAAATTTATGAACCGGTTCATAGGCAGTAAAACCTTACATTTTGAGTCCCCGAAAACATTTCTAGAACCAGTTCCGTGGAACCAGTTCCGTGGAACCGGTGGTAAGAGAACCTGTTCAAGAATATATTTGAGGGTAACCTGTTTTAAAAAGTTTTGCTGGGTGGTCTACATGAGAGCCACAAAATATATTTGTAATCATTACTCGTCATAGTTTAAGTATTTTGTTTACAAAAATTTTTGAGAGGAGGCAACTCGGCAAGGCGTACTTGTATTAAAAATTATTGCTTTTGGGGTCGAGAGAGATTATGAGTTTTCTCAGAGATCACAATATACTTTTTTGATGGTTTCTCATTAAACGAGTTTCAGCTGTATCCTGGGGTTGCCACAAAGTTTTGTTTCTTCTTCCTCTCTTTTTCTAATCTTTCTCAACGACCTTCCTTGTTAAACTTTTAATTCTATTTTCTCTCTTGCAGATAACAGCACCATTTTGTTTTTTTTTTTTTTTGTATTAATTTTTCTTCTATCAGTGGCCGGGCGTTGTTAAGACTGGGGGGATCAGGATCTTTTAAATATCTTTACAGGGGGTTGTGAGAATAGGGTCGATTTAAATGCGAGAAAAATCCAATGTGATTTGCTGTCCCATATGGCTGTAGAAATAACATTGTGATGTGTATATATGGGCATGAAAGTTCAGAGCAATATACGTAATCAAGTCCTTGGTTTCTTAATTCGGTGTAGAAACTACTTCACTCCATCTATATATATACAAAATTGTTGCAAGTGTGTTGTGACTTTATAACTCACGAACGGTCAAACCGAATTCGTTTAAAGGGTTTGTTCGTATGGTCGTGTAGATAGTTTGTGAGTTATGACTTTTTATGTCAACATGTGATTTTGTTCGCATATTCCAGAGTGGGAGCACCAACAAATTTATTTATTCATGCACCACACAATCAAACAAAAAATATTGTATACACTATTGTATTGAATTGATTTACTTTTTTTTTCATTATTTCCAAATAAAAAAAGCAATGAATTTGAATCAATGTTAATATTCATGCGTAGCGAAGCACGCCGGGATCCGCTAGTCTATTTATAAAATAAGTGAACTTATCTCCAGACCACGAATTTTTGATCGCAATACCCGCTTATCTAATAGATCACATCCGTTTGTTGAATATTGTTCCGTGGATCGCACAGCATGTGAAATAGACTCCCCATAGTGGTCATTCCTGAGAATTACAATGTAGCTAAATTTAAGTATAATGTCAACAAACAATACTTCCTCCTTGCACCTCATCATAACTTATTACCTGATATCAACACAATGCAACGGGTTCCTTTGAGTATTGGTTAAACACAAAAAAAGTTAACAACTTTTACTCATTCTCTACTTTTCAACCGATGGACCGATTTTTGCTCATTTTTCTATTAATCTAAATAAATATGAGCATTCCCGCTTGTGTCTTAGCACAGTGATCGCTGTTTGAATAAACAGACAAAGGAACACTGATAGATCATATTGAAAATTGCGTAATGATAAAGATTATACACATTAGGTGGTCTTAGACCTACAATACGATATGTTAAAAAAGGAATAACAAACTGATACAAGCCCTCATCATATATGATGGAGGGTATTATAAAGACATTCATTTAATAACTTAAATTTATTTAGGGAATTCCCCTAATTCACTTCATCAAAAAGAAATAAGCGAAATGATTCCTAGATTTTTTATTTCAAGATATTGTGAATTTTTGAAATAAAAAGTATTAAAAAATATAGAAAAATTCTAGTCTTGGTACTTTTCAGCTACTATTTTTAATAATAATGGTACTCAATTAAAACTGTTATATATCATCCCTGGTGGAGAGTATAAAAAAAATTCGGAAAATTTGAATTTAGTGGTTTTACTTTTTTGCCATTGGAAACTTCCAATATTTGAAAAAATCCTGAAATAATAATTTATCACGAATTTTTAAAACCTGCTCTCTGAAAAATAGTTACAAATAACCAATATTTTTTTTAATTTTTGATAACCATTATAGTTTGTTTATGTTTTTTTGGGCTTCCATAACCATTACAAAAAAATTTAGTTTTTTTGGTCTTCCGTAATCATTACAAAAGACTTTTATTTTATTTTTTTTGGTCTTCTATAACCATTATAGAAGATTCTTTATTTTTTTGTTTTTATTTTTTTTGGTCTTCTATAACCATTATAGAAGATTCTAATTTTTTATTGGTCTTCTGTAACCATTATCAAAGATTTTTCTTTTTCGGTTTTCCTGTATTCAAATAAATTATCATTATAAGTAACGAACTGTAGCGTGGTTATAGAAGACAGAAAAAATAAAAATATTTTATAATGGTTATAGAAGACCAAACAGAATAAAAATCTTTCATAATGGTTACCAAAGACCAAAAAAATAATAATCTTTTATATTGGTTATCAAAGACCAAAAAAAAAAAAATACAAATCTTTCATAATGTTTATGGCAGGACTAAAATTTTCTGGGTAATTTTTAATTGTAATATTCCTTATCGAGCTAAAGATCCTTTATTTATAAAAAATTTAATTATAAATATTTATTTATCCCAATATTTCGTCACCACATTGGGTGACTTCTCAGTGGAAATTTTTTTTTTTTTAAAATCAATAAATTAAAATTATAAACTGAAAACTTATATATAACAATTTTTTTTTTAAAAAAAGTCACCCAATGTGGTGACGAAATATTGGGATAAATAAATATTTATAATTACATTTTTTATAAATAAAGGATCTTTAGCTCGATAAGGAATATTACATGAATAGAGAAGATCGAAGAAAACTAAAATAATTAGTAATTTATAATTCTTTTTCAGTTATTTTTTTCATAACCTATTGCATACTTAAAAAGTAATAACAGTTATTTTCGGTTCCAGGGACCGAAAATAACTGTTCTACTGCAGAAAATTAATTTGATTAAGAAAAAAATTTAGATTTAAAATATTCTTCTGTATAAATCTAGAAATTTTTGAATACTCTTATATTTAACTTTAATAAAAATTAATAGAAAATTTTATTTTTGGCATCTTCCTTATTTTTTATGTTCCTCTTTTATAAAAAGTCGACCTGTTTTATGACTATTAATCATGTTGCTATGAATATATAGCATACACTCAGAATATTATGTAGTTAACTGTTTGTAGTTTAATAAAAAAGTTTTCCGTTCCATTTAAAAATAAAGGAAGATACATTTATTTTTCAAAGAAACATCTATATTAACTTTTTTATACATTTATTCGAAATAATTTACTATCATTTACTGATTTTTTTCAGTTTCATTTATTTTTTTCATTTGTTTGAAATTTAATAAAAATTTACCCACAAAACGGAAACTTGTGGTTTATTTGTGTCCGTAACAGTTATTACAAATTTAAATTTTGTTTGCTGTCTGTTTCAAAAAAAAATATTCAAAAAATTTCAATTTGTTTTTTTATTTAAATTGGTTGTATATATACAAAATTTTTCAATACAATTTACAAGAACTTCATAAACACACATACATATACAAATACATTCAGACAAAAAGTGTTTATAGCTTCATATGCATACATACATTTTGTACTGTACAAGTATATTAAAAAAAACAAAAAATACAAAAACGGAAATAATTTCAAATAAATGAAAAAAACATTTATTTTTTAAGGATTGGTGGGTAAAATTTTGACATTTATTTTAACTGATTATATCAGTTGTTTCTTACGGATGTGTCAGTTGATTAATCAACATTTAAAAATAAATAACAAATGACATTTAATTTAAATGAAAATTAAGTAGACCGGTTTTTAAATGAAATATCATTTGTTTTAAATGATATTTTCAGTTATTTAAACTTACAAACTTTTTTAAGTGTACTTGCAGGTTACACGAAACATTATTGTCTACTTTTAGGAAATTATTATTTTTACTATTAATTTCTTATATACATTTATTATATATAATACAATTTTCTTAATATTTTTACGCTTCAATATTTACACAAAAATCCACAAAATATATCTACCGTTAAATAAATGATGCTGCTTAAGCAGAATGAGGAAAAAAAAAAACAATTTTTGAAAAAAGTCAAGTACTTCACGTACTGAATAGTATGAAGGCAGTAAAGCATATATAAGATATTTATATATGAATACAGCATTATATGAAATCATATACACTTATATGCTACATATAAATATGCATACGAGTATATCCTCCTTCTATCTTCCTTATAACGTTTACAGCAACGTTAAAATATTCCTTCTTGTTTTTTATATATCTTTTTTTTTTTTTCATTTCCTTATTTGTATCATAAAAATTAAACAAATATGTCGTATAATTTTTGCTATTAACTCAATATATAGTTATATAAAATATACACACTACCCATGTATATAATCTTGAGTTTCCTGCAGCACAGCAGGATGAAGTATAATCGGTTTGTTAAAACGTTAGTAACACCTTGCCACTTTGTTGGTTTTAAAATATTTAAGTCGAGGCAACTTTAAATTATCAATTAAAGCAAGTGGACAAATTTACGTCAATTTTTAAAGAGATGAGGATAAGTTGAACCAGTTATTTAGAAAAAAAAAATATTTCAACGAGTTCCAGAAAATGCATAGCAATTTAATAAAACACTTTTCTTTTGGGTATTTATTATTTAAATGTACACAGAAAAGAGTATCGCAAAATTTTAAGCAATAAAAAATATTTGTTAAAATTCAAATTCGATTTCAAACAGTTGATTGTTTAAAATGTTTGAAAATTTTTATTTTTTATATAAAAATTCTGTGAAAATAAAAATTGAAGCTACAAAAAAATAACAAGTTTCATTGTTGGTGCCTTTTAAAAAAAATTATTTGTATTTACAAAAATAATAATTGAAAAATGTTTAATACAGGGTGTCCGCCGGGAAGGTATACTACTTTGTTTTGCCACCATTTTGGTAAACATAAGTCTTGACAGTTCAAAGTATTTTAATCGTTAAAACATTTTATCAAAATCAATCATCGATTACTGTGACGATGAAAAAATAACGTGAAATTTTTGGGAGAAACAACGTGCCAAGAAAACGCACTATTTATCGTGTGATGAATGATTTCGAAGAACGAACGTACTGCAAGATCAGCTGAAAACATTACTACTGCTCAATAAAGTGTTCAAAACAAACCATCAAAGTCAATTATACACTCAGAAAAAAAAGTTAGTAGAAAAATTTGTAACCGGTTTTCAACCCCACTTTACTATTTTTGTACTGATTTTTAGTAAAAAAAATATTATTTAGCAAATCTTTTTGCTTTATACATTTTACAAATTCCAGGATTTTTACAGGATATTTACAAATTTTTGTTGTTAATTTCAGAAATCATTTTACAAATTTTTGAAAGCCGATTTGCTAAAATTAGCAAAAAAATTTACTAATTTTAAAAAAGTGAATATTGAAGGAAATGTTATTTCTAATTAAAACTTACACCTACAAACGTTAATTGCCTTAAAATGTTACATTGATTAAAAAAAAAATGGAACGGAAGTGAATATACCGACTCATGTCTAAAAATAGGACATCCGCTTAAAGAGTTTTTTTAGTTCTAAAGATCAGCCCTAAAAACAATTTAAATTTTACCTTAAAAGTAAAAAAAAAAAAAAATACTAAAATATTTTTCAAAACAGAAATTACCAAATTAAAACAAAATGATAAATTCGTTTATGTTTTTACAATTTTAAAGCCTTTGATTTTTTTTAATTTTGTCTTAAATATTTTTTGAAAAAAATAAAAAATTTTAATGCTCAATAAAAAAACTAAACTTGTACTAATATTAACAATATTTAGTAAGTTCTTTTGCTGATTTTAGCAAATTTCACTTTACAAAAAGTTTACTAAAAATTAGTAGCGGCTACTAATTTCATTGTACTACACGTCAGCAGACATGTGTTGCTAAGATTAGCAAAAAATACCGCAGGGCTCAAATTAGCAAAATTTCCCGTAATAACAGCAAAATTTTCAGTTGTCATTACAAAATTTTTTTGGTGAGTGTACGCCGTGCTCAGGAGCTTGGTCTTCAAAGAACAACTTTGGCCACAATTTTGCACAAGGATTTGCATTTGTTTCCATTTAAGATTCAGTTGACACAAGAGCTTCTTTCACAAGACCATTTACGCCGCCGTACATATGCCAATAGGATGTTACAGCTCGCCCATGACAACTCCGATTTTCATGAAAAAATCATAATGAATGACGAGGCACATTTTCATTTGAATGGATATGTGAATAAACAGAATAATCGGTTCTGGGCGAATGGAAAACCCTCAAATTATTCATCAGTCACCTTTGCATCCATTAAAAGTGACAGTCTGGTTTTCAATTGGGTCAGGAGGAATCATTGGACCTTACTTCTTTGAAAATGAAAACGGCGTAACGATAACTGTGAATGGGGAGCGATATCGTGATATGATTGAAAACTTTTTAATACCACAACTGCATGCTTTGGGCTTGATTAACATGTGGTATCAACAAAACGGTGCCACATCGCATACAGCCAGGATTACAATGGAATTACTGCGAGACCTCTTTCTTGAAATAGCTTGTTGTAGCTATTTCAAGAAATGGTCCCCTGATTTGACTGCTCCGGATATCTGAAAAGCAAGCTCAAACAAAATATTCGTGATGAAATTAATGAAATACCGCGTGAAATGTGTGAGAATGTAATGAAAAATGTGATCAAAAGGGCTCGCATTTGTGAGGCTAACAGAGGCGGACTAAATGTTTGCCATAATTGCCGACATTAAATAAAACATTTATCAATATAACATCCATTCTCTTTCATTTAATCAAAAATTATAAACAAACAAAAGAGTATACCTTCCCGGCGGACACCCTGTATAACAAACAGAAGTTTGTAATTTTTTTCTGTGTAAATTGCAGTCAGTAGCAATCTTTTAAATTTTAACATCTCTAACAACTCTTGTAAAAGTAAATGTATTTTGTATACATGTATGTGTGTGTGTGTGCTCAAATGTACATAATGCCATAAAATATGCTATAAAATGCATGCATACCACCATAAGGAAACAAAAAAAATAAATAAATAAATAAATAAAGAAACAATGGCAAATTGTTAACCTTTTACAAACAAACAAATACACATACATAACATTAATGTCAACAACAATAAAAGTAGCCTGCCATTTGCACACACATAAAAAATAATAAAGATAGGAAACATCTACACGCACACACTCATACCCAAATAAAGTTATTATGTATGAGTACATTCCCATTTGTATTTACATATTTTTTGATAAGAAATTTAATGCCAAAATCAAATCAAAAATGTAATTTTTTTTATATTCCACCTAAAGTAGAAGCCTTATTATGTATATATGTATGTATAGGATCTATTGAAGTCCTTGTAGAAATATTCATGGAATTCAGTACAATTTTTAACGATTGGAGTTTTAAATTTAATAAATAAGAAAAATATCTTAGATTTTAAGATTTTCATAATACAACTGTTTGTGTGTCTGTTGAAATGGCGATCACGGTGCTTAGACGTTAGCGGGATTGGTAATGGGGCAGTTTGGTATTGAAAATGAGCAAAATCGTTCCATCGGTAAAAAAGTTGTAAGTGAAAATGTTAAGATAGCTTTTTGAATCAACACTCAAAGGAGGGGACATCCTTGCAGTGCATTGTGTTGATATCAGAAAAAAAAGTATAATGAGGAGCAAGTAGCACTTGTGGTCATAAGACTTAAATTTATCTGAATTGTAGTTCTCAGGGATGACCTCCGCTCCGTATGCCACATGCGGCAGGTTCGACTGATGAATGAATTTTCCCTGTAATGCGCTGTGCTATCTACTGGCCTATCGATAACAAACGTATTTAGCTGGTATTGAGAACGAAAACTCGTGCTCTGGAGATAAGTTCACTTATCTCTGTAGAACATTTGGCATGGTAGTATCGAGAGAACAATGTAACACAACTCATATTTAAATCGACCCTATTGACATAACCCCACTCAAAGGTATTTAAAAGATCCTGATTGTGTCATTCATAATCTATTTTTTGCCACCAATCTCAAGAAGGTCTCGCCTTCAATCGGAAGAAAACTTAATGACAAATGTTGCTGTCATCTGCAAGAGAGTAAAAAGGATTGAAAGTTTAACCCAGGAGGTCGTTGAAAAATGTAACAAAAGGAGAAGGAGAGAGAAAACAAAACCTTGCGGCAGCCTCTGAATTCAGCTGAAACTCGTTTTCATCAAATTTAAATTTTAATAAATTTTTTTAATTAATTAAAATTATGTGATACTTTTTTCTGTGTATAGAGTGTTTTTAAGAACACTGAAAACAAAGCGATAGAATTTACTACCGACTCCAATAATCTTTGATAGAAGTGCGCCATGCCATACACGATCGAACGCCATAGAAATATCTAAAGCTACCATTTTGATGTACCCAAATATATTAAAATGGTTTTTCACCTCAAAAATTGTTTTTCACCTCAAAAAATTTTTTCCTCCTCAAAAATTGTTTTTCACCTCAAAAATTGTTCTTCACCTCAAACCTTGTTGTTCACCTCAAAAATTGTTTTTCAAAAAACTTTTTTTTTACCACAAAAATTGTTTTTCACCTCAAAAACTTTTTTTCACCACGTCTACAAAATGTTTTATCTCCAAAATGTTTTCACATCTATTTTTTTTTTACAAAGGGAGGAAGGATAAATTTGGTACTATAGTACTTTTTATGACACTTAGAGCCTTAATAGCACTATGGCACTCCTTTGACCAAGGACGCTGTAAAACTTAGGTTGTACAAAATGCTAAATTTTTATCTTCTAGTTTAGCCATGCTGGAAGCTAGAAGTTTGGCAATTGGTACATCCTGAGTTTTACACCGTCCTTGCTTTGACTTTACAAATGTTCCCCTTTTTTAATTTTTTATATGTGATAATATTTTTATTATAGAATTTCTTATAAATGCTGTTTTGATAGGAAGTAACTTTTCAGGGAGGTTCAAGTTGGTGCCACAATTTGAACCTCTAAAGAATTTTTGTGCCTAAAAATTAACTATACAAAGATATATTGATTTTTTATACCATATTTAAGTCTTGAATTTCTATAATGTGATAGCGAAAGTAGATATTAAGGGAGATATTTAGGATCTGCAGTAAATATGTGCCTTCTCAAATGGGCCTGATATTTTATTTCAAAACTTGGTAGATGAAAACATTCGAAAAAATTTATCAAAAATCTATTTAAGGTGCTTTTGAGGTCAAAAAATAGCACTTTTATCACTAGGGATAGTGCGTAGTTATATGAAATGCAACACTGCTCCCATCAAGTACCACCTGTTAATAGACTACTGTAAAATTTTAAGCAAGTTCCGTCGTTTAATTTGCGTTTAGAGCGCCCCGGTAGGCTAGTTGGTAGCGTGTTAGCTTATCAGTGCGGGGGTCGTGGGTTCGATTCCCACCAGAGGCTCCGGTCTGTTTTCGCTACAACGAGCCGATGGCCTTTGTTGCTAGTGCTCGTTTAGGGTATTAATATATAATTTGTAATTATATGATTAATATAAATATAAATGTTTTAATCCCTTTCGAGCTAAAGATCCTTTATCTAAAATAATTATAAATATAAATATAAAAAATAAAAATTTGCATTTAACAGCTGTTCTAAACATACAACCTCGTGGATTTTTTAAAAAATGGAAAAAAGTGAATTTCGTGTGCTCAATAAACCAAGAAAAAGCTTGATAAATACTATGGGGAATCTGCAACATCGATTTCAATGGTAAAAAAGTGGTTTACTGACTTTCGTTGTGGCCTTACAAGCACGGAAGATACACCCAATATAATTGAAAAAATTCACGATATGGTGTTGGCCGATCAAAGATTGAATGTGCGATAGATTGTGGAAGACATTGGCATTCCACATGGCTCAGTGATTTCAATTTTGAACGATCACTTGGGTATGAGAAAGCTTTCCGCAAGATGGCTGGCACGTTTGCTCGCAATCGACCACAAACGGAATCGTGTGATAGCTTAGTTTCCATGCCAAAAACCCATGAAGTAGACTACGAATTGCCCCCTCCTTCGCCATATTCTCCGGATTTAGACCCCAGTGACTATTTCCGATTTCCAAACCTAAAGAAATGGCTCGGCGGAAAGAGATTTAGCTCCAACGATGAAATTGTTGATCAAAAAAATGCCCAATTTATGGACCTCGAAAAATCCTGCTGTTAAACGCAAAGTAAATGACGGAACTAGCTCAAAATTTGACAGTGATCTATTAACAAGTGGTACTTGATGGGAGCAGTGTTGCATTTCATATCACAATGAAGGAAGATGGAAATGTCACGGACTTATTGAACCGCCCTTCATTCAATAAATTCAATTATCTTTATTTTTTCTGGAAAAACTAAAAATATAATTATGCAATTAATAGTGAAAAAATTGAAAGCCAGCATGAACCGAAACAATTTAATAAAATTAAGCAATCCTGAAATTTTTTTATGTGATCAGGAATTCGTATCGGAAAACAGTGATAGTTTTTTTATAAGGATAAAAATATTATTGATTTTTTGGGAGATTTTACACTTACATTTCCATGGATTACAAACCGTATGTAACAAATAATACTACAAACTTAAAAATATTTCTCCCAAAGTTTAAGAAAAAATATTGTTTTTTGTTACGAAAATAATATTTAAAAATAAGCTCGTTTATTTAATTATTTTTAACAAGATTCTCTTAAAAAAAAAGCAAATATAATAAAAATTCTTATGAAAGTAGTAAAAATTTGAGTTTTTTATTTATGATTTTTAAATATGTTTTTCATAACAACCCCTGCTGAATAATTTAAAATTTTTACAACGTTATTAACATTATTTACTTTACAAATACAAGTCATTTTAACAGCGATGACAATAATGAAAATGTTGGTGATGAAATTATGATAAACATATTTAATATCATTGTTTCATTATGCAAGAACGAAAATATGAAAATATAAAATTGATGTTTATTTTATGAATTTTTAAAAGTCTTGCATATTTGAAGCAGTTGAAAATGGAGGAAAAATATCTTATTAAAGTACAAAATTAATGTCTTTATTTTATAACAATACACAAAGATTTATATTTATTTTTCTGTTTTATCTTTATTTAAAAGTTTTTATAGAAATTCATATCTACCATTACAGATAATTTACTAGCATTAAGACCACATAACTATTTAGCCTTTGTATACTATAAAATTTATAGTTCTTTTGTTTAAAACCTTTGTAGTTTTTTTTTTTCCTTTTTTTTTAACAAAAACCATTCGGCGTAAAATTGCTTTCCTATTACCTTTCACAAAAATATATATACTCGTATGATATTTTAAATAATTCCTCAACATTGACTCCTAAATATATGCTTTGAAAAGAAAACTAGTTTTTTTGGGGCAAATTTTCATTCTGATTTATATATTTTAAGCGTGAAAACTTTGTGGCTTAGTTTTGTTATCTAAAATATTTTTTTTTTCTTTCTTTTTTACCCTAAAAACTAATCGATTAATGCATTGTTCATGAGTTAACTTGCAAATGTATGCGGAGGTTTTATTCTGCACAAATTTTTGCTATTTGCCAATAGTGGGATTTTTTCAGTTTTTATTTGTAGCTAAAACTGCAAGTGCATACATTTAGGCGTGGTATTTTTTTTTTTTTTATTTGTTAACCTGTATTCTATTAAATACATTGTTTACGTGTGGTTTTATATACTTTTATATAAAACAAAAACAACAAGGCAAAACAAAACAAAAAAAAAAAATGTATTTGATTAAAATACTGCTGTGAGAGAGTAAGAAGATCGTGTATGTAATGACTTTTCGTGTTGATTTTTCATTTAATTTATATTTTCATTCATTCATTTTGTTGTTTGTCTGTTGTTTTTCATATGGACGTGTATAATTTGTTTTAATGGTTAAATTGATTAAATTTTGTATTTAACCGAATTAGCTTACAGTTGAAATGTTATTAAAAAAAGAAACCCATGCAGAGAAAGAGAGTTTATTGGTTTTTGGTCAGTATAAATTTGTTTAACCCAATTATGATAAAGCTTTCTGGCTAATTCTTATTTGAGAACTTGCATTTTCGAATTTTAATTAATTTTATTTTAGCTCAATTAGTTTTCGGGATATAACACATTTTATATTTAAAATATGCATAAAGGATAAAATAGTATAGGAACAAACTCATTATACCCAGGGTATAACAACGACATCGATGGAAAAGTGTTGGCATCGATGTCTTGTACCAGAATTTTGGATTCTGGATATAGTACCAACATTTTAGATTCTATGGCTTCGAGATTTAGTACCAAAACCTTAGATCCTATTAATTTAAATACAAAATTTATGATTCAAGATTTTGTAAAAAAAAAAAAAATTGAGTTCTATAAAATGATAAATATCCATACCTACTAAAACTTTAAATTTTATAGAATTATTGTAGCATTTAAATTTGTTTTTCTATAGTGTCAAATTTTTTTATATTCTTTAGAAGCACAATATAATACCAATTTTATTCTATGGAATCAGCACTAAATACCAAATTCTATAGATTTAAAACCAAAATCTTAGATTAAGTAGCATATTCTATAAATGTGACCTTCTCCGAGAAAAGGGACCCAGTGTGTCAAAAAACGGGTTTGGACTTAAGAGTGGATTCTGGTACCTAAAAGGGTGTAGAATAAGATGAAATGTGTTAGATTTGTGATAAAAATTTCTTCGTATTGGTATACGCACATCAACCCTTTGCTGAGATCGAACAGATAGCTGAGAACGAACATAGCAGCAACAATAGCAAAGGTATTGTCACAGTAAAAGCGAAAAAAAATACGTCACCACATAGGCATGACATCACCAAAGTCGGCACGCAATCATAACTAACCATACCAAATCGCATCTCCCAACTGAAGGTGTGTTCACAGTGATAATGCGTTATGAAACTTTAAATGCGTTTTTCTCAATACTTTATTTTCACACACTGAGCCCCTTTTCTCGGAGAAGGTCACATATATATAATTTGGATTCTATGAACTTAAGATTTAGTAGCAAAAATTTGAAGTCTATATATTCATGATTTAGTACCAAAATTTTAGTATCTCTGTAGATTAAATTTAATAGTAAAATTTGAGATCCTATAGAATCGAGATTTAGTACTAAAATTTTGAATTCTACAGCATTACTACTTAAATCAAGGAAGGTTTAAAACTCAGGAAGTACAAATTTAAATTTTCATGATGTTGACACCATGGCAGCATGGCTAAACCGTCCTTGATAAAACTATTATTTAGTACCAATGTTATATATAAATTTATTTTATAGAACCACTATACTATTATTTAGTACTATATTAAATTAGATTTTGTACTAATATTTAGAATCAATTTCTCCATTTTGTGGCATCACAAATTTAGTACTTATATATTTTAAATTTTAAAGAACCACGATTTAGCATCAAATTTCTATTTCATAGTACTGAAATTCAAATTCAATAAAAATACGATGTATTTAGTACCATTATTTAGACTTAAATTCAAATTGTATAGATTTTCGATTTAAGTATCAAAATTTAGTTATTGAATTGTGTATTCTATAGAATCAAGTTATATAACCAATATTTAGTAGGAAATTTTCTTATTCTATAGAACTTCGTGTTAACAATTAGTACTTAAATTTTAAATTCTACAGAGTCACGGTTTAGTACCGAATTTTTGGATATAATAGATTTCGTTTAGTACCAAATTTTTGTATTGAATTGTATATTCTATAGAAACAAGATATATAACCAATATTTAGTACGAATTTTTCTTATGCTATAGAACCACGTGTTAACATTTAGTACTTAAATTTTAAATTCTATAGAGTCACGGTTTAGTACCAAATTTTTGAATATAATAGATTTCGTTTAGTACCAAAATTTTTGTATTAAATAGTATATTCTATAGAAACAAGATATATAACCAATATTTAGTACGAATTTTTCTTATGCTATAGAACCACGTGTTAACATTTAGTACTTAAATTTTCAATTCTACAGAGTCACTATTTAGTACCAAATTTTTGGATATAATAGATATCGTTTAGTACCAAAATTTTTGTATTGAATTGTATATTCTATAGAAACAAGATATATAACCAATATTTAGTACGAATTTTTCTTATTCTATAGAACCACGTGTTAACATTTAGTACTTCAATTTTCAATTCTACAGAGTCACTATTTAGTACCAAATTTTTGGATATAATAGATATCGTTTAGTACCAAAATTTTTGTATTGAATTGTATATTCTATAGAATCAAGTTATATAACCAATATTTAGTACGAAATTTTCTTATTCTATAGAACCACGTGTTAACATTTGTTATACGGTGTAGTACCAAATTTTTGGCTTAAAAGAGCCAGCCATAATTATCAAAATTATGAATTCTATAAAATTGCGATTTAGTACCAAAATTTTGAATTCTATAAAATCGCTGTATAAAAGGAAAATTTTTAATTTATATAAAACTACGTTTTAGTGCCAAAATTTTAGATATCTATAAAACAAAAATTTAGCATAGTTATTTGAATTTTTCAAAAACACGATTTAAATCGTGTTTTATTTTGAATTCTATAAAGTCATGACTTAGTACGAACATTTTTATTCTACAGATATTCCAAATTTTGTATTCTATAAAATCAGTATTTAGTACCAATATTTAAAAGACTATTTAGAGTTTAAATTTTGGATTATTTAGAATAAATATTTTTCATTTTATAACACAACAATTTAGCAGAATCTTTTGAATTATAAATATAATGATTTAAAATGAAATTTTTAATTATTTATAACACTACGATTTAGAACTAATTTAAAACCACAATTTAGAAATTTTTAGTGCTGATTTCTAGATCTCATAAAACCATGATTTTATACTAATCAAAGAGTAAGTGCCATTAATAAGTATTTTAAAAATAAATAATTTAGTAAAAAAATTAAAATTTTTTTTAAACAAAATTTAGTACAAAATTTAGTACTTCTTCCACGGATACACAACTTAATAATAAAATTTTGCCTTCTAATTTAAATTTATCTTGTTTATAGTTAGGATTTTGCACTAAAATTTAAGCTACGAAAATATTGCCACTTCTTCTCATCTTGACCATTTTAAGCTTAATTTGTACACTCAGAAAAAAAGTTTGTAGAAAAATTTGTAAACGGTTTTTAATCACACTTTACTATTTTTGCACTGATTTTTAGTAAAAAAAGGATTATTTAGCAAATCTTTTTATTATTTACATTTTACAAATTACATAGTTTTTACAGAATATTTACAAATTTTTGTTTGCTAATTTTAGAAATCATTTTACAAAATTTTTGAAAAACGAAAATTAGCAAAAAAAAAAAAATTACTAATTTTAAAAAAGTTGATATTGAAGAAAATGTTATTTCTAATTAAAACTTACACTTACAAACTTAAATTGCCTTAAAATGTGACATGGATTAAAATAAGGGATCTGAAGTGAAGATACCGAATCATGTCTGAAAATAAGTCATCCACTTAAAATAGCACTAAAAAGTTTTTTTAGTTCTAAAAATCAGCCCTAAAAAAAATTGATTAAAATAGTTTTTAAAACAGAAATCACCAAATAAAAACATAATGATTAATTTGTTTATGTTTTAACAATTTTTCAAATTTATTTTTTTTTTTTTAATTTTGTGTAAAATATTTTTTGAAAAAAATAAAATAAAAAATTTTGATGCTCGATAAAAAAAATAAATTTAAAATTTTGTACTAATATTAATAATATTTAGTAATTTTTTTTGCTGGTTTTAGCAAACAGATTTTAAATTCCACTTTACAAAAAGTTTACTAAAATTTAGTAGCGGCTACTAATTTTTCTACTAATTTCATTGTACTACACGTCAGCAGACATAATTACCCTTATTCTAGTTGTCGTTGTCGACACAAGACAATGTCGTCTTGGGATTTTTTTTTTGAAATTGGTATTCCCGTTGTCGTTATCGAAAATAATTGATAACTGTCGACAAGTATTTGGTATTCTGTAAGAAAATGTGACGACGATATTGTCTTGAAACGACTCTGATTTTGTCGACACAATTTTTAGTAACGACTTGAGGAAATGTAATGACTGAAAAAAAAAAAAGGAAAAAATGGGAAGAAATATCAAATTTATTAAATGCACTTGGCCCACCGAGAATAATGTGAGATGGATGGCAGAAGGTAAAGAAAGCATGATCATATAAAGTGCATTATAAAAATATAACAAAATTTATTTATAGGTTTGGCGAGACTTAAAATTTAAAGTTAAAAAGAAAATGGTAGCCAACAAAGCCGAGTGTAATGCTACAGGTGGCGGAAGATTCAAGCAATTTATATTGGGCCCGCTGGAGGAAGCTGTGGCAAATCTTCTACAGTTTCAGAAACAGCTGAACCGTAAGTTAAAGTCGTTTCCAACACTGAGCTGGTACGACCCCTGGGCTAAAAATCTTAATGTAGCTGCCAACTTTATTGTTTTGGAAATAAATGTGGACTTGATTCCGGTTTTCAAATTAGGTGTTATTGTTTCCAGCACATCTTTGAAGGCTGTTTTATACAGCCGAAAGTAACTTTCAAACCTTTTAAAAAAAATTAGAAGATTAACATTCTTTAAAGTAACAGACTTTGATTTTGCTACTCACTTGTTATCCGGCAGATTAAAGATATTCGATTTCTGTATGAGAAGTCTTTTTTCCAATACTAGATTTTCTTTATTTTCTTCATCACTGGTATCAGAATTCAAATTACACATAAAAAACATTTTTTCCGCAAAAATAATAAACAAAATAAATCTGCCGACTCATTTTTTAGAGATGTGTTTTTGTTTAAATCGATAAACTGTCGACGTCGTTACAACACTGCTTTAGAATACCAATTTGGTGTCGAAGTGATGTCGACGTCGATCGAAGCAAAGTGATGTTGACTCAAAAACGACGACGACATTGATAACGACAATAAGGGTGAATAATACCGCTGGCCTCAAATTACCAAATTTTCCCGTAATAATAGCAAAATTTTCAGTTGCCATTACAGACTTTGTTTTTGGTGAGTGTATATATTTGAATTTTAGTATGTATTCGCTCATTCATACTATTTATTTGTCAGGTTTTGTACATTTTGAAATGCATTTTGATTAAGCCTTGGGGGGGGGGGGGGGGGGGGTAACGGCGAATAATATAACATTTCTCCTGTTTTTTCATTTTATTTTAGTTACCGATAAATTAAAATTCAAACCATTTGCTACACTTATCATTTGGTTTATTTTTATTTGCCGACCCTAAAAGTATGTTGTTTAAATATTTTAGTTTGTTTAAGCCTAAAAGTAGCCAAGTTACTGACAAATTTTTCATTTTAATTAAAATTTATTTAACAAAAAAAAAAAAAAAAAAAAAAAAATAGAAATCAATCTAAACATATGCTTCTGCATAGACATAGTTTTAATAGTTTTGTATTAGACAATTTGGCTCCATTCGGTGGAATTATTTTTATGTATTTTTTCCGTTTAAAGACCCTGACATTTTAGTTTGTTTTTCTTATATATGGGCGGTTTCTTTACTAATATTTTGTTGTTAGATTTTTTTTTGCTCGTTTCTTTTTTTGAAATAAGTATTTAAAAAAAATTACTTCCTTAACAGCCTATAAACATGCTATATATGGTTTTTGTTATTGTATGTTAGTTTATCAACTCATGATGTTTCCGGTTAACTGACACCTTCATTCAGAACTTTACTCCGGTGCTTTTAAAGTAGATTTTGTTTTTATATTTTCCCCAACTATTTGCCATTTATACTGATTTATTGCCATAGTAAATTACTTTTACAATAATTTGTTTCAAAACTCTTGTTATTTATCAAGGTTAATTTGAATAAATGCAGAGAAAGACAGAGAGAGAGAGGAAGGAGCATACCAATTGCGGTTATGGTGATACAGAAATTTTTTTTTTTGTAAAAATTTGGAATTTCCACTTAATTAATTAGTAAGTTAGTGGCTAAGGACTTTTGTATGGACAAAAAAATAAACAAATGCTAAAAAGTATGTTTTTTTGAGCACACTGAGAAATGAAAGCTAATTTAAGGCGAATTTTTGAGATTTTAATAAAATTTGTTGATATTGTTGGAAAGAAAAATTTTCAGAGACTAATAGCCAAACACTTAGTTTACGCACATAACTTTTTCCCATCATCTATCTTCTTGAGCTTTAAGCTAACCTCAACCACAATATGCGAAACATTTAATTTCCGTCAATAGTTATAAATTTCAACCATCCTGTAGCTTTTGAAAAACAAACATTAAAAATTGAAAACAAGAAGTGGAAAAATATATCAAGTTATTTTTTCCCACTTGCCATAGAATGTGAATATGATAAATAACTTTATGCTAAAATAAGCAAAGTAAATATTATATATTTTAAAAATATTGTTATTATTCATTTTAAAATTTCAGTTCATTGTTGTTGACGTTTTTCGTTATTTCTCATTGAAAATGGTTTTCATATGATTTCCTGTTTTGTTTTGCATGTTTACGCACATGACTGCTGCTTTTTTTTTTTTTTTTTGTAAACGAACGTTCATTTCGTTCGTTTTTACAAAAAAACAAGACTTATTTTCCTGTCATATTTCTTAACAAGCGTCATAAATGTATTACTTTTTTACTGCGATATAACGTTAATAGTTGTTAGTGCTCTCACATAAGGTTTATGGTTATAATCAGGGCAGCGAATTGTATCCACCAAAAAATAAAAATGGAAATATGCACCAAAATTAAAAAAAAATATGCACTAAATTTAAAAAAAAATATGCACGAAAATTTCATACTTAAAGAAATATACCATTAAAATTTTTCGATTTTACTCAACAGAGTTGGTTGAATTTTGTTAATTTTTAATGAAATTTTAATTTAAATTTAAAAAAAATATGCAAGTAAATGCAATATATGCAAACAATTAAGTGCATATTTTGTTTGCATATTTTATTATTTTTATTGTATATATTGCAAAATATGCTAAAATTTTTCACAAATAGATGCAATTTTCTTTGCAAAATTCCTTAATACCTAAAACAATTTGGCCAAAATTTGCCTAAAAGTCTCTGCTCTGATTATAAGAAAGAAAAAGAAAAATTTTGTGGATAGCAAGTCAAGAGTAGAGGGAAAGTAAAGAAGGTTTAAAGTAACACAGCAGTTTGCTAGTAACTTTGCCGTTTTTTGATAAATGTTTGTAAGTGAGCGTGTGTCAGAAAAATTTATTTTCTTTTTTTCTTACATTTTATATTCACCATGTGGGTTTTATTATCGATTTAAAAGCTTTTGCTTTTTATTTACCACTTGATATTCAAACAAAAATTATTTTTGTTTTTGTGATTTTCTTGAGAACATTTTTTATTAACCCTTTTTGGACTAAATGCCCAGAATTTTTAACTAAAGTTTGATTTTTAAAAAAGCTTAGAATTTGGGAATAAGTTCCCAAAATGAACTTCAAATACGCTTGATTTAAATTTATAAGTTTTTTTTTAACAGGTTCACATTTGGTCTGCAAATGAAAAAGCGATTTTTTGTCATATAATTAATTACATTTATACTACACAGCGTATGATTAATAAAAAATTTTGTTTTCTGAAACATAATTGTCTATATCTTTGAAATTTATCCATGGATTTTCTTAAAATATATCTTCTTTCCTTCGTAAATATATGAACTCTACTTAAGAGAGACAACAACAATTTCTAATTAACACTATTTATATTTTTTCGATTTTTTAAATTTTATTTTGTTAATTAAAAATTCTGGATGTATATATTTTTGACTATTGCACTTAAACATAATTTTTAGCCACCCATGATGACATGATGCCAAATGATGCGACTACAAAAATTCTAAGCCGAGACCACAACATTCTTAGTCGATTTTCAGAAAAACTTAGCCTCTAACAAGGGTTGTACCAATTCAAACATGTATATATTCACATCATAATTACTGTACTTGCCCTACAACCCTTGCTAGTGGCTAAGTTTTTCTAAAAATCGGCTAAGAATGTTGTGGTCTCAGCTAAGAATTTTTTGTAGTCGCATTATTTCATGTCATCATCCTGGCTTAAAGGGTCCTTGCTTAAACTGCAGAACCGTTATTTACAAATTTAGCTTTTTTTTAATTTAAATAAATTAATGAAAAGTTTCAATGGGCAAGCTGCAGAGAAACTTCATTGATCGTATGTCAAAATTCATTAATATCATGGATATAATTCTCTCAGTGTAAGAACAATTTAATAAGAAGCAAAAAATTTTAAACCTTGCTGTTCAATCAGTTTTTTAGGCCAAAAATATATCAGAAAATCAAAATTTTATTTTACCAAAATTAAAAATTTTAAAAAACAGAAAAATATAAATAATGTTATGTTCCATGTGTATATTTCAACTAATTTCATGGATACATTTTGAACAGCTCATCAGAGGAGGCCCTCACCCAGGCGTAGTTCAACAGAGGAAGCGTGCCGTCCCTGATCCGTTCCCGGTCGCTGTCCTCCCTTTTAAAGATACCAGAGGGAGCGCGCCTTCCCAGGTCGCTACCCTCACCTAGATGTAGTTCATCAGAGGAAGTGTGCCGTCCCCGGTCGCTGTATTTTCCTTGTGAAGACACCAGAGGTAGCGTGCCGTCCCACGTCGCTGCCCTCACCTAGACGTAGTTCAACAGAGGAAGCGTGCCGTTCCCGGTCGCTGTCCTCCCCTTTTGAAAACACCAGAGGGAGCGTGCCGTCTCCGTTTTCTGCCCTCATCTAGACGTAACTCATCAGAAGAAGCGTGCCGTCCCCGGTCGCTGTCCTCCCCTTTTGAAGATACCAGAGGAAGCTTGCCGTCCCAGATTGCTACCCTCTCCTAGACGAAGCTCATCAGAGGAAGCGTGCCTTCCGCGGTCGATGTCCTTTCCTTGTGAAGACACCAGAGCGTGCCGTCCCAGGTCGCTGCCCTGACCTAGACGTAGTTCAATAGAGGAAGCGTGCCGTCGCCGGTCGCTGTCCTCCCCTTTTGAAAACACCAGAGGGAGCGTGCCGTCTCCGTTTTCTGCCCTCATCTAGACGTAACTCATCAGAAGAAGCGTGCCGTCCCCGGTCGCTGTCCTCCCCTTTTGAAGATACCAGAGGGAGCTTGCTGTCCCAGATTGCTACCCTCTCCTAGACGAAGCTCATCAGAGGAAGCGTGCCTTCCGCGGTCGATGTCCTTTCCTTGTGAAGACATCAGAGCGTGCCGTCCCAGGTCGCTGCCCTGACCTAGACGTAGTTCAATAGAGGAAGCGTGCCGTCGCCGGTCGCTGTCCTCCCCTTTTGAAAACACCAGAGGGAGCGTGCCGTCCCCGTTTGCTGCCCTCATCTAGACGTAACTCATTAGAAGAAGCGTGTCGTCCCCTGTCGCTGTCCTCTCAGGTCGCTCCTTCATTCTCTCCCTTTCTCTCTCTCTCTCTCTTTATTAATCCTGTAGTCCTAACCTTAATAAATGAGTTAACCTTTGTAACGTATAAAATCACGTCTTTTACTCTCTGTCACTAGATCAAATAAATTTCTGTGACTGATTTTTTGTCTACAATCTGCATTTAGTTCAATTGACTAACAACTTAATATTAAGAATTGAAAAAATCAAGAAACGCCAACCTTTGGCCCCCTGAATCTTAACATGAAAAAGGGTAGGCAAACAGGTAATAATTTTTGGGTCATTATTAACACCAAAATATCACCATGCAAATTCTAATGATTTTAGTAGAAAACGTTGTGGGCGTTGTGGCGTGTAGCCAGTCGAATGGTTCGATTTTCATAATTAATCGATAAAAAAATGTTTGTAGGATTTTCGATTTTAATCCCTTTCAAAGGGTTAAGTTTTGTTCTTCACTTTTTTCATACATCATAAAACAAAAATTAACCCTATGAGAGGTATTAAAATTTATATTGTTTTTGGCTTGTGTTATTAGATTTTCCTCCAAAATGTCCTTGATTCAGAAAATATCTTCTCTTTTGGCTGTTGTTTCTTTATATATCCTCATTTCGAAAACATAATATTTTGAACACAGTTGGTGGTAATATTATTTTATTGTTTTTGTTTTCATATTGGATAACCACTGATATTAACATTTTTGCGCGTTCAAATACAGAAATGTTTTTCATATTTATTTTTTATTTGGTTTCTTCTTTGCATTGGTAGACATATGCGTGTGTAAATATGTATGCATAAGTATATGCGTGTGTGTGTGCCTATTTGTTTATGGTTGTGGTTGTATTTACGCACATAGCTCACACACACTTCTAAATACAATTTTGAAAATTTTCTTAAATGGGTGTGTAGGAAAATTGTTACATTTCTAAATACAAACTGACAACAATGTGTACACACATTTTTTCAAAAAAAGAATTTATTGCTGACTGTAATTTATAACATTATTTTGCAGAAAATTTTAAATATTTGAAATGTACGATTTGTTTCATATCATTGAATTTATTTTTAGTAAAAATTTTTGAGGTTTTTTCAAAGAAAAATTTAATTAAAAACACCTGTATGTTTCGATTTCATGTGAAAAAACTAATCAACTTTATATAAAAAAAAATGATTTTTCACAATATTAAGTTTCAAGTGAAAATTGTTTAGTATTTGTTTTCATACAAATTTAATATTTTTTTTTGTACAAAAAAATACATTTTGGGTTTGTGTAATTGTTTTTTTTTTCTCTGAAGGAACAAAATTGTTTATTTTCACAATTTAAATTAAGCCTTCCCCAACTTCATGTGAAATTTTTTTTCAAAGCAAAAACAACTTACTGTGTCATATAGGTAAAATAATATACCAAAGAAGATGAAACTATTAATTGAAGAATATTTAAATATTTTCTGAACAAAAATGTTTCTAATTTTCGGCTTGGAATGAAATTAATAATATTTTGTATTAAAAAATTAGTAGTTTTACAAATTTTTAAAGCTAAATATTTGTTTTAATTCAAAACTTGTAGATTTATTAATTTTTAACACAATTGGAAAAATTACGGACGATATTGTATTTGGTATGTTGTATTGTAATACACTTTACAAATATTTTGTTGTCAGTTGTATTTTCATGTTGTAAAACATCAATTAGTAAAGAATAAAAATAGAAATATTTATAAATTTATAGAAACAAGAAGAAAAAATAAAAATAGAATGCAAAATAAAGGCGAAAGTGAAAAAACTGGCATTCACTTGAGACTGATATGTTACATGCAGAGAAAAAACATGGTTGAAACATGATCACTTCTACTATATTATGTGTTGCTGCATTTGGGTATGGTTGTCGCAATCAAGTTTTTGGTTTATAAATAGGTTCTCGCCAGCAATATAATCGCTACCATGATTATTATAGTACACTCAGAAAAAAAAGTTAGTAGAAAAATTTGTAAACAGTTTTTAAACCACTTTACTATTTTTGTACTGATTTTAAGTAAAAAAAAAAATATTAATTAGCAAATCTTTTTAATTTTATAAATTACAAAATTTTTACATGATATTTACAAATTATTTCCTGCTAATTTCAGAAATCATTTTACAAATTTTTAAAAACCGATTTGCTAAAATTAGAAGGAAATGTTATTTCTAATTAAAATTTACACCTACAAACTTAAATTGCCTTAAAATGTTATATAGATTAAAAAAAGGGATCGGAAGTGAAGATACTAACTCATGTCTAAAAATAAGACATTCACTTAAAATAGCACTAAAATGTTTTTTTAGTTCTACAAATCAGCCCTAATAGCAATTAAAATTTGACGTTAAAAGTAACTAAAAATTGACTAAAAATATTTTTCAAAACAGATATTAGCAAATTAAAACAAAATTAAAAATTCTTTCATGTTTTTCCAATTTTTAAGCCGTTGATTTTTTTAAAATTTGTCTAAAATATTTTTTGATAAAAAATAAATAAAATAAAAAAAGCATTAAGCTCGATAAAAAAAATAAATTCTGTACTAATATTAATAATATTTAGTAATTTTTTTTGCTGATTTTAGCAAACAGATTTTAAATTCCATCTTACAAAAAGTTTACTAAAATTTTGTAATTTTTTCTACAAATTTGATTGTACTACACGTCAGCAGACATGTGTTGCTAGGTTAGGTAGATGTGGTAGCCTGCCAATCAGACTCACTTAGACTATAAAGTCCCTTGTGATACCACGGAAGATAGTAAAATCATATCACCAGCTTCCCCCGTCGAACAATACCGATTGCCTCAAAAAGACTCTAAGTCAGCCGATATCGATATCAGCCAAATCATCCAGGTCCTCAAAGAAACATAAGCCCAAATGCAGTCCCCTTCTGCGAGCCAGGGCAGGACAAGTGCAGAAAAGGTGCTCCACAGACTCCTCCTCCTCTTCGTTACCACAGCTTCTGCAAAAGTCACTAGCTGCAACCCTCAACCTAACTGCGTGCCTTCCAAACAGACAGTGTCCCGTCATGACGGACACAAGTAGGGATATATCGGGCCTTGACAGTGACAGCATCCTGTGCATGCGCTTCCTATCCAGACGGGGCCACATCTGTCTGGAACGAAAACAACCACGGACAGAGGCCCACCTATCTCTTGCTAACCCATAAGCACTCTCCCGCAGCCGAAACTTGCAAGTGGCCAGAGGCATGCCCACAGATTCCAATTTGTGTGTAATGTGTAAGGTAGTCCCCAGTCTTGCAAGCTCGTCTGTCCTACAGTTCCCTAAGATTACCAAAAAATACCGCTGGGCTCAAATTAGCAAAATTTCGCGTTATAACATCAAAATTTTCAGTTGCCGTTACAGACTTTATTTTGGCGATTGTATGACTAATATAGCAAATGCCTAAAAATGTGCAATATTTATTTTTTTTTTTGCAAAATCAACTACAAAACATTTCCCTCCATACAATATTAAAGATTCTATAACATTAGGGTGGATCGAATAGATTTATTTTAAGTTTTAACTGTAGGGTTTCTTGCCGTTTTGAATTTGAAATTCTCAAAAATCAAATGTATATAAAAATTAAACATGTCTTCGAACTCACACTTTGGAACTAATTTGAAAATTACTATAGGATGATAAATAGGAATCAGAACTGGTACTAATATGGTACCCGCGGAGCTACATATGAAATGACTCAGTTAGAACATAAGGTCAAATTACACTATACGTGATCATAATTTTTCGATCGAAATTATTTTTTTTTAGTAAATTTGGTTTATCTTAGACATAAAAATCTTCTAAAAAATAAAAACTTTTAATAAATCTATTGCATTACTTTGCAGTTAACGGGTTAGACCTGAATAACCAAAGCTTAATGCCTAGCCATAGTTATGAATGTCAAATGTGTATGAAAATATCTGTGTTTAATGTTTTACTCTGGTTATTTATTAGATAAGTTACCCGCCCTTAATAACATTTAATTTAAATAAATGTTAATGTTTTAATTAAATATGTACACATTTCAAGGTTTTCTTTCACATATATATTAATATTTAATTTGTTCATTTTATGTTTCTTTTTTTTTTAAATAAATATTGTCAGTTTGCCGGTTTTTTTTTTGTCACATATAAAAATAATTAATTATTAAATTTAAAATTAATAACAAAATTAAAAGTCACAAATTGGTAGATCTTTGATTTAATTGATGATATTTGCTATGATAACGTTCACAAGCCATAAATTTATCCAATTGTGTTACCAAATCATCAGATTCTTCATAAGTAAAGGCGGGTAGAAAAAGATTTTTAGAATGTTCCGGGGCAGATTGTTGTTGGTTTTTAGATTCGTTTTTCGTTTGAACTTGCTGCTCAACTATGGGTGCTGCTGGAGTATTAGGTGGTGTGGTGACATTTGTATGCCATTCAAATGTTATATTTTCCGAAATGTCCAAATTGTTGTTTAAAGGTAAAACTGTTGAAGGTTTTAAACTAATGGTGGTAGAAGAAATATAAATTTGTGGTTCTTCTGCATAGTTGGTGGGTAAAGATGTTGTTAAAGCCATGGTTTGTAGATTTTTGATTTTTTTAAATTTTTGATTTTTTTTTTTTAAATTTTGTCTTATTTTTTATATTAAGTGCGTTATTATCTCCTCCACGTATAACTTTCAACTGTTTTTTCTGTATGATTAGGTTTGAAAAATACTTAAACAATTTGTTTTGTTTTCTTTCATTCAACTTCGTCTTTGACTACAATGATATTGTCATCACTTTGATGTTGTTGTTGTTATTGTTGTCGTAGAATCTTGGCGTTACTCATATCGGCGTTATATTTATTTATTTATTTATTAAATATTGTATGTATTTAAACTGAGTTTATGTTTGTTACTTTTTTGAAAAGAATTTATTACTTTTTTTTTGCTGTTTTGTTTTGAGTTTTTTTTTTTTTTTGTTACTATCTTGAAATGCATACGAGTATAGAATGAGTAATTAAACTTTATGTATGATTGGGAGATTTAAAAAAAGGCAAAGTACTGTGTTTCAATTGATGATCAGCCAGTAAAAAAAATAAAACAAATTTTATTTAACAAAATTAACTTTAAAAATGCAAAAAAATTATCTCAATTTTTTTCCTTCTTAAAAAATCTCAATTTGAACTCACTAGCATGCAAAAATAGCCAAGAGAATTCAATAAAAATATATTTATATGAAAGTCGAAGATTAAGAGATATCAAAACTGAAAAATTTAAAATATATCCATGTAAATTGCCAGAGAGCAAACAGAGGAAACAGCTCGGTAAAATTGGATTCATTAGATTTCATTACTGTTTAAATAACTAAGAAAATCCTCGCATTACCAAATAATGCATGAAGTAATGTAAATAGCCATAAGGGAGCATGCATTACTTTGCTCTTACTTCATTGAAAAATTTTACGGGCGATAAGCCCTAAGGTAATGTATGGATCCATTACCATGTGGAAGATAAAGTAAGTGATTATTTATCACATTACCCAGATGACAAAAGTAATGTGTCTAACTAGGGTATATTGAAGTTGTGCTGATTTTTAGAGCAACCGAAATAATGGGCGTAGACACTTTGTAGTATACCAATCAACTCAGAATCACTTGAGATTTGATTAAGCGATCTCTGTCCGTTTGAACGATTACATATAGTTTGATTGCAAGGTTCTTTACAAAGTTAGCAATTCTAAAAATAATTCAATGAAAGTTTTGTACTTCCCCCAGGAGGAAATATATTGAAAATCGGTTCAAATCAAATCGGTATTAAATAATGATGGAAAATAAACTACAAAATAGGCTGAATATAGTAAAAAATCAGTAGTCTTCTTTTTGACTGTATTTTCGATTAATTTAAAATAATATTGTGAGTCTAATAAATTTTTATAAAAAAAAAGATCTTAAACTCTTTTTAAACGAAAATATATTATTAAAATTTGTAATAAAAATATAACTGAACTGTTAGGAGTTTTTGTTTCATTTAATAGTTGTTTTAAATAGGTAAAAATAACTGTAATATATTTATGTTGATTTTTAAAGTTATAACACTTCATTTAACTGATATTTCATTTATTTTAACAAAATTTTCCAGAAAAATTAGTTAAGTAATCGATGACTTAAGTTGTTTCTTAAGTACAGAGAGTTTTTTTTTTGCTGGGATACAAAAAATTTAAACAAAGTTAAAATAGTGTTGATTTGTTTGTGCAATTAATTGCAATAATATTTGCTTGCTTGATTTGTTTAAACAAATCTTATCTTGAAGATAACAAATATATAGTTTAAATATTAAATATTATGTGTATATAAGATATTTGCAAGAAATTAAATAAAAAAGAATAAATTCAAACATTGAAATATAAAAACACTTTAATTTACTAAAGCAGGTTTTCTTCAAAAAGTAAAAAAAAAATCACTGGTACTTATAAAATCTTAAAATTTAATTACTTGTTAAAATTCCCAGCAATTTGACTTTTCAAAATACATCATTACTAATACTTTATTCGTCACAAGTAGTTATAAAAAATTTTAGGCACGTTCTTTAAGTACTTTTTTGCATTTTGCTTTTTATATAAAAAGAAAAAACACAAAAGAACTTCTTCAAAAATGGTGATGGTATTGAAAAGTACAAAAAAACACAAAAGTTTATTGCTATTAAAAAATTAATAATTAAAAAAAATAATTATAATAAAAAAAAATCGTTATTGATAAAAATTTATTAAAAAAGTAAAGGTCTACTGGTTTTAAAAGGGAAACAAAAAAATCAAACTTATCGCTTCCAATTGTTTACAATTCATTTTTTTATATTACTTATTATTCTAGAATGTAAATAGAATTGTAAAAAAATTATATTAAATAATTTATGATGTGTAATAATGTTTGTATTTATATTATTAAATACATGATTTTGTGATTCATAATCACTTGGGTTTGTTATTTGTTTTTATATGTTTATGATATGCAATCATAATAACATTAAACATATAGATATTAAGGGTATTCACAGGAAGAGATAAGAAAAAAAAATTACTAATGTAGGTAAATTTTGATAATTATTGTGGATGTGCTCTGGCTTAATTTAGCCACCTCGCACACACCCTTAAAATATTTTTCTTTTCGTTGTTATTAAAAAACAAGTAAAAAAAGGCTTAAATTTGGCTGTGCCATATCTTTGATTATCCTCCACCAATATTCTAAAAAAATGTTCTGTATTGTTTTTGATACAAATAATGTAAAAAACTTTTGAAGTAAAATTATGGAGGTGAAAAAAATTTTTGAGTTAAACAACTTTATTGGATCTGAAAGCAAATTTTGTGGTGGAAAAAAAATTTGAGATGAAAAAAATTGTTTGAGGTGAAAACAAATTGTTTTGTGGTGAAAAAAAAAACTTTTGTGGTGAAAATAAATTTTTCAGGTGAATTCAAATTATTATTCATTTCTAAGCGACTGGTGAAAAAATATGAGAAAATATTTTACTTGCCAGTCGCCTCTATCAAATTGTACTAAAATACACCAATTCGTATGAAAAATTTAGGGGTACGAAGGCGGATCAATAAGTCCGTAACTTTTTGAATGAAACATTGTTATTTTTGCAAAAAAAAAAAAAAAATATTTTTCAACATAATCTATTTTTATTTCAATACACTTAGTCCAACGTTTCTCCCAATTTTTGTATCCCTTCCAAAAAATAGGATTTTTCGAAGTCCATAAAATAGACATTTGTTTGATCAATAATTTCATCGTTGGAGCTAAATCTCTTTACACCGAGGCATTTCTTTAGGTTTTGAAATAGGAAATATTCACTGGAGGCTAAATCTGGAGAATATGGCGGATGAGGTACCAATTCGTAGACCAGTTCATGGAATTTTGCCATTGAGACTACACACGTGTGCAGCCATGCATTATGATCAATTGAGAGCAAACGCGGTAACCACCTTGCAGACAGCTTTCTTAAATCCAACTGATCATTTAAAATTGAAACCACACTACCATATGAAATGCCTGGGGCATCAAAAATCTCACGCACTTTTACTCTTCGATCGGCCAACACTATATCGTGGAGTTTTTTGACATTTTCGGGTGTATTGACCTCAATTGGCCGTCCAGAACGTTCAGCGTCATTTGTACTCAGTAAATCACTTTTTTACCATTGAAATTGATAGGGGAGAGTCCCCATAGTATTTATCAAGCTTTTCCTTGGTTTAATTGACTGTTTTTTTCTTCAAAAAATAATGTTTAGAGCACTCGAAATTCATCCACGAGGTTGTATGTTTAGAACAGCTGTTAAATGCAAAGTAAATGACGGAACTTCCTTAAAATTTTACAGTCTATTAACAGGTGGTACTTAGCATATAAATACAAGGGAGCATATAACTACAAGGGAAGTTTGAAAAGTCACGGACTTATTGATCCGCCCTCGTGCCTTCAAATTTTCACTCATAACTTTTTAACAGCTGGACCGATTTTTCTCATTTTCAATACCACTTCTCGGCAGGATGTCCATTAATCTAGGTAAAAATAAGCACCCCGCTTACATCTTTGCGTCGTTATTGCCATTTCAACAGACGTAGATTGCTAAATCGACTTAGAATTGCATAGGATCACGAATATATATACTTTATGGGGTCTTAGACAAATATTTCAACATGTTACCAACGGAATGACAAACTGATTCCACCACATATGGAGGGTATAATGACTCTTTATCATTTTATACTATGAATTACCTTAATAATTTTATATTTGTAACGCGATTACTTCATAATTTGATTACAACAAGTAGCAATACTTGTGGTTGTACTTGAGAGCACCCTACGCGTATAATTGTTAACTATTGTTTGTACACTCAAAATAATATGTTTGCTATTTTACTGAGAAACACTTTGAATTTACGATATAAAATAAAATTTGTTAATATTAACTAGATATTAACTAAATTTCAATTTTCGTAGATTTACAATTTTTTAACACAAAAACTTGTCTAACCAGATGAAAATGAGATTATATATGATCATATATGTTTAGAAGTGATCATATATATTTCAACATATTTACCATATATGGTATTATATATGAACGTCTATGTTCGGATCCGAAATATGAGGGTACATAATCGTATACAATTATACATGTATGCGTATAAATGATCCATAAATTTCGCATCTAAACATATATGCTCATATATAATAACATATATGGTAAATATATTGAACTATATATGAACATTTATGATCCGCTATTTATGATCATATACGATGCTCATACACGATACAATTTTCACCTTGGTTAAAGTGCCAAATTTTATTTTTGGGTAGAAAATTAAAACTATTTCTGTTGATTTACAGACATTTAATTCTGAGCATACTTAACAATGACACCAACAATTTTAAAATATGCGAAAAAAATCTATTTAAATTGTGTTTTTATAAACAAAATCACAGTAACAAATATTTAAATGTGTTTGTGACTCATTGACAAGTTATGACTGACTGTAAAAGTAAGCAAAAAAAAAACAACCGGTTTATAAGTTTTGGATAGAATTTACACATTCAATTGATTGAAATAAATTTCATATCAAAACCTGTACAAGGGGACACCGAGTCTACAAACAGTAGAAGATTGCAAGTATATTGAAATTAGAGCAACATATTTAAAAGTGGTTTTGATCTTTTTAAAACAAATTTATTTTGGAGTGTAATTAAATTTTATATTTGTGTAGCCAGATTATTGTAGGTGGTTAAATTGTTGTTTATTCAATTTTATTTATTTATTTAATTATTAATATTTTTATTTATTATTCAATAATTTCTTATCACTTTAAAGTTTTATTTGTTTGTTGTCATACATTAAAAGTTTTTAAATTTTCTTGATTTTGTTTACCGCTTTATTATATTTACCTAAGTAATTACACTAGGCAACATGACTCATGGTCTCGGGTTCTGGATGATTTTTACAGTGGGTGTATGTAAAAGGTTTTTATAGTAAAACTTTTAAAGGAATTGGCGCTGTACGGCTACAGTAAAATTTTAAAACTCGTTTAAAGTTTTATTTTTTTAGAGAATAATGTATGAAATCAGATTAAAGCTAAAGTAAAATAAAAATAATGAAATTTCATGATGAATTTTTTCGTAAAACATTTAAAACATAATATTCTAACATTTATGGTCATTTAAGTCGTTTTTTAATAAATACCAAGAAAGTAATTTACAGTGTAAAAATGTCCAGTAAAAATATGTTATACAGGAAAATTCATTAGAGGTTGTCAAATATTTTTCCGGTAGATGTAAAATTCTGAAAAAGCCATTTTGTAATTAAATACCCGGAGTCCTGTAAAATAAATGTTCTTTTGTAAAAAAAAAAATTGTTGATTTAAAGTCTTAAGTAAAATTTTATAAGACGTTATTTTGCTAAATATGTTAAACGATTTGTCTCTCATAAAAAATTGCTGTTATTACAGGAAATTTTGCTAATTTGAGCCCAGCGGTATTTTTTGCTAATCTTAGCAACACATGTCTGCTGACGTGTAGAACAATGAAATTAGTAGAAAAACTAGTAGCCGCTACTAAATTTTAGTATACTTTTTGTAAAGTGTAATTTAAATCTGTTTGCTAAAATCAGCAAAAAAAAATACCAAATATTAATTATATTAGTACAATATTTAAAATTTTTTTTTTTTATCTTTCATCAAATTTTTTTTATTTTATTTATTCTTTTCAAAAAATATTTAATACAAAATCAAAAACAAAATCAAAGGCTTAAAAATTTTAAAAATTGTTAAAACATAAACGAACTTATCTTTTTTTTATTTGGTATTTTTTTTTTTTTTTACTCTTAAGGTCAAATTTTAATGGTTTTTAGGGCTGATTTTTAGAACCAAAAAAAATTTTTAGTGCTATTTTAAGTGGATGTCCTATTTTTAGGCACGAGTGGGTATCTTCACTTCCGATCGCTTTTTTTATTCCATTTAAAACATTTTAAGACAATTTAAGTTGTTTGGTGTAAGTTTTAATTAGAAATAACATTTCCTTCAATATCCACTTTTTTAAAGCTAGTAATTTTTTTTTTTTGCTAATTTTAGCAAATCGGTTTTCAAACATTTGTAAAATGATTTCTGAAATTAGCAACATAAATTTGTAAATATTATGCAAAAGCTCTGTAATTTGTAAAATGTAAATAGCAAAAAGATTTACTAAATAATATATTTTTTTTTACTAAAAATCAGTACAAAAATAGTAAAGTGTGATTGAAAACCGTTTACAAATTTTTCTACTAACTTTTTTTCTGAGTGTACAAGCTAAAATGTTCCATCCAAGGGTTAATTTAGTTCAAATAAACTTTCAGATTCGTTTAAGAGTCTTATTTCTCATAGTTTTAACGGCCATAAAATTTGACGTCCCCACACAACGCCAAACTTTTTGGAGGTTTTACTACACTAACCTAATACATTCACCGAAAATAGTGTTGCACAGTGTTATTGTTTGATAAAAAAAAATGACTTAATGGTTTTTAATAAAAACAAAATAAACCTCAAAATTTTTATCAGTAATTTTAGCTTCAGTTTTACTTTTAAATTGCAGTTTTTAGGATTCTATTTTTGTACTAAAAACATTACTATTTAATTAGAATTTTATGAATCATTTGGAATTACTTGAAACATTTTATATATAACTTTTTAATTAAAGATTAATCACAATTTATTGCTTTTTAAAATAGTTATAGGAGAATAGGAAATTGTTATGGTAAATATTAAAAATCACTACTATATTCGGTTAGTTCGAATTTTGTGTACTTAAAAATATATTTTTGTTGGCACACTGGAGATAAATAAAATATCAATCAATTTTAGTTATATTAAACAACACTGTTGTTAGGTTTTAGAAATTATGCTCAGAATTTTATAACAATTATTAAAACATTGCAATTGCGTGAGATGATAAATCTTAGAACAGTTGTTGCCCTCCATCTTATGGAGAGCGAAAATTTATTTAGTGGAATATGTATGAGGTATAGAAATCTCATTCTTACATATTATTTTCAGTTCTTTTGAAAGACTAAAAAATGTTTTTTTACACTTACAATAACATATGGTATTGCCTTATATACGAACATGCATAAAAATAATTATACCGTTATCATATCCCATTATCATTTCTAATGAATTAGCAAAAATCCCATCACAAAAGTAAATATGCAGTTTTTAAAGTTTTGACCTTCATTTCAAATAAGCGCATTTAAATCGCGGAAAAAGTGAACGATTGTGATTATAAATTTAAATCAACACAAAAATGCGTTTTTATTGCCAATTTTTATAAATTCGAATTATGGCTCCTCGTGGAAAATAACCTTCACAAGATTTATTGTTAAACTTTATAAAGAGAGCAAAAAAGCCAACGTGAAATTGCCAAAGTTAACAATAAAAATAGTTCCAGAGTACAGAAAATTATAGAAAAATATTATACGGAGGGCAATACTAATAAGAAGACTCGAACTGGGCGTCTAAAAACCTTCAATGACAGGGAGAAACGATTTATCACAAGAAAAATCGAAGCAAATCCCAAGAAGAGCACTCCAAATGTACTGGCAGAAATAGAAAAAGAGACTGGAAAAACCTGTAACCCACAAACCATTCGACGTAACATCCGCAAAAAAACTATTTGCGAACTTCACCAATAGAAGACTTCGTAAAGGAGTACGAAAATAAAGAGAGTAAATGTAATATTTTTGGCTCAGATGGGTATCAAATATAGCTGCGACAGTAAAACGTGGTGGTAAATCGGTATGGGAGTGTATGGCATCTGGTGCTGGAAATTTGGTGATGATCGAAGGAACATTGGATTAGACGTTTTATTTGAACTAACAGGACTACCAGGATCATTTGTATTCCAAGAAGACAATGATCCTAAATATACGGCCCATATTGTTAGAGAATGGCTTTTGTAAAGAGCGCCAAAACAATTAAAAACTACCCCTCAATCACCTGACTTAAACCCAATTGAACATTTGTGGGATTATCTCGAAAAAAAAATCAGAACTCATAATATTACAAGCAAAGATACCCTTAAAGCTGCATTATTGAGGAGTGGAATAAAATTCTCCCTTCGGTTACCCAAAACTTATCGCATCTATGCCATCAATTTTGGAATCAATTAAAAAGGCCAAGGGCTATCCAACAAAATATTAAATATCCGCGGACTTCATAGATTCAATCATAGTGCCGATTTTTATGAAATGCATACTTTTGTGACATGAATTCGAACTTTTTTTTAATTCTATTATTTTTACTACCAAGTAATGAATTAAAAACTTTTTGTTTTTTATTATTTTTCTTAAGTTTACATATAAAATAAATGAAAAAATCTAATTTTTGTGTTTTTATTTTAAATCTTAAGCCAATTTTTCAATCATTTCAATTTGAAATATTGCTGCATACTTACTTTTGTGATACTCTGTATATCTTATATATTGTGAAATTTCTATATCATATTATTATTAATAAAAACATAATAATTATTTATTATTTAATGAAATAATATTTATATAAATAATATAAATAATATTTAAATGCAATAATTAAATATAATTTAAAAGTTCGTAGCAATTTTCAAATTTCAAAGAATGAATCTGAAATTCGTTAAAGTTTGAATTTTTGGAACAACTTGCCAACCCTGTGCTAAAAAATATTGATTATGTGAATTAAATTTCCTCAACTGAAGTATACATTATTTTTCAAATTTCTTACACTTTGGAGAGTTTAGCTGCGGTATTAAAAAATTAATAAATTCTTTGGCACTTTTTTATATAAAAATATCGTAAACTCGATTAAGAAACAACCTCTACGTGAAATATACATGAACAGTCACAGAACCAGTCACTTTGGATGATGTTATTATAAAAATTGTTACTTTGTAACACTTCAATCCCAGTGATCTGTTTCAGGGAATGACACCGAAGTCTCTTAAAAGGCAAACTTCGGTGACATGTTCCAGGTTAGTTCTGTAATATATATATGTCACAATGATTGAATTTCGCAAAGACCTAACTACACCTTAGTAAATTTAAAATTTTGTTGATCTCTTTACAAATTGATTGAAATCTTTGAACAATTTTTAATTAAAAATAATATTTAGTACTATTAATTGTTCTTTAACTTACCATACTTTTTTTTCTCTTCTTCTCTCTCTTACTTCCAGGTACTCTTTATAATAATGTAACCGAAGTCATTAAAACGCCGCTCTTCCCAAAAGATCTCTTTTCCAGAGATCAACTTGAAAGAGGTTTTGTTGCATTTCACATTATCGGTGTGTTGTACATGTTTGTAGCCTTGGCCATCGTTTGCGATGAATTCTTTGTGCCTTCCTTAGATGTGATCATCGAAAAATTGGACATTACAGATGATGTGGCGGGTGCCACATTTATGGCAGCTGGCGGTAGTGCGCCCGAATTATTCACCAGTGTCATTGGCGTATTTGTATCATTCGATGATGTTGGCATCGGTACAATTGTCGGTTCGGCCGTATTCAATATTCTATTCGTGATCGGTATGTGTGCACTCTTCTCGAAGACAATACTGACGCTGACGTGGTGGCCACTGTTTCGTGATTGCTCATTTTACAGTGCTAGTCTGCTGGTGTTGATAGTGTTTTTTCGCGATAATCGCATATACTGGTGGGAGGCCTTGATCATGTTCAGCATTTATTGTGCCTATGTAACCTTCATGAAGTGGAACATGGAGGTGGAGACGTTTGTGAAGAAAATGATATCGAAAAATAAGGTGACTCGCGTCAGAAGTACAGATCAGCTTATGCCAGCAGTAAGTAGTTGGGAAGTTTTTTTGCTAAAAAAAAGAAAAGAATTTGACATTGAATTGATGATTCTTGAAGAAAAAAAAATCAGATTTTAAATTGATGTAAAAACAAAATTTTTGTTAAAAACAAAAAGTTCAAAACACTAATACAAAAAAAATATCCTTTCAATTTGTTTGCCTTTAAAAAAAATAAAGGATATTAAATGCCAGATTTATATTTTATTTTTTACTAATTTATTAATGTTTTACTGTTTATTTCACTAATTGGCTATAATTGGTTGTTGGTTTTTTTTTTATATTGAATAAATTTAATTTTTAATTTTTATGGAGTTTTTTTTTTTCAATAAACAAAATTAAAAATCAATTAAATTTAATTTTACTTATTTTTCTGATTTTATATTGTTTATTTATTTATTTATTTTTATAAACAAATTGCACTTTTTGCCTTTAATGCATGTTTAAGTGTTTTCTGTAATATTAGTGTAATTGTAAATGCTTTTAAAATATTAACCATTTAATGGAGAATTTTTAACAACTACCACAGGACTGGTATCTTTATGTATAAGGGGAAGATCAAAATTTACCTATTATTATGACATGTAACAACAGGTTCAACGTAGGACGTGTCACTGAATTTTTTTTAAAAATACAGTCTTGTGGCAGTTGCTTTAGGCTTAGGCTCTATAACTCATTTATATTATAGAATACAATACATTGTAAAGAATACTAAAGCGAATCATTTTTACACTTTCTTTATGATCTAATATCCCACTGAACGTACATGGTCATATACATGATCATAGTATATGGACTTACATGATCATATATGTCCATGCATAGTTTAATATATGATATTATATATTTCCATAAGTCATCGGATCAAAAATTTTAGGATATGCCTCCATATAGTCATATATTTAACATATGTGAGCATGTATGATCATATAAAGGGTGTCCCAAGAAGAACGCAATTTTTAAATCTGGCAACATTCCAAGTGTCATTGTTTGACATTTGAACAATTGTTATTGTTTGCTAGTAGAAGGTACGATGATGTCGCTCAAACTCCATCCACCTCAATTCGACACCGAGCTCAGCAGCGAATTTTGACGAAAGATTTGCATCTTCATGCATACAAAGTTCAATTGACTCAGGAACTGAAGCCAGCTGACCATGGACAGCGAAGGGAGTTCGTTAATTGGGTATTGGAGAGACAACATGAAAATGCTGATTTTGCGGATAAAAATATCTTCAGTGACGAGGCCCATTTTCATCTTGATGGCTTCGTCAATAGGCAGAATTGTCGCATTTGGGGTGAGGAAAATCCTCGAGTGATTCACGAGAAGCAAATGCATCCTCAACGTGTCACTGTGTGGTGTGGTTTTTGGGCTGGAGGAATCATTGGACCTTTTTTTTATGAAAATGAGGCAGGTCAAGCGCAAACAGTCAATGGTGTTCGGTATCGTGAAATGATAACCAGTTTTTTCTTGCCTAGAATTGAAGAAATGAATGTGGAGGGCATGTGGTTCCAACAAGACGGCGCCACATGTCAAACAGCCAGAGAAACAATTCAATTGCTGCATCGGTCATTTCCCGGTCGTGTTATTTCGCGTTTTGGAGGTCAGAATTGGCCGCCTAGATCGTGCGATTTAACACCATTAGATTTTTTTCTTTGGGGTTTTTTGAAGTCGATGGTTTACGCGAATAAGCCGACGACGACTCAAGCCTTAAAAGAGGAAATTGGACGCTGCATTAATGAAATACCGCAGCATTCATGCAAAACGGTCATTGAAAATTTCATTAAAAGATCGCGTGCATGTCACCAAAGCCGCGGCGGCCATCTGTACGATTTATTGTTCCATACATAACCTCATTCTGTCTACTTTACGATATAATAAAGTTTCACGATTTTTTTTTTTAATATCTGTGTTTTATTTAAAATTTAAAAATTGCGTTCTTCTTGGGACACCCTTTATAACTATATACCCTTAAATTTTGGATCTAAAGATATATGGTAATATATGAGTTTATGTATGGTATTGCATTAAGATATGCATGATCATATATATCCATGTATGACCATATATGAACAGACATATATTTCGATTTTCACATGGGTGGGAAAATTATGTCGAAACCTAAAATGCTTAAGAATTTGTACATTTTCTTTGACAAAAATTTCTCAGAAATTTTAAATTTAGGTTACAAGTGAATGAATGTGATCAAAATTAGAGCGTAATTTTTTTTTACTTTTTGTGAAGTTATCAACTGCTATGATGGTCAAATTCACACACACACACATGGTGTTCCTTAGTTTGAATTTAATTGAATCTTTAGCGATGACCTCGTTTACCCTTTTTTCTATTAAAAAACTTTACAATCCAGGCCAAAAGTATCAGCAGTATTTATATAAAACTTTTTTTTAACGTGTACATGGTTTTTATATTTTTTTTTTTTTTTTAATTTCGTCAACTTTTAACATAATGTTGAACAGAAAAGTATAAAAATACCAAAGTACATTATTCGATCTATTTTATTACATTATTATCCCTTTTCTACGAATAATTATCAATTTATGAGGTGCTTTATTCGAATTTAATAGTTAGATGCCAAGTGCAGGTAAGAGATGTCGTTGCCACGGGGCAAACTTTATTATGTTTTGAGTAAAGTGTTTTAAACTGTAAATATTAATAGAATTAAGTCCTAAAGACGAAATTTTTTATGAAAAAAAAACTGGTACCAGTCTACCGCAGTTTCATTCCATCCGCGGACTCGTCAGTGGTCAGGCGTTATTAATGAACACGAGATTAGGCTGAAGTTTTCACTTTAAAAACAGATTGCAATTTCACTAAAAGGAGTCATACGATACGCTTGTCCCTTAAAAGAATCCCTCTTTAAAAATAGATTACGATTTTGGGTCGAAGGACTCATAGAATACGATCGCCCTTAAGAGAACACCAAATACCTTCATTATTTTAAATGGTTTATCTACACTCACAATATATTTTTCGTTACCGACTGTAATTTATTTAAGAAGTAATAGGTAAAGTTTGTTTTTAAATAAAGAATCAATTGAAGTTCATAGAAATATATTTTTTTAACTATTTAAATCAGTCATTCAGAAAACAAACTATAAAAATTTACAGACATTCAGTAGGAGTTGATATTCTCTGTTAAATGTAAAATTTTATGTTTTGTGTTTCTAAAAATTTAAATTTATATAATTCTTTTTTGTTTTTTTTTTTACCAAAATAGTTTGTTTATAAAATTATTTCAATAAAAATTACAGGAAATTATTCAAATATACATACACACAAAGCCAATAAAAATATATACATCTGTGTGTGTTGTGTAATTACAAATAAAAAAACTTTCAATTTAAAAAATAAACCACAAAAGAAGTTTTTTCTAACTTTTGGCAGTTAAAATTTGATGGTTATTTTAAACGACTTTTTATTGCTTTTACTAAACAATAAAATAGGATGAATATAATGAAAAATCAGTAGTCCTCTTTTTGACTGTATTTTCGATTAATTTAATATGTGTTTTAAGTTGTTTTTAACGAAATAATATTGTGAGTATAGAAAAAAAATGCTTTTGTAGAATGTATTTTCTACGTAATTTTTTCTCAAATATTTTTCTTATGAATCTTTGTATAAAATTTTTAATTTTTTCTGCAAAAGAAGGAATTAGGACAGCTGATTGTACTGGTTTTTAGATATGTACCCTATAGTCAACATCGATGAACTTTTAAGCCTATTTTTGATATTTGGATGGTAAATATTAAATAACTGGTCAAACAAAAAATGTTGGGGACCACGCACAAGTTCTTAGGTAACAATACTAAAACTCCAATACTTGTTATATAATTATAACTTGGTGAGAGCTATAATTTGAGCACAAATCTTCTGTCATTATTATAAAAATTTTACGACATAACGAAATTTTATTTTTTTGCAAAAATTAATCCATTAAAGGGTTAATTAACTAAGCTATTAATAGGCATTTTGTTATTTTTCCCATAATTAGTTTTTTAATGACAAACATATGGCAAACATTTCATTAACATCACAAGAAAGAGCATTGTAGTATTATTGCTTACATTTTTTTTGTTGGGGGGGGGGGGGGGGGATGGATAATTCTGGCACATGATTATAAGTCACAATAATTTAGTTAAATAATAACATTTAAGTAAAATTTTGTGTCCGGATGTTTATAGTAAAATTTTTGAACCGCATATCTTCCGTTTAACTGGATTAAATTATTCGACCCTGCCGGTTAATCGGTTAGGTTATTATTCGAAAAATTATTAAGCGGTTATTCGGGTCGATTAATCGGAAAAATTGGCGATTAATCGGTTAATCGTTTAATGCAAAATAAATGTATTTCTTTCATCAATAAGAACACAAAAAGCAGCTTTTTACTGAAATATCAAGCTAAGTCTATTGCATGGGTTTCTAAAGTGTTTGTTCAGGACAATACGAAGCATCCTGAGATTTTTTTAAAGAGTCATACCTTATAATCTTAGGTTTTTTCAAAGGAATCTGACGACTTTTAAAAAAGAAAATATCAGACGTGTTCAGTGGAAGTAAACACTTAAAAACGCAGTGTAGATAGTGTTTTGCAGAAGTGGGACATTTTGTCAATAAGGTTGGTTTTTATTTTCTTTATATGACACTGTCAAGAATAAAAAAAAATGCCTAAACAAACAAGAGCTACCTTCAAAACAAATTAATAATAAATTCTAAACAATATGGTATGAATAGTTTTTGCGAAATTCACACACAAAGTTTGATGGAACTGCCACTGTTCCCTGACTATTTCACTAACTAATTAAAGCTTTAGAATTAAATAGGTTATCTATTAGAAAAGATATAAAAATCACACATATTTCTGACAAGTTCTTACCGATTTCTGTGTTTTGTGCAAATTCTTAATTATTTTTGACTTAACAACTTAATTCTACTGAAGCTCCTACTCCATCAAAATTTGTTGATAAATCAAATTAAAAACAAAATTCCATATTATTTTATAGTTTTTATAAATTTTTTTTTCTTAGAGTTTTAGATGAAAATAATTTTTAAAAAATACCGTTTTCAAATTTAAAGCAATTTTATATTATTATTTTATAACATAAGTAACGTCATAGTGCTTGTTAGGAATATGCCAAGTCACCTGTTTCATTGCAAAAGGAGAAAAATATATATTTCAATAGGTTTTTTGTTAAAACTCTGCTTAGAGGCTTTCGAGAACTTCGAAGCCTATATAACATTTGCTTTGATTTAGTCGATTTGAAAATAATTTGATTGTACTTTAGTTGATGGTTTTTTTTTAACGATTTTCTTGCCAAAGTTAAGAAAATTAGGAATGTTTCTGAAAAATAACAGAAAAAATTGAACCGGTTAATCGACCTATTTTAATCGATTATTCGGATCGCATAGTTATTTGAGTTTTAAATTATTTGTTTCGACATTAAGCATTAGAGCCAAAAACTGTATCAGTCATATAATGTCAGTGTGTTCAAATAACCCCTTTGTCATATTTAGTGTTAAAGAACTAACTTAAGAAATTTGCTTTAATACAGGGTGTCCGCCGGGAAGGTATACTACTGCATGTTATATTGATAAATGTTTTATTTAATGTCGGCAATTATGTATGGAATACAATATCAGATAAATGTCCGCCTCTGTAAGCCTCACAAATGCGAGCCCTTTTAGCACATTTTTCATTACATTCTCACACATTTCACGCGGTATTTCATTAATTTCATCACGAATATTTTGTTTGAGTTGCTCAAGCGTTTCTGGTTTGTTTGCATAAACCTTGCTTTTCAGATATCCGGAGCAGTCAAATCAGGCGTCCGTGGAGGCCAATCAACATCACCATTTCTTGAAATAACTTGTTGTGGAAAGAGGTCTCGCATGCCCAAAGCATGCAGTTGTGGCGTTAAAAGGTTTTCAATCATATCACGATATCGCTCCCCATTCACAGTTACCGTTACGCCGTTTTCATTTTCAAAGAAGTAAGGTCCAATGATTCCTCCTGACCAATGGATGCAAAGGTGACTGATGAATAATTTGAGGGTTTTCTATTTGCCCAGAATCGACTATTCTGTTTATTCACATATCCATTCAAATGAAAATGTGCCTCGACACTCATTATGATTTTTTCATGAAAATCGGGGTTGTCATGGGCGAGCTGTAGCATTCTATTGGCATATGTACGGCGGCATAAATGGTCTTGTGAAAGAAGCTCTTGTGTCAACTGAATCTTAAATGGAAACAAATGCAAATCCTTGTGCAAAATTGTGGCCAAAGTTGTTCTTTGAAGACCAAGCTCCTGAGCACGGCGTCGAATTGAGGTTGACCCTCTTTCTTCGAAATCATTCACTACACCATAAATAGTGCATTTGGTTGGCACGTTGTTTCTGCCAAAAATTTCACGTAACTTTCTCATTGTCACAGTAATCGATGATTGATTTTGATTAAATTTTTTAACGATTAAAACACGTTTATTTATCGAATAATTTTCCATAATAAATTTGCCCCGTGTCTACTTCACGACTACCAAATATGAACTGTCAAGACTAATGTTTACCAAAATGGCGGCAAAACAAAGTAGTATACCTTCCCGGCGGACACCCTGTACAAATCCTTCTTTTCTAGACTTTAAGTTTCTTATATAGATAGCAACAATGTCATGTTAGTCTGCTTAATACAAAAAACATATTTTACTAAGTCATCATAGTCCTTTACATGTTTGAAATTTAAAGTATCTAACAATTACAAGTACTCGTATCTAAAGAATTACAACACAATATAAATGTATATTTGAAATGCTTACATTGACAGATTGTCATATAATTATAAGAAAAATATATTATGGTGCAAGTGTATCAAGTAAAATGCAATTTATTTTTAAAAAGAAATTAATTGAACACCCCACCTACAAGAGGACAGGTTTTTGAAAATACAGAAAACTTATTTTGCAGAAAACTAAAAAAAAATGTATAAATTTGTAACTAGCAACTTGTACACGTATTGTGTCTTAAAGTTTTGTATAAATTGTACATAAATGTACTATATATAAATAAGTACAAACATAGACAAGAGTCTTAGGAAATACAAAAAAAGAAAAACCATTCACATTCTCAAGAATGTTGGAAAATTACTCATAAGAAACTATAGTCCACACACACACACACATATATACACACATGTTTTAAATATACAAACACTTACAACTGCAATTTTCCTTTTTTAAACAACCTTATAACATGGCTTTGTTTGTATGTATGTATGTATGTATGTGTGCTATACTTATAAAGCTATTAATGTTTATAAAGTTGTAGTGGTAAATACTCTAAAGCACAGGCCAAATAGAGACGGCAGAAGGAGGTTTTACAATTGTAGGAGTAGTTTAAGTATAGCACCAGCAAATAAGCAAAATAAAAATTATAAAACTTACAAAACAATTGTTATGCATGTCTGTTTTTGAGAGTTATTTTCCTTATTTGTTGTCATATATTTGTCTTTCTTTCGTTCTTGTGTGAATATTTAAATTGTTAAGTTGTTGTTGTTGTTTTTTTTTCATATACAAAATTCTAGGTTAAAGGAAGGAAACAATTCTTTGCTCTATATTCTCTTTAGTGTCTTTATATCAGAGTCAGCACTACACAGAAGATGTTAAAAAACACAGAAGATACAAAAAGTAGTTTTAAAAGATATTCTTTTAGCATTTTTTTATTTTTTTGCTTTTTGTGTAAATAGCATATAATCGTATGTTTTTTAGTTGACTGACAAGTTGCTGTATGTTTTAGTTTTAATTTCTTTTTTTTACATTCAGGGCATTAAGAATTAAAACTTTTATTTTTAACAAATTGTTGTATAAATATTAAGGCAAATTAAAAGTTTAAACAAGGCGTATGATTAATTTCATAATTATATTACTCATACGTAACCAGTTTTGCGAGAAAAATTTAAATTAATGGAAACAGCAGTAAAACAGTAAATTAACGCAGAGAAAAAAAAATATAGTTCAATATCATTGGGGATTAAAAATTATCCTAGTGTGATCCAAATGATCATAAATATAATACTTACTGATTATATCATCTTTAGGATCATATTATGATCACTAGGATTATATTGTGATCACTAGGATCATAGGGATTGAATAACTCTTATGCCAGATGAATGTATTATTACGTTAGTATTATAAAATCTCTAAAGCAATTACATACTTAGTTGTATATAATTGTATACAGTTTTTATTCTTTAAATAATGGGTGATTTTTTAAAAGCTTTCCGATTAGATTCAAAAAAGAAGACACATAAAATTTAGAGAAATGTATGAAATCTTATTTGAGTCGATGATTTCATGTGAATGTTGAATGATTTCATGTGAAAGTTGGACGCCTCAAATGTTTAATATGCTGGGTCCAATTTTGGCACACTCTCTCCAACATATCTTCAATATTGGCTTTCAGTGCGTCAACCGTTGCGGACTTCTTCCTATAACCATGAGCCTTAACATAGTCCCACAAAAAAATAATCTAACGGCGTTTAATCGCACGATCTAGGCGGCCAATTGACTGGCCCCAAATGTGAAATAAACTGTTCACCGAACTCGCCTCTCAATGTGGCCATTGCTTCGCGTGCTGTGTGGCATGTGGCACAGTGTTGTTGAAACCACATGTCAGCCAAGTTCAGCTCTTCCATTTTGGGCAAAAAAAGTTTGTAATCATCGCACGGTAGCGCTCGCCATTCACAGTAACGTTCCTGCCTTAGTCGTCTTTGAAAAAGTACAGTCCATTGATTCCACTGGCCCATAATCCACACCAAACAGTGCATTTTTCGAAATAAATTGGCAGTTCTTGCAATGCTTCTGACTGCTCTTCACACAATTTACGGCAATTTTGTTTTGTCACGTACCCACTCAACTAGAAATGAGAAATTTCCATAAAATGGAACAAGTGCACGATGCACTTTCTTAACCGAGCATGAATTTTGTTAATTAAATTCAATAATCTGCAAGCGTTGTTCATTTGTAAGTCGATTCATGGTTAAATTATATACCAAACTGAACATGTTTGACAGTAGCAGGTTACACGAAAACAGCTGAGCTGTCAAAAACAGTGCTGCCAAAAAGAAAGTTGCTAAAAAATCACCCTTTATAAACGTTATCTAACATATATCTATGTATATACAATTCTCGTGTCACGGTTTTTGTGTTCGTACTCCTTCGAAACGCTTGACGGATTTTGTATGTGCTTTTTATGTGCATTTGTTAGGTATGAGAATAGGTCGTAAAGTATATTTCATACCGCTAGGTGATTAGGGTCTCCCTATCCAAAATGTTTTATCTATTTTTTTGAGAAAAATTTGTTTTCCTAATTTTTTTTTTATTTGTCATCAAAAAATACCTATAACCCTAAATACTTAACCTTCTACCTTCACCTCTAGGTGATTAGGGTATCCCTATCCAGAATTTTTTTATATATTTTTTTAGCAATTTTTTTTTTCATTTGTCATCAAAAAATATCTATAACCCTAAATATATACCCTCTTACCCTCACGTCTAGGTGGTTAGGGTGGTCTATCCAGAATTTTTTTTTATAAATTTTTTTGACAAAATTTGTTTTTCTAAGTAAATTTTGTATATTATTCGATCTATTTGTTTTAATTATATATTTTTAATTTTTATCAGGCTCGAGATCATAATTTAATTTTACTAACGAATAGTAAACACCAATTTTTTTATCAAATGGAATAAATTGTGAGGATCAGCGCTAGAGGGAGTACACACTTTCGACCTGAGCGCCTAGGTCATCTTCAGCCTCCTTAAGAACCACCCAACCCACAAGCAACTCATGGTTTTGAACAGGCTTATATATCACACACCCTAAAGAATATGACTATGCGAAGTTTCTTTTTTCATATTTTTTTTATTTGGCATCAAAAACTGCCTATAACTCTAAATTTCCACCCTCTAGATAATAAGAGTGTCCCAATACAGAAATTTTTAAATCTATTTTTTGAAAAAAAAAAAAAATTACGTTATTTTTTTATTATTATTTGACAACAAAAAATACCTATAACTCAAAATTTTTACCTTTCTGCCCTTACCTCCAGGTGATTAGGGTGTCCCTATCGAGAATTTATTTATCTATTTTTTTGACAAACAATTTTCTTTTTATTTGGCATCAAAAAATACCTATAACCTTAAATTTTTACATTTCTACCTTAACCTCTAGGTGATTAGGGTGTCCCTACCCATGGAAAAAACAGGTTATATGGTATAACAACATTTGCCGGGTCAGCTACTATTAATATTAATTTTTTCTAAAATAATTTTTTAAACATTTTCTTTATGAATATTCCAACCCATTGCAACTGACAACCCTAATGCGTACAAGCGTTATTAATGATGTTTTTATTTAAATGTTTTTCTATTTAATAATTTTTTATTTTTACCTATAATTAAAGTCTACAAGAAAAATTTACGCTAGAGATAGTAAGCATAGTAGTGTAATAATTAAATTACTTTTATAAAATTTTCTAAATTAATTCTAAAAGAAAATATTCAAATTTTCCAAACAAAAAAACCTCTTGTTAAATCTTTAAGTAAAGAAATTTAACCTTTTGAAACCATATTTTTGTATATACAAATAACAGCTAAAATAGTAATAACAACAAATAAATAATGAAAATATACCCAACAGGAAAAAAAAAATATATTAACAACAACAATTTTGTTGTTAGCGACAAATTTTATTTATACATTGAGCAGTTTAAGATTAACCCACTAATGAAGACATGATAGAGTTATTATGAAAATTATTTTTTTTTTCTTTTGTATGAAAAAGTGTGTTTAGTTTATCACTTTTTATTAACTTCACTGTTTTATTGCATCTTTTGAACAATCTTTTTGAAGTATAAATTTCTGCAATTCTACTGTATAGTAGTTTAGTTGGAACATTATTCCATGTCCCCTATACAAAATATTTGTAGCTCATAAAGAAAATCTACCCGGTAGCTCACACTGACTTAAAATAAAACTTACTTAGCCCCAAAAAAGAGGACAAACAGTTATGGAACCCTTGTTTTTTTTACTGAACCAGTCTAATATTTACTGTGGAAAAAGTAACTAGTTTTTACTTTTTTACTATTTAACTATTTTTACTATTGTATTTACTATTTACTTCCAATAGAAATCAACAAAATTGTACACATTTCATGTAATCCTGATGCTTCAACGGGTTAAAGTTGTATATGATTGTTTTTATACGTAGTACAGTACAACGGTTTACTTTTACTGATTACTATATAGGAATACCAAAATTGAGAAAGGAATGCCAACAACATTTACTGATATAATTTTTGAGGTTGTTGTTATTGTCGTTTTCGATATATTTCGTGTTGTGTTTTTGTTTTTCTTCTTTTTTTGGTTTACAAAAAAAAAATACCTTAGGAAAATGCTTGTCTTCAGCTTTTTATATTTTATGAAAAATACTCTGGAGTATTTCATAGTTTTCTTTGGTATGTACATACAAGTATTAGGGTGGCACTTTAAATGTATAGCATGCTATAAAATATTGTAATTAATATATTGGAAAATAGAAGTTTCAGTTCCATTTTTAAATAAAAAAAATTTGTAGTACCAATCATGGATCTGGTGAAGAAAATGTTTTAGTATCAATCGAGTATTTTACAAGGAAAAGTTTGTAGTACCATTTGTGTATTTTACAAGAAAAACAGAGTTTAGTACCAAGCGTGGATTTTACACGAAACTAGTTTTTAGTAGTTTTAGTAAAAAAAATTTTGCTTACCATTTGTGGATTTTACAGTGTACAAGTTTTTAGTACTGGAAAAAGTTTTTTTTTACAATTTATGGAAAAAGTTTTTAAAGGAAAAAGTTTCAAAAATCGACATTTAATAAAAACGTTTTAGTACCTACTTTTTTCAGGCAAGGACGGTACAAAGATCAGAATGAACAAAATGCAAAATCCTAAGCTTCAACATTAGCTTCTAAGCCACCTAGTCATCAACATGAAGAATTTCATCCTGATATTTGTACCGTCTTTGGTTTAAGTACTTATCGTAGATTTTACAAGAAAAATAGTTTTTAGTACCAATCGTTGATTGTGCAAGGAAATAGGTTTTATATATCTTAACGGATTTTTACAAGGAAAATGTTTTCTGTACCATTCGAGTATTTAACAAAAGAAACGTTCTTAGTACCTTTAGCGAATTTTACAAGGAAAAAGTTTTTAGTACCATTTAGGTATTTTACATGAAAAAAGTTTTTAGTACCTTAAGCGAATTTCACAAGTAAAAATTTTTTAATACAATTTGTGTATTTTACAAGAAAAAACTTTTTAGTACCTATTTTATAATTACACAAGGAACAAGTTTTTAGTACCATTCATGCAACCCGTAAGGAAAAACTTTTAAATATCATTTGAGGATTTCACCATGAAAAAGATTTTAGTACTGTTCAGAATTGAACATGAGTATTTTATTGTTATCATAGGATATCTTTATGTTCATGATTTTTTTTAAAAAGATTTCCATAAAAAACAATAAGTTTACTAATCTATGTACACTGTGCCTTATCAGAAAAACTATTTTTGAGTTTAACTGATAAAACATGCGTACAGACTGCATGTTGTATGCATGTGCCTTTAATACTTATAATTGAACATGAGTATTTTATTGTTATCGTAGTGTATTTTATCTTTATAATTTTTCCAAAAATTTTCCTTCCATAACAATAAATTTTCAAATCTAAGTACTGCAGATTTTATGACCTACTGTTATCTGGGTACGCTATGGCCTAATCGGAAAATTATTGTTGAATTTAACTGATAACACATTCATACGGCTGCATGACGTGTACAAATATTATTCGCGGATTTTGTAAGGACCTAGTTTTGGTGCCATTCAAGGATTGCACAATGAAAAGGATTTTAGAACTAATCGTGAATTTTAGAAAGAAACATTTAAAGCACCAATCGTTGGTTTTACAATGAAAATATTTTTATTACCAATCGTGGAGAAGGTTTTTAGTACCATCCATGGTTTTAAGTACCAAACGTAGAGTTTTTAGTACCAACGATAACTTTAAGAAAGACAAACTTTAAGAAAGACAAACCAACCGTAATTTTTACAAAAAAAAATATTTATTATCAGCCCTTATTTTTACAAAGAAGACGTTTATAGTGCCAACTGCTGATTTTACAAGTACAACGTACATCCTGAGTTTAAAACCTTCCTTGTTTTTAGTACCAACCGTAATTATTACAAAAAAAGTTTTTAGTACCAACGATAACTTTAATAAAGACAAAGTTTTTACTTTCAACCGTAATTTTTACAGAGAAAAAATTTTTAGTATCAACCGTTATTTTTACAAAGAAGACGTTTTTAGTGCCAACTGCGGATTTTACAGGTAAAACGTTTTTACTGTCTTTCGTGACATTTTGTACACCCTGAGTTTTATATCGTACTTGTTTTTAGTACCAACCAACATTTTTACAAAGAAGACGTTTTTAGTGACAACCGTGAATTCAGCAGGTAAAACATTTTAACCGCCTTTCGTGAATTTTATAGACATTAATTTTGTAGAAGAACAAAGGTTTTAAGCACTACTTGTTGATTCTCTAAAGTACTAATTGGGACAACGATTTTTGTAACATACGTTGATTTTTTAAGGTAACAAAAGTTTACAAGGAAAAAGTTTTTAGTACTATTTATTTTTTATTTTCTAAATCAACAAGATTTGAATTCAGAAAAAGTAACTTGATTTTGACTTCCAAACGAGTATCAATCGTGGTTTCTTAAGAGTTTTTGATTTTGATTTCCAAAAAAGTACCATTTGTGCACAGAGAAAACAGATTCATGGTGACAACTGAATTTATTGCCAACTAAATATTTTAGTTGCAGCAACCGAATTATTTAGTTGTCCCAATGAAATGTTTTCCTGTTACAATTAAAATATTTGGTTTTAACCGAAATTCTGTTGCATTAACCGAATTTTTGTGGTGACAAACAAATGAATCGGTGACTTCAACCAAATCATTCGGCTGACAAAAAAATCACTTGTTACAATGAATCTGTTTTCTGTGTGTGAAAATTCATTTCGACTCCCAAAAACTGCCAAACATGGTTTTCTAAAGAAACTTGATTTTGACTTTCAAAAAGTTCTAATCCTGTCTTTCTTATAGTACTTGATTTTCAATTCCCAAAGTGCTTTGAAAGTCATTACATGTCAGCACTTGATATTTTTTTTTTTCTTATTAAATATTCAAATATCACCAAATTCTGGATTCATTATTTCAACAAAATCTTTTGACAGAATCTTAGGCCTGATAGGCATAATCACTAAAATACATTTTCAGATTGGAAATCCTTTCAACTAACTACCGTTTGGTTAGGTTAAGAAGGCTTATGCGTCCAAGGACGCATCTCCATCCGGAGACCAATGCGGTACATTGTGAATTCCTACAGTATACTATAGAGGAAGAAGAAAGAAATAAGTACAGAAGAAAATAGTTGACAGGTGCAAGACAGTTAGTAAATAGAAAGAAAGGCACTGCGTAGGACAGTCCCCCCATCAGAAACAATTCCACAATTTTCCTGACAAACCCTTGTAGATCGGCTGATTTACATCCAGCGTGAAATCTATCCCCTAGCCATTTCCGTCTGAGACCCTGCATCCTAGGACATGCTCAATCGTCTCTAGCTCCTCGGCATCCCCGCACATTCTGCAGAAGTCCGGTATGGCATTATCCCATTTACTCGTAAAAGCCCTAACAGAACAATGACCCACCAAGAACCCTATAAGGGTCCTGAGACCACTTCTATGCAATCCTAGTAGAACCCTGGTTGCCCCCGCGTCCAATCCGAGCCATAACGCCCTCGACACCCTGCAATCCGCTCTATCCCTCCAGGACCGGTTAACGGCGCCACGGAACCTTTCCCATATCACCCCATAGTAGTGATATAAGGGGGGATTTACCCCTTGTTTCTTACCCCTAAGTCCACATTCGAACCCTCTCTCGCGAGTTCGTCCGCCACCTCATTGTCATCCACCTTGCAGTGTCCGGGTACCCAACACAGCCTTACTGTTAATGCCACCATGAGCTCTCTCAGAGCATTACTACACCGTGCGACTAGGCCCGATCGCACCGTATAATTTGTCACTGCTCTTAGCGCAGCCTGACTATCGACGTAAACGGACCCCCCTTACGATGTGACCCAGTATCACCTCCATCGCCCTCCAGATCAATAGGACCTCAGCCTGGAAGATACTGCACTCATTCTAGAGTCTGAATGACCTGACTATCATTACCCTTAAAACATCTTTACCGAAATGACTGACTCTTAAAAAAACCGGTACCAAAATAAATGAAATACCTTTACCCTTTGTTTCGCTTGTCATATATAAAAACTAGAAAAAAAAAACTAAATTTTGAAATCCAAAATATTAAATTGTTCTACTGTTAATCAGGTTTTTTAGATTTTTTAACTTTATTTTTATTCAAGTGTCTTTAAGTATTAAATATTTTAAACTGAATATCTCTGCATTAGCGATTTAGTCTTAAAAATAAAAAATAAAGTCCCTTTTAAAATTAAGTACCAACCCAATATGTGTATGTGCTAGAATTTTGTAAATGTCTGAGTGTATTTGGTTGTTATACGAGTACATATAAAATATATATTAATATAAAAAAAGAAAATGTTGTACATGAGTTGTATAATTTTGGCATTTATTCAAGCATGACAATAAAATACCAAATAAAAACCATTAAAATTCAGTGCCTGCTTGTCTTTTATTCCCTACAACAAGTTAAAGCTACGAGTACAAAAAAAAAAAAAAAGGAAACAAAACAGTAGAACCAACATTACAAAAATATATAACGTAATAAAGGCTGTAAATGTATATGTTGTGTGTTCTTTATATTTTTTTAAATAGACCAATATATTTATGAAAAATTACCTAATTTTAGGAGCATTCACATTGTGTGTGTGTGTGCGTGTGTGTGTATGTGTGTGTGTGTATACCAACAATACCCAATTGTGTAATTTCATGTGACATAAAAATTGTTAACCAAACTGTTTCTATTTATGCTAAAAAATTAAAATAAAGTTTTTACTTGTACAAATTTGTTTTAAATAATATTTAATTAAATTTGACAACAGCAAAAATCTAAATATATAAAATGTAATTTAGACAAAAAGTTTTAAACTAATTGCTTTGGAGTAAAATGAAATTTAAAAATTTGTCATAACTATTGTTATTAGATTTACCAATTCCAAATGTATTACAATGTCCTTTCTTAAAATAACATTTTATGGCAACTGATGAAATTTCTTAAGGGTATATGTACAACTTTGCTTTAAGAGTATTTCATAATTTTAAAGATTTCCTCTGCAAAAACAAACATTATCGAATAATAAGTTGAGTTTTAATAGGAAAATTTTAAAAATTTCAAATTATTTGTTTGTTTAAAGTTTTATATAAAAAGAAGTCTTCGAAAGGATTTTAAAAAAGGCAACATCATAACCCCATTGGGATAGTTAAATTTTTACAAATATTCTATTACAATATTCGTCTTTAAATTTGTCTAAAATATCTATCTTAAAAATACTTAACAATTATGTTAGGTTAGGTAGATGTGGTAGCCTGCCAATCAGACTCACTTAGACTATAAAGTCCCTTGTGATACCACTGAAGCTAGTAAAATCATATCACTAACTTCCCCCGTCGAACAATCCCGATTGCCTCAAGAAGACCCTAAGTCAGCCGATATCGATATCAGCCAAATCACCCAGGTCTTCAAAGAAACATGAGCCCAAATGCAGTCCCCTTCTGCGAGCCAGGGCAGGACAAGTGCAGAGAAGGTGCTCCACAGACTCCTCCCCCTCTTCGTCAAAAGTCACTAGCCGCAACCCTCAACCTAACTGCGTGCCTTCCAATCATATAGTGTCCCGCCATGACATACATGACGTATGATTAATATTAATTAATTATTACTTATACGCATCGTATCTTATTGTCTTTGATTAATTGATGAATTTATGAATACAATAAGATAAAGAAATATGTATAAAATTCCATTAATTAAATATTTATAAACAACTAAACATTTTATTATTGATGATCATTTGTTATTTTTTTTTTCCTTTTATAAATAGCATTTATTAACCACAATAAAATTTAGTATTAAAAGTTAAAATGACAGAACATTATAGAGTATAAAATTTACTCGTTATTAATGATATATTAGATATGAGGGGAAAGGGAAGGGTTGCACTATGTCTTTAACCATAAAATAGCAAATTAATCATGTTTTTTTTTTTTTTTTAATAAATAGGAAATATAAAATCACATCTATGAAACAAGTTGAAATGTTCATAACACTACTTTACCAGCATTTTACACACTAAATGCATATATATTTTATATAAATAGTTAGATCATCAATACTTATAATCAATATCGTATTTATTATATTAAATATACGTATCATATTAAGTATACGTATCATATTAAGTATACGTATCATATTAAGTATGAATATGAACTTCTAATTATTTTTTTGCTGTTTTCGCTTTATTTATTTATATTTTATTTTTTCCACTTTTCTGGAAGTTACAGTTTTGAGCTTTAAATCAAGGACGGTATAAAACTCAGGATGTACAAAATGCCAATTTTTTAGCTTTCAGTTTAGCCATGATGAAATTTTGCAACTCCATGAAAATTGCATGGTGTTGGCACCATGGCAGCATGGCTAAGCTGGAAGCAAAACTTTAGCATTTTGTACATCCTGAGTTTTACACCGTCCTTGCTTAAAGTAGCTGTTTCTTCAGTTTTTTAAGCTGTAAATTACTTTCTTCAGTTTTTGTTTTGCCTAAGTGTTTTTTGATGTAAAAAAATATTTTTCTTTTAATTATTATAATTTAAAAAAAAAACCTTTTTCCCAACATTTTTACCTTTGCTTTTTTCCAGAATTTATTTGTGCTTTAAATACATTAAATTGTTCTATTTTTTGTCTTTCCTGCTGATTACTCTACACGATAAAAATCTACTTTTTTCACACAGATTTCTACTAAAATTGTTTCAAAGGAAGCCCAAATTCTTTAAAACGAATCTGAAGACAAACTATTCCATTAACATAAAACGCGTTTCTGAAAGAAGGGCCTTTCTTTTTGACTCCTTAACCAGGAAAACATAATTGAAAGAAAATTTATTATTTCTTCTAGAAAAATTTGTAAACGGTTTTTAATCCCACTTTACTATTTTTGTACTGATTTTTAGTAAAAGAATATTATTTAGCAAAACTTTTTGCTATTAACATTATACGAATTTCAGGATTTTTACAGAATATTTACAAATTTTTGTTGCTAATTTCAGAACTCACTACAAATTTTTGTAAACCAATTTGCTAAAATTAGCAAAAAAAAAAGCTAATTTTAAAAAACTGGAATTTTAAAGGAAATGGTATTTCTAATAATTAAAACTTACATCTACAAACTTAAAATGCCTTAAAATGTTACATAGATTAAAAAAGGGATTGGAAGTGAATATACCGACTCATGTCTGAAAATAGGACATCCACTTAAAATAGCACTAAAAAGTTTTTTTAGTTCAAAAAACAGCACTAAAAATAATTCAAATTTGATCTTAAAAGCAAAATAAATTGACTAAATTATTTTTCAAAACAGAAATTAGCAAATTAAAACAAAATAATAAATTCGTTTATGTTTTTAAAGTTTTTAAGCCTTTGATTTTTTTTATAAATTTCGTCTAACATATTTAAAAAAAAAATAAATAAAATAAAAAATATTGATGCTCGATAAAAAAAAATTGAAAGTTTGTACTAATATTAATAAAATTTAGTAAATTTTTTTGCTGATTTTAGCAAACAGATTTTAAATTCCACTTTACAAATAGTTTACTAAAAATTAGTAGCGGCATCTAATTTTTTCTACAAATTTCATTGTACTATACGTCAGCAGACATGTGTTGCTAAGATTTGCAAAAAATACCGGTGGGCTCAAATTAGCAAAATTTCCCGTAATAACAGCAAAATTTCCAGTTGCCATTACAAACTTTCTATGGTGAGTGTATATAACATTACCTTTCATTTGAGTATAATAATGTTGGAGGATATTTTAAGGATCTGGAATTTCATTGAGTAGGTCTATAAATATTTGAAGAATAAGTAAAAATTTTGAACCAAATTTTAGTGTAGATAATGTTACAAAACGCCAAAATTTGGACACCCTTCATATTTTATTGTTAAGATGCATTAAGGCCAAAGGATGGCGTTTTCTGATATTTTTCAAATCATAATATTGTATAGTAGCCAATTAAAATAAATGAAGATTGTACCCAAAAAATTAATCTTTGGCCCCCTAAATTATAAAAAAGACCAAGGGCCAAATGGGGCTTTTCTGATGTTTTTCACACTGATATATGAGTTAATTAGCCATTAAGCAAACTGTAGATTGTATATAACAAAACAACACTTGGCCCCCTAAATAATAAAAAAAAATAGCCTAAGGGCCAAATGTTGGGCTTTTTTGCTAATTTTCAATCAACCATATTATCTCATTAGCCTATCGAATTAACTGCAAATTGCAAAGAAAACATTTTACTTTGGCCCCCTTAAAACTTTAGTACCAAAAAGGAAGGGGCCACTGGTTAGTCTTTTCTAAAATTTTGTAAAATATATAATATTATTTAAATAAGCAATTGGACTAAATTCAACTTGTGCATAAAAACTTCAACTTTTGGCCCGCCTGGATCTTAACAACAAATAGGGTACGGCAACAAATTTTGCCCTTTTCTGATATTTCATATTATCTAATATTATTTAATAGCCAATTGAACTAAATTTAGATTTACACACAAAATTAAACTTTGGGCCTGCCAGTCTTAATAAAATATTGCGGGGCCCAAGTTTGGCTTTTTGTGGGATAATCTACACCAAAATACCATTAAACTAGCTCTAAATGTAAAATTTAATTGTTTTGGTTAAAAGAAACTAACTAAAATTCTTCTATGTTGCAAAAAATATACAAATTTGGTTCAAAATTTTGAATAATTTTTCAAATATTTCTAGATGTGCTTAATGGACTTGCAAGGTTGACCGTTCTATTTATTTAAGTGTCTAGTAAGAACTTGATTTTAATGAAATAAAATATTTTAACAAATTTGAACTTCTAAAGGACAAATTCAAAACAATTCAATCTTTAAAATGCTTTTAAGATCCTGTAAATACGTTACCATTTTTTGACATGACTATACTCAAATGGAAGGTAATTTTATCTACTATTTAAATCCGTGAACATTGCAAAATATTTTAAACTACTTCTCCCCAATATTGTGCCATAAAATATTTTTCCCTACAAAAAATTATATTTATTTTTTAATTATTTTGTTTATATTTATATTAATCATATAATTACAAAATTATATCCTAATCCCACCAGAGCTATCGGCTCTGGTGGGAATCGAACCCACGACCCTAGCACTGATATGCAAGCACGCTACCAACTAGCCTACCGTGGCGCTCGAAAAATTATATTTATATATTGATGAAAGCAGTAGATTTTTTTAAAACTAATCCATTCAAAAATTAAAAATGCGTTTTTCAACAAGTCGTATTTAGTGTGCAAAAAAGAATTAAAATATTTTTGTTAGCAAGTGTAAAAAAAAATAGAAATGAGAAAAATTCAAGATGAATAAAACATTTTATTGCAAAACTATTTCCTAAAAAATAATTAAAAGTATTCTATGAAGTCACATTTAAATTAGTAGCCTTCCTTTAAAAGTTTCCAAATATACAAACAAAAAACAAAAAAAGTTTTAATTAATAAATTAAAATAAGTATTTTTATGTTTACCATATAATTAATATTAATCATACGTCATGGTGTCAAATTAGTGATTTATTGTGTATGCCTAACCACAGTTTGTTTTTTTCATAAAAAATGTTTAACATATTTCTTTATCTATGCTAAAAAATCAAGAATTTAATATCCTTAGAAATTTTTCAAATACTCAAGGACTGGAAATATTTGAAGATAACTTAACCCGGTATAATATAATTTCTTACTTATTTTTTTTATTTAAATTTCCAACCATAAATTTATGTCACTTATTTTGTTTTTTTTTTTTTACTTCGTCTTCTTCAGTTAAATATTTTTTAAGGAATTGTTATAACCCCCAAAATAAAAAAAAACCTTAAACGATATAAAACTTCCGTTACCCAACAAAAAAAAAAAATGTATATAAAACGAAAAAAAAATGTTGATGAAAATTCCCAAAACAACTGCATTGCAACACTCTGCTTTACTTATACTCAGCTCAACAACTACAAATTTTATAATAATGCAATACAACAATAATACATAAAGCATGACACAGCAAGCACAAACAAGCTGAAACAAGTAGAATACAAATATAACTACGTTGAGTACTAGTTGACGTACTCGTTGTTAGTACCTTATAGTGCTTGAAGTATATTGAAAAATTTACAAATAAACAAAAAAAAATCCCTAAATAATGCAAAATTCAACATAACAATGTTGCAGGAAAAACCCCAAACTGATTTTATTTTAAACGAGAGGGGGTTAAAAAGGAGTTTCCTGTCGGATATTCAAAAAAATAAAATAACTGATATGAAGAAATTCTTGAAGTAAACTGCATAAACATTTCTTAAATGTAGGAAATGCTATTTATTTTGTGCAACGAAAAATATGGAGAGCATACATATGGTTAACAGTAGACCACTGATTTAATAAACTTATTGTAAAAAATTGATTTTAAATCAGTGAACGGATTTTCTTTTAAATAACTGAAAGGAAATATTTTTTTTTAATCACTGAACGGTTTAGTAAAATTTACCTTTCGAATTGAAAGGTTGATAAATTAAAAGAATACTTCCTTTTTATGTTCGATTTCTAAAAAAAAAATTAATGCGTTCCTAGTGATTTAAATCATTTGATTTGATAAAACGAACTGTTACAATTGATTTAATTCTTTTAAAAAACAAATCAAACGGAACCAAATGCGAATAAAAACCATTTAATGATTGGTCATTTGGAATCTAAATCGCTATATTTCAATTCAGAATTCAAAAATTAAATTAATGAATTAAATTATTATTTTAAATTGAGCTTGAGATCTTGTTTGTATAAAAATAATAATGATTATTTATTTTCCAATATTTCGTCTCCACATAGTGTGACTTCTTCAGGTAAATAATCTAATTTTTTTCCCCCTGAAGAAGTCACCCAATGTGGAGACGAAATATTGGAAAATAAATAATCATTATTATTTTTATACAAACAAGATTTCAAGCTCAATTTAAAAGAAAAATATAAAATCAAGATCAAATAAAAGAAAAGAAAACAAATTTAATGAATTAAATATTTGAAGGTCTGGATCAGATGAAAGGAAAACCTCAATTCCCAAAAAGATCGTGAAAATTTACCAAACATTATATTTTTACAAACAGGGCTCTTATATCAACACTTTAACCTTACACTCAAAGAAAAAATTGGCTAAAGTTGAAATTTGAGTAAAAGGCTAATTCAATTAGGAAGCGGTGAAATAAAGAATTTTTTAATATAAATAAAAAATGATACCTGGTACACAAAGAAAAATATCGTAGTAAACTGAATTATTATATCACATTTGAATTAACATTTTTTTCCAAACATTTTTAAATTAAGCATAAAAATTATTAAATTAAATATTATTCTAGTTAAAATAAAAATTTTCGTATTTAAATTGATATTTTTAAAAATATTAATAGGAATACAATATATTTCAATTAAAAATAAAACAAACTTAATTAAATTTCAAAATGTTTTCTATTTAATTTAACGTTTTTTCTGCTTGATTTAAAAATATTTTTTTTTTCATATTTTTATATTTTTATTTTTATTTTCGTGTTCGTAATTTTTCTATCGAAATTTGTTTTGAATTTCTAAAAATAAATAAATGAAAACAAAATTTTCTTGATCATGAATGTAAAAGTAAATTAGAGTAAAAGTAAAACTTTGTGTTTCTGTACACTCACAATATATTTTCCCTTACCGACTGTAGTTTATTTAAAAAGTAATAGGTAAAGTTGGTTTTTTAATAAAGAATAAATTGAAATTCATAGAAATATATTTTGTAACTATTTGAATCAGTCGTGCAAAAAACAAACTATAAAAATTTACATACATTCAGTAGCAGTTGATATTTTCTGTTAAATATAAAATTTTGTGTAAAATTGAGATTCATATAATTCCTTTATTCAAATATAGATACACACAAAGAAAATAAAAATTATACATCTGTGTGTGTTGTGTTTTGTAAAATTACATGCAAATAAAAAAAATTTCTATTTAAAAAACAAAACACAAAAGTAGTTTTTTCAAAATATTGGCAGTTAAAATTTGATGGTTATTTTAAACGATTTTCGATTGCTTTTACTACTTTTGTCGATTATAAAACAATGATTAAAAATAAACAACAAAATGGGCTGAATGTAATGAAAAATCAGTAGTCCTCTTTTTGAATGTATTTTTGATTAATTTAATATGTATTTTAGATTATTTTTAACGAAATAATATTGTGAGTGTAGTTACTTATGTTATCCACAGTTTTTAAGCGATTTGATTTCATCACGAATGCTTTAATTCATTCCCAGATTGTGGCAAAAATGCAAAATTGTAATTTTAAAATGAGAAAAACTTTTCGCACTTTGGTAGATCTTTGCGACGACTTTTAAAATCGGTACACATATAGAAAATTGTTAAATTTCAATATTTTTTTTTTTTTTTTCGTAATGACCTACATTGGGGCCTAAGTACAAAGTTTCTAGCAGACATGTGGGGAGCGTGGTTTAAATTTAAAAACATTTACTGCGGGTGTATAAAATTTCACAACAATCTGAGCAGCCAGTAATAAATGACTAAATTTTATACATACAATTTTAATTACGCCCCACTGTGCATTGTGACAATGACATCAGCTTAAACTAATTAAACACTCTTTTTCTTTATATTATTTTTTTATTATTGTAAAAAATTCTTACGCATACATTTTAATTAAAACTTAATACTAACTACATAACTTTATTAAAAAATTTAAAAACTATAAAAAATAATTTTTTTTATAAAAAAAAAAAAAATATCAACACTTCTTACTTAACATCATGAAAATCTTGACCATCATAAAACAATGAACAACTGGTTATAAAACGTACATTTTTTGATTCTTCATCACCCTCATCATTTTCCAAAGGTTCCCCCAGTGGTTCTTTATAACATATTAAACCATCTTTATTCGATTTTGGGATATTTTCATAAACTACAGCATCTGGCATACGAACTCTGGTCTCTCTCGGTCTGGTAGTGGTGGTGGTGGGTGAATAAACAGGATTATCAGCACCTACGTCACTACGAAATCTTGTAGTATTGTTGTTATTATCTTTAGGTTTGCAACAGCATTTAATTAAACTATATAAAATATAGTATACCACTAATAATATTAAAGCAAATAATATTGAGTTCCATATACTGGATGCAAAGAAATCTGGTTTAACAACAAACCATATCAGAGGAAAGAACACAAACCAATATACACAAAAGAAAATTAATTGGGAATATTGTAAACGTGTAAAACGAGCCATGTTTTAGGTGAAGTTTTATTAAAAAAAAAATCTTTTAAATTTTATGTATTTCCTTTCTTTGTTTAATGTTTATTTTATGCGGGTTTAATAGAAACTAATTCAGTTATGTGTTACTAAAAAATTCTTCACCCCAAGTTCCATTGTATACATATTGTGGTTTTGAAATTAACTGCAGTAAATGGGTTTCATATACACATAACCTTGACTTGAGATTTAAATGTGATAAAAATAATATTGTTTAATGTTCTTATATTTTATGATGAATATTTTGAAACATTACTTTTGGAAATTTTTCAAAAAAAAGAGAAAAACATTAAATATTATTTTTTATTAAAATTCTTGGATTTTATGTAACGTACACATAATTGTGATAAGAAAATGATTTCGTCATCTAAAAACATATTTATATTTTATCGTCATTTTATTCATAATAATAATATTAAAAAAATTTAACATTCACCGAATAATTTGTTATTCCGCCGAATAAAAAAAACATGCGAATACCGAATTGTGAGTGATTATAAAATATTTTGATATTGCTTAGCAACTTGAGGCAAAATTTTACTATCTTACAGGGAAAATCTCTCAAGTGTAAACTGGGATATATTATGGAACAGACAAAATAACTACACCCGTGTTTATTCTTATTAGCTTAATTTCAGAATCTTGGGGTAAAAATTAAGGATAAAAGAAAGAAAGGGGTAAAGGAAGCGGGGGGGGGGGGGGGGGTAAAAAATGTTCTGAATATTTAATTCCTCGTGTAAAAAAACTATTTTAATGATTTCTTTTGGAATTATAGAATGTAGGTTGAAATTTCACACATTGGTATTTAGAGTCACCCTGTTCTAACCTCATTTCCAAAGATCTTAAAATTTTGATAAATACTCTGTTTTGTACAATAGTTAATAGGGTGAATCTTATTACCACAGATTGGAATTCCACCCAATACTGAAAATTCAAAACTGTGTTACCCTGTGTTGTAACTGGGTGACTTAAGACCAAGCTTCCAAACAATATTTTATTATGCCCGTACATATCATTGAAATTGATTATTATTTATTTAAAGAAATTATACTTTCAAAAAAATTTGTACACCTTAGTAAAATATTTGATGATCCTATATATAAACAGGGTGACTCTAAATATTTTACCCACCCCAAACTATCGCCACACCGTAAACAAGAAAGTCAAAATCATCATTAATAATCTGCATTAATATCGTTATAATCGTTTTAAATTTAAAAATAATTGTCTACACTCAGAGAAAAAAAGTTAGTAAAAAAATTTGTAAACAGTTTTCAATCCCACTGTACTATTTTTATACTAAATTTTTAGTAAAAAAAAATATTATTTAGTAAATTTTTTTTGCTATTTACATTTTACAAATAACATAACTTTTACAGAATATTTACAATTTTTGCTGCTAACTTCAGAAATCATTTTAAAAATTTTTGAAAACCGATTTGCTAAAATTAGCAAATAATTTACTAATTTCAAAAAAAAAAAATGAATATTGAAAGAAATGTTATTTCTAATAATTAAAACCTAAATTGCCTTAAATTTTACATAGTGCTTAAAAAAGCACTAAAAACTTTTTTAGTTCTAAAAATTAAAAATTAATTAAAATTTGACCCTCAAATCCTTTATTTAAATTAAAAATTAGCAAACTAAAACAAAATTATGAATTCGTTTAAGTTTTAACTATTTTGTAAGCCTTTGAATTTTTTTTTAATTTTGTATAAAATATTTTTTGAAAAAAAATAAAAAAAAAAATAGTTGATAAAAATTCGTAAGGCAATTTCAAAAGAAATTAGCAGCATTAAAGTATAACAAGTGTATTTAAAAATAATTAAGTTAGTTTGTGCATTTTAATAATTTTTTTTTAAAAAATTAAAAGTTTGCTATATTTTACAATTCATTGAGTTTACAATAATTTACTAAAATTTAGTAGCGCTTACTAATTTTTTATACTAATTTGATTGTACTTATATTAATAGTATTTAGTAATTTTTATTTGCTGTTTTGAGCAAACCGATTTTAAATTCCGCTTTACAAAAATTTTACTAAAATTTATTAGTGGCTACTAATTTTTCTATTAATTTCATTGTACTACTCGTCAGCAGACATGTGTTGCTAATATTAACAAAAAAAAAATACCGCTGGGCTCAAATTATCAAAATTTCCCGTAATAATAGTAAAATTTTCAGTTGCCATTACAGACTTTTTTTGGTGACTGTAAAAGGACAACTTTGTCATACCGTAGTTCACGCTGTATAAAAACAGAAAAACATCGCCATAGTCTTGTTACGTTCTTATAAAAATATGTCACCCTGTAGCTGTTAAAAAAAAAAAAGATCCCTCGGGATATCTCTCAAACCTGGACTTTTTGTATTTTAGCGGTATGGTTATACCGCAACTACAAAAAATTTCCCTGTTTTACCTTATCTCGCTTAGTTTTCGAGATACCGCTAATTTAAAAAATTGCTATTTTACAAAATGGCGAATATCTCGAAAACTAACAAAACCGATGGATCATAAAAAACACCCAGTAAACCTTAGGTTTTTAATCTCCTTCGCATATTCGAGTTTCATTCAAATCAGCGTGTATGCGTTGGGAGGATTCCCTTTGCAGTGAAATAAGTTTCAAAAGTTTTTTTCATGTATATATTTTACCATTACATCCATTAGGAAGTTATGATAAAACCTCTGAAGTGTATACACAAAAATATGATGTATATGCTTAAGCTGAAGGTCATTTATTATACAATTTCAATGTAGATACACTTAACTTACCTTCTCTCTAACACATACAAACATATATATAAAACATTTCATTAGCATTAAAATAATGATTAACATTTAATGTTTAAGCTCCAACATTTGCCAACAACATTTTATCGAAATCTAACTAAGCTAAGCTGGCTTAGTTTACATGTTTCCACACGCATTCATACACATGTACAATAATTTCATTTGTAACTAGTCAAACGGAAATGAAATGAAATGTAAAAAAAGAGAAGTAGTAAGTAGGGAGCATAAGTAAAGGAAACTATTCAACATCTCTTACACACACCACCAGCTCATTACACTCATTTACTACAAATATTCTACATATTGAGATGCCTTGACATTATGAAAAAAAAACACGCATTATTGCATGTACGAAATAAAAACAAAAAAAAAAATATATTGTAGTATGTATTTAGGGGATTGTGAAAATTATGTGTATAATTGTGTGCGTGTGCGTGTGTTTGGGTATTTGCAAGTTTATAATAAACTAACCAACTTTGACATTAAAAATTATTTTTATTAAATGGAAAATGAGAAAAAAATTTTATATATATTTTTTCCAAATAAAAAACGTGTAAAAATGTTAGAGATATAAAACGTGAAATTATTATAGTCAGCATAATTTTAAATGGAAAAATAGAAGGAATATATATATTTTTTTCTTTCAAATCACCTTGGGACAAATAAAATTAACGAGATTTCTCTGCAATATTGTTAAAGTAATAATAGTGTTCTTTATAAAACATAAATTCAAGATAATTTTTAATAGAAAATAATTTAAAATCTAAAGAATAAAAATATTAAGAAGAAAGCTTACATAAAATGAAGGACTGCACTCAAGAAATTATATATATGTAAAAACAATAGAACAATTGAAATGTGTATAGTGCTAAGGAATGTGTACACTTTCCAAAAAAAAGTCTGTAATAGCAACTGAAAATTTTGCTGTTATTACGGGAACTTTTGCTAATTTGAGCCCAGCGGTAGTTTCTGCTACACGTCAGCAACGCATGACTGCTGACGCGTAGGACAATGCAATTTGTAGAAAAATAAGCTGGCGCTACTTAATTTTAGTAAACCTTTTTTAAAGTGGAATTTAAAATCTGTTCGCAAAAATCAGCAAAAGAATTTACTAAATAGTATTAATATTAGTACAAAATTTCAAATTAATTTTTTTTTGGCGATCATCAAAATTTTTTAGTTTTATTTATTTTTTTCATAAAATATTAAAAAAAGAATTAAAAAAAATCAAAAGCTTAAAATTGTAAAAACAAACGAATTTACCATTTTGTTTAATTTCTTTTTTTAAAAAAATATTAGTAAATTTTTTTACTTTTAAGGTCAAATTTTAATTGTTTTTAGGGCTAATTTTTAGAACCAAAAAAAACTTTTTAGTGCTATTTTAATTTTTAGACAAGAGCGGTATATTCACTTCCGATCCTTTTTTTAATCTATGTCACATTTTAAGGCAATTTAAGTTTGTAGGTGTAACCCAGCAAAACTTTGGTAATGGGTGCAATATTCTCAAGCGTTACCTTGTAATGATAGCTCGTTACCTTTTTCATTATTTGCAAGCATAAAGTAATAAGTTACTCATTATTGATTACGTAATATATGATTTATAAATGTAAAGTAATAATTGAAATATTTTTGAAATTTTTTTTAGATACATTACTTTGTGTTTTTTTGTAAGCATAAGGGTAATGTATGTTTGTTTTGACAACACAAGCGAAAAAACGAAGCGCAACAATTCATTTAAGTTTAAGGCAATCAAATATTATATGCGTCGATAGCTCAGTGGGTAGAGTTCTTGGCTGGCAACCAGATTTCCCTGGTTCGATTTAAATGAAATATTTGTAATAATTTTTTAAATTAAAATTCCTCTTTTTTAAAATTCTATTTTTAGACGCATTATTTTCTCCATTCTCGTAACCATATAAGTAACCCCTTACATTATCACCTCTAAAGTAATGGGTATATACATTACTTTGAGGCTCATCGCCTGTAAAATTCATCAATGAAGTAAGGTGTAAAGTAATACATCGGCCCCTATGGCTATACATTACTTTACCCATTATTTGGTAATGTTTTGCTGGGAAGTTTTAATTAGAAATAACATTTCTTTTAATTAAATAACATTTCTTTAAATTAAACACAACTACAAACATAGTTAAAACAACTAAAAATATAGTTAAAAACAACTGCAAGTATAGTTTGAAACAACTACAATTATAGTTAAAAACATCTAAAAAAGTGATTAAAAACAACTAAAATATTAAGTTAAAAAATCTGACAATATAGTTAAAAACAACTACAAATGTAGATAAAAACAATTGTAATTGCAGTGAAAAATAATTAAAACCGCTAATCAACACAAATAACTATTATAGTTAAAAACAACTAAAAATGTAGTTAAAACCAACCAAAAATATAGTTAAAAATAACTACAAATGTAGTTGAAAACAACTGCAAGTATAGTTAAAAACAACTAAAATTATAGATAAAAGCAACTAAAAATGTGGTTAAAAAGTAGTTAAACATTTTTTTCGCTATATTGAAAAATAACTACAAATGTGGATAAAAACAACTGTAATTGCAGTTAAAACTAATTAAAACCGCTAATCTACATAAATATTAATTAAAGTTAAAAACAACTAGAAATGTAGTTAAAAACAACTAAAAATATAATTAAAAATAACTACAAATGTAGTTAAAAGCAACTGCAAGTATAGTTAAAAACAACTGTATTTGCAGTTAAAAACAATTACAACACAAATAACTATCATGTAGTAGCTGCAGAGCTTTTCTGATTGTGATTTTATGGCTTAGTCACAATTTATACATACAAAATAATACAACTGTAATTAAACAAAAATTCTTTAAATTATAAAAATTTTATAAATTGCCCTGTTTTAAGTAAAAATTTGTAAGAAAATAAAATTCTGTAATTTTAATTATTTAAAAAAAATATTGTTTTAAACTTAAAATTACAAACGTATTATTTTGTTTTTTTTTTTCCACCTAAGAAACCCAGATTTTCTTTTAATTTCTTATTTAAAACTTAACACACTTAAAACTTTCCAATTTCACAAACTTTTTTTCATAATAATATAAATAAAAACTTCATTTATTTTAATTACTTAATTAACTTATTCAAAAATGTATTCTTTCAACTGAGAATAAGAAAAAAAAAATTGTGTTACGGCAAAAAACCCCAGTATATGCCACCTGCCTCTCTGGTTATTTACTCAAATCAAATTTCATGCTTAATTTTATTAACAAATCTACTTATGTACATTTAAACATTGTACAAAATTTTAAATTACAAAAATAAAAACTTTTAAACATTTGTATTATTTTCCCCAAAAGAAAAAGTTCAACTGTAATAAGCCAGCATGCAATTTTTCGTTAAAAATTTTAATTCGCAAAAGTTTTTCAAACATTTTTACCTCATCAAAAATCTTTATGTATGAGGTTTTTTCTTTTGCTTTTTATCTTCTGAATATACCATACATGGTATATGAAATAAAGTTCTTTAGTTATTTAACTAGTTTTATCATGATGTTATAATAATGTTGCATTTGTTAGAGGTTTAAATATTAGAGTGGGACGAAATTCATAAATAAATTTGATTTGAAAATTCTATTTAATGTTTTATACATTTTTAATATTTTCCACTTTAGGCGATATACGATACTAATAGGAAAAAATGTGTTACAAATCTGCGGCTGTTTTTTTTATTTAAGCGATTTTTAATTAGATATTTTTTCTAAAAAAAATTAATACAGGGTGGCGCAAAAATAACCTTCCGATGTTTTTTGGCTGTAATTTAAAAAAAAAATTAAAAACTTTGATTCTTCTTGTGGATTATTTTTATTTGGTCTTTTAATTTTTTTTACATCAAGTCGAGAATATGATGTAATGTAAATGACCGCCGCCACAGTTGATTGTCATTTGAGCCCTTTTTATGGCATTTTCCATCACTTTGGCCAAAACTTCCGGCGATAGGTCCTTACATTCTTGACGGATATTGTCTTTAAGAGCTGCAAGAGTCTGAGGATTGTTGACATAAACCCGCGACTTCAAAAAGCCCCACAAAAAGAAGTCTGTAGCGGTCAAATCAGGCGATCTTGCTGGCCAGTGCAAATCGCCAAAACGGGAGATTAGGCGCCCGGGAAATGCATACTTCAGCATATCGGTTGTGGCATGTGCAGTGTGTGGCGTTGCACCGTCCTGTTGGAACCACATGTTTTCCAATCCCAATTCATCAAGTTGCGGCAAAAAGAACTCGTTGATTATTGCTCTGTAGCGCTCACCATTTACATTAACCGTTTGGCCCGCGAAGTCTTCGAAGAAAAAAGGTCCGATGACTCCTCCAGCGAAAACAGCACACCATACAGTGACATTGAGCGGGTGTAATGGCTCTTCGTGGGTTACACGCGGATTTTCAGTGGCCCAGAAGCGTAAATTTTGCTTATTTACGTACCCGCTAAGATAGAAATGGGCTTCATCACTCATGATTATTTTTGATGAAATATCATCTTCATTATTGCTCAAATAAATAGTCACCAATATTCCGCGTTCTGGAGCAGTGTAGCGTAACATTGTTCATTAACGTGTATTTCGCATGTGTTTACTACACAAATGTCAAAACAGAACTGACATTAGGGGCCAATCGCAAAATTTATAGCATTTTCTGATAGGAGGATTACTTTTGCGCCACCTTGTACAATGATAAACAAAATATAATAAATAAGTCAGAATTTTTTGTAATAAATCAATTGAATTTATTTTAAATCTAAATTAAATTGAATTTATTTTTTAGCGCTTTTTTTATTTCGCTAATTTCTTGAAATTATTATCACTGTCCGGATGAAATCACTTTTTGGCCGAACCCGAACCGTAGCCGAACTTCAGCTAAATGTAAAATGTTTGGCCTTAACGATTTGTTTTTACATTTCTTGACTTCAAGAAAACGGGAGTATTTTGGGCTTGTTCGACTTTAGCATTTTTGCTCAATTTTTTTTTTTTTTTTTTGCTTAATTTAATAATTTTCCTATTTTCTTTTTTTATATTTAAAAATTTTTAATTAAAAAATAAGTTTCTTTTCTATTTAAATACATTTTTTCCTTAAAACGCTGTAACTAAAATTGCCCATTTTTTCCGTCCGCTCTTTTAAACATGACTATTAATTTTGGGAGAAGATTACAAAGAAAAAATTATGAGAAATATTTTAATGCTGTCAAAAAATATATTATTATGTAGATTATTGTACAATTTCTAAATGGTTATGTGAAAGTACTTCCTTCTATAGAAAATATTATAGTAATAAATCAAAAAGTTTCAATTTATATCGAAATATAAATATGAAAAAAAAATATTTTGCTAGAAATTTATATACGAAAAAAAAGTTTAGTCACGGAATTAAATTTGTAGAAAGTTTAAATTTATTTTTTTTATAAAATATTTTTTTTTTAATAAATAATTTTTGGTAAAAAAAAATAAAATAAAAATTAAAGTTAAAGTTTTTTTCTTTCAATTAATTTGTATCATCTAGCAATTCAAGTTCATCACTATAGGGCGGTAATTCAGATTCTGGGGGATATGATACGACAGTAGTTATAGGTTTTGGAGGTGCTCTAAAACTTTTCTTGCCTTGAGTTTTAGAATTTCGACTACATAGAGGAGATTTGGCTGATCTTATTGAATTTGTTTCATCCATTTCAGACAATTCCACAGGTCTGGTGGCCTTAGTACTTCTTCTAGCCTTGGGTGATTTTGGTTTATTAGCCTTAGTAAATGTACTCATATGCTGAGCATCTTCCATATCAATTTCACCTCGTTCTAATCTTTCCAATTGACGTTTTATGGTCAGCTTACGTACTCTCTTTCTAACCTCATGTCTCATATAACAATGATCAAATATACGATGTATTAGCCAATAGATAAGTATTAATATAAAGAATAATGTTATATATTGTATGAAATAATCCATAAATTCTTCAGAATATATAATATTATATTTATTAAGTGCTATTATTAACCAAGGTGTAAAACACAGCCAATAACAGGCAAATATAAAAATTTGTGTAATTTTTTTAATCATTTCGTTCGAATTGTAATAGTTTTAAATAATTTATTTTTAAAAACATTCGTTATTTTAAAAGTTTTCTTATACTTTTTCTCTAATTATATTTTTTAAAATACTTTTTTTTTTATTAATTTATTAAACAAAAAAAAAAACATCCGTTGTTTTAAAAGTTTTCTAGAAGACTGATGTTGTAGGACAATTTTTATCATAAAATACCAAAGACGTTAATAAATATTTTAACCACAGCTTTTTTAAAATTGATTTACAAAGTAAATGTATTTTTATGTGAAAATTAATTTTAAAATTAATATCACTACATGTGATAGAAGATTTATAAAAGAAATATTTATAAAAAAAAATATATAATAACACTATGCCACAAAATAAGGATCATGTTCTCTGGCATTTAAGATTCTTATACTGAACGAATAAGATTAGCATAATAATTAATAATGCTAATGGTTTATTTTAATTGGTACATTAATAATGGTAATGAAAATAAAAAACATGAAATTTATTTCATTATCATTCTTAAGAAAAGGCACCTAAAATTTAATTTTGATTTTGTATGTATACAGTGGCAAGAGCCACCTAACCTGCTCAGTTTGATCAATTAGCTTACGAAATTCATTTTAAACCTTTTTTAGTCCATAGCGCCTTACAATGTAGTTGGGTTGAGTAGTTTGTATCCCCAGCACCGCGACCAAGTAGATCTATTGTGCACCCTCTAGTATTTTCTTCAGTTGTTCTCCAGTGCAGCCTTCAGTAGCAGTACAATGTTCTTCACCTCATGGTGCTTGTATTGTTCCTCTCTGATATCAGGTCTGTCAAATGTGATAAATCATAGGTATGCAAAGGCAAGACATTTAGCCATTACATGCTCCATGGTCTCCTCATGTTCCATACAATATCTGCATGTCGTATCTCGATCAGGTCCCATTTTCTTTAGGATCTCAGCACATGGATAGTATCCTATGAGTGCCCCGCATAGGAGTCTTAGATTTGATCTGTTCATTTGAATGGCTTCTCTACTCCTCTTTTCATTGCATGATAAGAATTTCTTTGAATGTTTTTGTTTGTTTCAATATTCAGTGGATTTCGTCTTGATCAGATTTGATATCATATTTTTGATGTGCTTTTTCGTAAAACCTAATTGCCCATAAATGACAGTTCCGCTCTTAGTCTCGCTTGTTCATCAGCATTTTCATTGCCTTCATGCCCGCTGTGACCGGGTATCCAAGTGTTACCTTATTTTTGGTCGCCAGTTGGTTGAGGGCATGGTTTTAGATGGGTGTTGTCACGGCCTTTATTACAACCTGGCTGTCCGACATTAAGTTTATCTTTGTTCTCACAAGATAACATTCCAAAAGTTCGGTCGTTGCTGTATAGATAGCATATAATTCTGCAGTAAATATAGTTAAATCTTTGTCCAAGGGTATGTGAATTCTGCACCTAGGTTCGTATACACCGGCTCCAACTCCGCTAGAAGTTTTTGATCCATCAGTATACCACTTCTGTGCATCTTCCTTCAACCATGGGGAATCAAGTTTCCATACTTCTCTTGTTGGGATTTGAATTTTCTAGTACAATCTCTGGATTTATTTGGTCACTACATAGTGTCATGTTCTTTATGGAACTGGCCTCGTTAAGGATCTTCAGATGGCCTTTGTGGTCACCTTCTTTTAATTTAAATAGTTTGTAAAGTTCGATTGCTTGTTTCATACCTTCTCGCTGTATCGCGAGGTGCAAAGGGTTTAGGTTCAAAATCACCTCCAGTGATTTTCAGACACGCTAGTTTTTGTACCTTTAATAGCTTCTGCTGAGCTTTTCTCTGTGTTGTCTTTTCCCACCATATGACCGATCCGCACAATATGCCGGGGGAGAATCATTTGTTAATATATCCACATTGACATTTTCGGGCTTAAGCCTCACAATTTGCCTAGGATTTTACATTTTTTTTTTTTTTTGCTTATTGTCTCCAGATGAGAATTCCAGATGAGCGATTTATCCAGAGCAATTCCTAAATATTTCGCCTCCTCTTTGAATGGTACTTCAATGTCTTTATTGTACATACTCAGTAAATTTAAATTCCTTCTTCTAGTAAATAGAACAATTGTGGTTTTCGTAAGATTTATAGAAAGTCCTTCATTTTCACACCATTCCCATGTTAATTTAAGTGCATTCTGCATTTGGTCTCCAAGTATATCATTATGTGTGCCACTAACTATAACTGTGATGTCATCCGCGTATCCTAACGTAGTAAAAACTCGTTGATTCTACTAGAATCGCCTTAAGTAAACAACGGAAAAAAATTTCTGTAGAAGCACTTTATTTTTCGTGCCGAACACGTAGTATAATTTTCATTGTAAAGTTAATGGATTAAGAGGCAAGAACACACCTCAGCCTTGGCGCCCAACGTAGAGCCCGAATTTTTTTTTAGCCTTGTTTCACCTCCTCCGCGGAAGTCAGCCTAACATAAAGCAAAATAAAAATTTCTTACAGACTTAAAATTTAAATTTTGGAACCAAATAATACTTAATTTTCAACAAGACTGGTGTAGGACGTTCTATGGTCGGTATGCCCGAATTTAATTTTTTTTTTCTTTATTATTTTTTTTTTTTAATTTTGAGCAAATGAATTTAAAATCGAATTTTGTCACCAATACTTGACTAATAGGATACCCTACATCAGTCAATGAGTGTTTGGGTAAGAAAATTTTAATGGGTTTAAATGGACTTGTGTTAATATTTATCTATAAATGGGTAAAAAATCAGTCAGAAATTTTGATTTTATATTTTTTAGAAAATCACAAATGTTACCCATATGGGTCCTAGGTCTAAAGATAGACCAATACTATTCTCATGAAGTGTACACTCACAATATATTTTCCGTTACCGATTGTAGTTTATTTAAAAAGTAATACGTAGCGTTTGTTTTTAAATGAAGAATCAATTGAAATTCATAGAACTTTTTGAATCAGTCATTCAAAAAACAAACTATAAAAATTTACAGACCTTCAGTTGCAGTTGATATTTACTGTTAAATGTAAAATTTTATGTTTTCTGTTTCTAAAAATAGAAATTCATATAATTCCTTTTTTTACCAAAATAATTTGTTTATATACAAAATTATTTGAATAAAAATTACATGAAATTATTTAAATTTAAATACACTCAAAGAAAATAAAAATATATACATCTGTGTGTGTTGTGTTTTGTAAAATTACATACAAATAAAAAAACTTTCAATTTGAAAAACAAACCACAAAAGTAGTTTTTCTAACTTTTTGTCAGTTAAAAATTGACGGTTATTTTCGATTGTTTTTACTACTTTTGTCAATTATTAAACAATGATTGAAAATAAACAACAAATCGGGCTGAATGTAATGAAAAATCAGTAGTCCTCTTTTTGATTGCATTTCGATTAATTTAATATCTATTTTAGATTATTTTTAACAAAACAATATTGTAAGTGTAATTATATTTTGGCAGATGTTTACACATAAAGAGACAAATGCTTTTGAATTTATCAGCTATTGTTGTACTAAAACACATTTCGGTGACCCTTTATGGACCTAACCAAAATGAACAATCTTCATCTTTGGGTCCAAGTGAATCATTATGCCAAATTGCATTAAATCATCTTTATATTTTCGATCTGTAGCGTGTAAAAGGCATAATAGCCAATTTCTATGGGGGCTCATATATGAGTACTAGGTGGTCTTAACTAAGACCGTTTCTAATTAAAATTTATAGGCAAAGTTCTTGACAGGATATGTGTGAAACGATATAATAAAAGGTAGGTCTAGGTAAAATATTTGTCATTGTTACAATCTTGAGCCTAAAAATATTTTTAATATTTTGTCCAAACAAAAATTTCAAATTTGCAATTTATTATTTAAAAGGCAACAAAACATTCCATAATACGAGTATATATCATAACATGATTCATGACATAAACAAAGACAGCTAAATTAACCACTAGAATTTATTAGTAGTCACCACCACCATCACCATCATCATCATAACTCATCTCAGAGCTACTTGCGTAAAACAATTATAAGATAAGACAAAATGTAATGAATGACCATTAAATGTCTTTAGTAATTAGAATTGCAAGAATAAAAGCAGACTATGGCGATAGCTGGGCTGGCTGTTTGGCCATTTAATAGTTTAACCATAAATCAGTTATATTTAAAACTTTACAAAAGATACAATAAGAAATTTAAAAATTAAATAAAATAATAAAATAAATAACGCATAACATAGTGTACTACATTAATTACAGTATGTTTGGTAAAAAAATTATACAATTATTTATATGTATTGCATATTGGCTGTGTTTTACACCTTGGCTGGTTTTATTACTAAATAAAAATAATATTCTTGATGCTGATGCAATCACCGACATTTTGCTACAATACACTACCCTGCTATTTGTATTAATTTTTGTCTATATGATCGTACATCACATATTCGATTATATTTATTTAAGGCTTTATATTAAAAAGAAAGTTCGCAAGGCCACCGTACGATATCAAATGGACCGTTTTGTACGCGGTGAAATTAGTTTAAAAGCAGCTCAACGTGTTTCCACATTTACAAAATTGGATATGGAAAAACCTAAATGCTTAACACAAAATAAAAAGTTAAAGAAATCTTCTCATAAAAAGAGCGGCATTAATAGAAAGCAGCCTTTGAAAAAGAAATCCTCTTTAGGAGAAACTAAAAAGTTTGTAAATATGAATGAAAAATCAAAATTTCCAGAGGAAAATAAACCACAACAAAATGAAGAAATCTTAAAAATACCTTATAATGAGCTGATGCTAAAGCACAATGAAATTGTTGTTTTGGAATGTCAAAATGAGGAGACAAATTGTTAGATTTAAATTTAAATATTAAATGAAAAATAAAATGAAAAATATTTTTGTAACACGAAAGTGCAACTTTCGGGAGGAAGAAGCTTATTTAGCATAAAATAAATAAAGACAGCGAGAGAAAAGTTATTGATTTGGTTAGAATCGATCATACTTGGGAATTTTTCATTACCATTGAAATTTAATTACCATTAGTTCATTATCATTAATTCAAACAACGGTAATGAAAATCATTTCATTACAATTGTTATCAATGTAATGGTAATGAAGTCATCAATTAATTAGTCCAATCAATACATTAGTCCCATGTATGGAATAGATCCATTTTTCGAATGCTTTCTTGTATAAAGTTTTCTAAATATATAAATGAAATTCAGTTGAGAATTGGGAACTGTTCGGTGATAGGTGAAAACTGGACCTATTCCGAAAATACATATCACGAGGTAGGTAAAAAGAGGACCGGTTCCTTCCACGTGATTTGGCATATTGACTCATTTAGATTTGAGTTAGAATAACAACTAGATATTTCGTTTTTTTTTTTTTGTGTAAATACCATTCAAGCCCAATTCGAATAGGACCTTTCTATGGGAAGTATGCCTAAAGATGTACTGATTCTAACCAATTTAAAATGGTCCCTGGGCCAAGAGGAGCTCATTTGTTAAATTTCATGTAAATATCTTAACCTGTAGTTTGATTACTACACAGAGAAAACAGATTCATTGTAAAAACCGAATTTCCTGCCAACTGAATATTTTGATTGCAGCAATCGAATTATTTAGTTGTCCCAACCAAATGTTTTTCTGAAACATTTGAAATATTTGGTTTCAACCGAAATTCTGTTGCATTAATCGTATATCGCTTGCGACAAACAAATAGATCGGTGGCTCCAACCAAACCATTCGGTTGGCAAGAAATTCACATTGAAGTTGGGTTGGGTCCGATATTTTTGGTAGTTACAAACATCATTACAAACTTATTATACCCTCTTCACGTTGTGTTGTAGGGTATAAAAAATCATACAACTGAAATTAAAAATGTATTTTATTGATGAATACAAATGTTTTACAATGATGTTTACAGAAATTAAGAAAAAAGTTCCGTTCTTCTATTATAAAACTCAAAAGTTGGTCAAAATCATAATGTTTTAAAATTTGTAATAAAAATTTCGCCGAAACCTAACGCGATAGAAATTTTTTTATACAAGTCAGCAAGGAAACATCTCAATATAAAATTCAAAGTTTTTAAATTCTTTAACTGAAAATAAGCCATAATTTGCAGGACTATGTTGAATATTTTATATTTTCCTCAAATTTTTTTCATCTCAAAATTGTTTTTTTTTCCTTCAAATTTTTGACTTGATTTTTTTACGTTTTAAAATGTTTCTGCACCTCAAAAATAAATTATTGACACAAAAATTTTTTTTACCTTGCACCTCAACATCTTTGCATCTCAAACATTTTGTTCACCTTAAAATTGTTTTTTTTTTTCCTTAAAATTTTTGACTGATTAAAATTTTTTTTTGTAAATTATAGAGAATAAAAATTTTAATAATTGCACAGAGCCAGCAGGATAGAATACATAGTATTTTCGGTTACCGCAACACAACCCTCTTCAGTATCCACGCCCTTGTTGGGTCATTGCTTTGATGATTGTCTATTTTATAAACTTTAGTCCTAGAAATCTGGCCCAGAAGTAAAACAAAATGGAGTTCGCGATTGAAATCAGCGTACCCATAAATATATTTCGTGACAATATTTTTCATTTTAGAAGTTTCAAGAATTGAGAAAACATATTAAAGTTTAAAAATATTGTCTAAAAATAGCAAGATTTTTAAAGAATTCTCAAAAATCCTAAAAGACAGATAATAAAAAATTTTGTACATTAGATTGCTAGTATTTTGTATAAACAATAAACAAAAATTAAAATTTTGGTAAAATCTTAACCCTTTAAGGGCACACAAAGCCCGAATTTTAATTATATATACCAGACCTTAAAAAATCAATTTATTAAATCAGATTTAAAATCATAGTTGATTAATCAATTTTATTTGAATCTTTTTTGATTCAAATGAATTAAATCATTTCAAACATAATTCTTTTTTTAATTCGTGAAATAAAAAAAATTGATGTGATTTAAAAATTAAAACAAAATAAAAAAACATTAAAATTGACTTGCAAATCTCGCTTAGTTATTTAGATATTCGGTATCTCGAAAACTAAGCCAGATAGGGCAAAATGGACAAAATGTTAGCTCAAGTAAAGTATTAATATACTGCGATAATAAATAATGGACCAGTTCCGGAAGACATCCCGAGGGAACTGTTATATAAAAATTCCACGAAACCCTTCGGGTTTAAAATTAAATTAATCGAGATTTAAAAAAAAAAAATTATTTAAATTCGTGAATCAAATCATATGTATTCATATAATCAAACCAAAATTGATTTGATTCTTTGAAAATTCAATTTTATACTTTGATTTATCAAAAGAATTATTTAAATCAATTTATAAGGTTAAGATTGAATCATGGTAGTAAATAATTCAATTAGAAAAATTTATTCGCGAATTACCTCGTCGAAATTTAAATCAGATTTGAAAATTGATTTCAGGAATTATGTTTTCAAAGGTCTCATATATAACAACACCAGAGGGCGCAATAAAAAAAGACAACAACAAATGCTTATTAGAAAATCAATATATCTTTCTAGTAAATTTCCTCAAAAAACAATTCCACGGGACCGATAAATGTTAAAAAATGTATTTAAAATGCCAACAATGAAAATATACTAAAATAAAGCATACTTTTAGTTGAGACATTTAAAAATATAATCTTAGCCTATTTTAAGGCATCAAATTCCTTATTTTCGTTTCTTAAATTTCAATAAAAACTGTTTATTCAAATTTCACATTGTGTTTAATTTTCGTAGAACAATTTTGAGCCAATAATGCAGTTGTGCATAATGTTGCTATATTGTGTGATTTTCTTAAATTACTCGTATTATGTGTGCCTATGACTCGTATCTCTTTGACCAAGTGACAATATATGAATGTTTTTGAACTCTTTAGATCTCTATAGCATTTTGTATTCTTTTTTTCTTCCTTATATTTAAACAAGTTACATTCATGTATATGCTGGGTTTTCAAAATATACCCACATACAATTTTATACAAAACCTTAATGTATGCTGAGGATGAGGATGAGAATGATACAGTTGTTTGCCACTGCTAGTGACGGCAATGGTTTCATATAGCATACACTAGGGCATTTAATATTGTAGTAGGTATGTGTTAAGGAGGCCTGCTTATATAATATGTATTTTAAATTCCAAATACGTTATCTAAGTTCCTGATTCGACTGCTGCTCTACACGAGTTGTACTACTGCTGCAGTTGATAATGACGATGATGTTGTTGGCCTTAAGTCATATTTGCCTTTTTACAAAACTATACTTCATTTATTTTGTTATTCTAGTTAAGCACTATGTGGTTACTTGTTTTTTTTTTTGTGTGTTTTACCAAAAAAAAATCCTAGAAAAAAATACTTGTATTGTGCCAGGACGTACGTGTGTGTTTTAGCATTCTCTTCCATATAGTATTGGGCTTTGGTCTATTTTGTTAAAAAAAAAACTTATTTAAGTGTTTCTAAACATTAAATTTTTGTGTGGTTTTTGTTTTTTTGTATGGCTTCTATTTATCTTTCTTTTTGAAACAATAAACTTTTTGAAATTTTTCCTCAAAACAAAGCATTTCTACAAACCTTTAATATGGTTTTTGTAAAAAATTTTCTAAGATAATTTTAATTAAAAAATTATAATAATTTATATAGAGAATGCACACAGAGATGTGAAAATAATTTTGTAAAACAATATGAGATATTTTCTAACCAACAAAAAAGTTGCAATTTTATATACTGTCAAGAAATTATTGCATACATTTAGGATTTTTAATTGCATTAAAATCGTTGCATACTTTTTTTGGTTTAACAATTACGACAATACTGTGGTCAGAATAATTGTCATTAAAAATGTATTCTTTTTTGGATAAATTTAAATGTTTTGGTAAATTTAAATATTTTTGTAAAATTTTCTTTAACCCATTCTGGCTCCACTGTTAACTATTCAATTAAGTACGTTCAAAAATTTATATCTTTGTAAAAAAAATAATAAAAACTGATCTCAAAACTATGCACTAATAAATGTTTTCATAAATTGAGCCTTGGAATATGATTTGGATTTTTATATTTTAAATTTTCATTTAGAATTTGTCCGGTTCGAGATCATAGTTAAATATTACTGTGAAACACTGCTTCCATCAAGTACCACCTGTTAATATACTACTGTCAAATTTTGAGCAAGTTCCGTCATTTACTTTGCGTTTAACAGCGGGATTTTTCGGGGTCCATAAAATAGGCATTTGTTTGATCAATAATTTCATCGTTGGAGCTAAATCTCTTTCCACCGAGCCATTTCTTTAGGTTTGGAAATAGAAAATAGTCACTGGGGGCTAAATCCGGAGAATAAGGCGAATGAGGGGGCAATTTGTAGTCTACTTCATGGATTTTTGCTATGGAAACAAAGCTGCCACACGATTCCGTTGGTGATCGATTGTGAGCAAACGCGGCAGCCATCCTACGGAAAGCTTCTTCATACCCTAGTGATCGTTCAAAATTGAAACCACTAAGCCATGTGAGATGCTTATGTCTTCCAGAATCTATCGCACATTCAATCTCCGATCGGCCAACACCATATTGTGAATTTGTTCAATTGTTTTGGGCGTCAACTGGGCGTCCAGAACGTTCGGCATCTTCCGTAATTCAACAACGAAATTCAGTAAACCACTTTTTTGTCATTGAAATCGATAGTGCAGAGTCCCCATAGTATTTATCAAGCTTTTCCTTGGTTTGATTGACCGTTTTTTTCGCAAAAAATAATGTTTAATAAGCACTTGAAATTCACTTATTTCCATTTTTAAAAAAATCCACGAGGTTGTATGTTTTGAACAGCTGTTAAAAGCAAAGTAAATGACGGAACTTGCTCAAAATTGGACAGTAGTCTTTTGACAGGTGGTATTTAATGGGAGCAGTGTTGCTTTCATATAATGTTGTATGACTTCGCTTGTTTGACATTTTTACGCGACTGACAAATTTGATCAACAGAAAGCATAAAAAAATTCATTGTTTAAAGTAACGGTAATAATATGCAGCTAATAATATTTTCGAAGCGTTATTCTGAAAAATTTTGCTTATCCATTACGAATTGTAAGAGATGTTAAACAATCAATTACGATTTATAAGAGGTTTTGTATTGATAATTTTTCAAAAAAAAAAGAACAAAATATCGAGGGGGCCAAAATGTATGTAAATATTACAAAATTATTAGAGTTTTCTTAAGGGACCGACAGTTTGCTACGAATTATCAAGATTTTCGAATTATCCGGGTAAGAATTATAGCGATTCTACTGTATATGAAAGAGAAGATAGAAAAAACTATTAGGATCAGCGCTAGAGGGAGTGCTAATTACCCGTGCAATGAGCTTTTTCCATCTGTTATTAGTGCTAATTAATCCTACATTTTAGTTTTAGCCAACAACCTTGGATTCAAAAAATGTCTGTACTAATTGGCAGAGTTGCTAATGTTTCCAATTTTGGCAATATTTTAAGTCATTAAAATATTCCTTTTTGTATCTGCATTTCCCAGAAAGTATGCATTATTTTCTGTACTTATGTGTTAAAATACAATTTTCTTAACCATTTTGAAAAAAACCTAAAACATTTCTTCCTCCTTTATTTGTTCTTTGAATTACTAAAAATTATTGTATGTTATATCACCAAAACAGTTTTTTCAAACTGTGAATTTAAATTAAAAAACCTTCCCTTTTACTACATAATAAATAATTCTCAGTTTAAAACAACATTTCAGCCCACAAATTACGAGTATTTTATTTCCTAAGGAAAAACAAAATTTTCATACATATTTTGTTGGCAACATATGTTTGTAACCATTTTAAACCACATTACCATAGTAAGTGCTATATACTATAGCACTTATCATATCATTTTATGCTAAATTTTCAGTAAAAACTAATGCATCCTTAGACCATTTCAAGCTCAATAATGACGGCAATGTTTTCAGCTATAAACATCTATCTATCTTTATATATTGTATATATATTAAAAAAAAAAAAGATTTATCATAATGTACTTGACATTTTAACAACAAGTACAAATGCAAAAAAAAAAAAAAATACTTTAAAGTCTTAAAAAGCAACCATAACTAAAGAAAAAAAATCTACTTAAGGTAGAAATTTTCACAAAACAAGAAAAACCCAACTTCATGGTCTAACGATGATTTTTCAAGTGCAGCATGCGGAAAACGTTAAAAATGCTTATACAAAACTAAAGAAATAGTGGAAGAAAAACATTTTTTTTTATACGCTAAATGCAGATTACATAGTATGATGGTGAATAGTAAAATTATTAGGGTGGCTTATTTAAAAAATTGGCATTTCAATACGACTTCTTAAAAGTGAAAAAAAAACACAGCATGTAGTTTTACTAACAGAAAAATTACAGATGTAAAAAGCTTATAATAAATTTCCTTTATCCCACTGTGAAGTACTGTAGGCGGTCAATTGGGAATGTGGACCTGTCCCGTGATAAGTGAAAACTGGACCGGTTTCGAAAATAAAGAGAACTGATTCCTAAATTACCTACCACGTAACCGATTTAAAGGCATGACATGTTCTTTTGTGTTGGTTTTGTGACATGTTCTTTGGGGTTAGCTGTGTGACATGTTCCACCAGTCCTGTGACATGTCACTGAATGCAATTGACCACCTACTAGTACATGTTTAAGTGACCGGTCCTTTTCATATAATAAACCGATCCCGTGACCGGTCCCTCTCGCAAAGAACCGGTCACGTGACGTGTCCTGGGATACGACCTTTTCCGCAGGGCTGTTACTTATAATTTCATTAATCTCTTCCAAGAAATTTGTTCCTGTGTATGTTTTTGCTTAAGCTAGCCTACTGCGAGAAGATTGATAATCTTCTTAAAGCGGTTTCGTCTTGAATAGGAGTAGTAGTAATAATTCTTTATTTAAAATAGGAGTAAGTGAAACATTCTAAAAGCACTTATACAGAGACTCCAGATCAGACTTTTGGACTCTTGCTGGATACTAACTTCCCAGGCTGTTTGCCAAAAATTATTGGGGAAACTTTTAATAGCAAATGGAGATTTGCGGCTTATAGGATAGAATCGGAATACTGAATACCTGATCAGATCGTATAGACTTTAAGGTTAGGTTAGGCTAAAGAGGAGGAATCGGAAGCTAAGATAATTTTCATAACCGACTCATGTCTAAAACTAGAACATAAACATATGACCAAAAGTTATCTTTTTGGGGGCTATCTGGTATAGATAGTTCCTGTCTCTTTATATTACAGTTATGCCGTTCTGTTGGCGAAATATTCCAGTATCTATCTTCAAGCTCATTTAATGAAAATCACTTATAGTTGAAATATTGTCGTCTGATAAGTATTGAACCCTAATTCATGCAAAGGCCAACGATAGTGTTTTAGGATCTCGTCATTTTCCCCATAAGTCACCTAATCCACCCAGACTATTTGGAATAGGTGCGCCCTCCGCGTTAAATGATCGGTAAAAATTCTTACTATCTTACCAAGTTCCCTGTTACCGAGTTTTTAAACTCCTTTAGTTTCTGCCTTCCCACAGAATTCCGGGGATTTCACCTGCTTCTTTTTTTAATTTTTATTCCATGAGCAATAATAGTCCATTCACTTAGTTCAGACCTAAAAGCCTGAAATGGTTTCGCATTTTCCAAGTTGACTTCGCCTAGAAAATAACCTTTCCTGGCGATGTTACCGTTCGACGGAACCCATATAATCTCAAATACTGCCCCTGGTTAAGAAGTTATTGTTTTCCTCCTTGCACCCAAGGATCACTGCTGATCTTACACAGTTCGTAGAGATTGTTTGGATAGCCGCCTGGCTATCCGTAAAGATTTTTATGTTTTCGGTGATCCCTTCAATATTTGTAAATTTAATGCTTTCCATGTTCTCCCCGATCTCTGCCTGAAATACTGTATTATGATCGGGATGGAGGATGTATATTTCAACAAAAAGGTCGCAACTGTAGAAACCACAACCAGTTCACCCATACTGAATACCTGAATTGTCCAAACCGTTCCACGGAACATAGATATAAGATATACCGGACAAAGAATCAGTTCTACAACTCTAGAACTTTAGAACATATTCTGCAATATGTTCTAGAGGAATTGGTTATACTTTGGAGATTCGGAAGCGGTTACTTTTGGAACATTTTAAAACAGAGATCATAAGTGTTGGAACCGACTGTAGAATTGGGTATAAAAGCAAAAAATAGTTGTGCTACAACCGATTCTTGGCAGCAGATGATTTTGCTGGGAAGTTGTTCCACAATCAATTTTAAAAAACAGAAAATTTTGCTCGGTAACTTAATACAAATTCTTCAAAATAAAATCCGTAGATTTTTGCTTACTCTAATATAACGAGCTTCCCAACTCCGCAAATTGATTTTACCTATACACTGAAAGCTCCTATAACGGAATATTTCATCAGAATCCAAAGATCTGGAAGAGCTATATATCTTCCAAAACTCCGGGTTCTATAAAGCCTCAACCTAAAAACCTATGAGAAAAAATATTTCTCGCTCCATTCTGTTCTTGTGTGGTAAACCAACAGTTTTTTTCTAACAAGCACTATGACATTTCCTAAAATTGGAGAACAAAAATTTTCTATTTATGTTACAAAATTTTTAATTATACTCTGGCTTAAGTAATATTTTATTTTTTATATACATAAATAGATAAATTTGAAAGTTTGTAAAAAAATTTTAAACTATTTGTCTTAAACTGAGAAGCAATTTGTATTTTTTTTATTAAGCGACCTCTTGCAAAAATTTCTTTTTTTTAATTCGCAAGTACTTTCTCTTCAATAATTGAAAAAAGTACCCTCCTAATATGAACATATTTCTGTAGTTTTCACTCTACATACAAATGTAATTCCTAATACATACAAAAATCAGGTAAAATGAAGACTGGTAAAAAAATTTCTTATAACACAGGCGGTGGATGCTTGTTTATGCCTGTTTTTATGTTATATTTAAATATATACATTTTTTGTAGCATAGTTTTAGGCATATATAGTTTTTTTTAATTTTATTTTTCAAGTTTACCTTTTCTTTACATTTTATATACTATAAACATATTTTTGTTTGCCTTTATGTAACAACAACCATCTTAACGAATAACGCTAAAATGACAAGTCAAGGATATTTATGATTATTTAAAAGCATGTTTAAATATTTAATATAAATATAGTGTACAATAATACCTTGCCTTTATTTTAGCTTTAAGGAAAAATACTGTTTTATATTTTATCAAAAAAAAAAAACTAGGAAATCAAATATATATATGCCATTTTTGCCAACCTACTTTCATCTTTTGAAGAATATCGTAGTAGGCAGTCAGACGTAGAATTGTATTTTAACGTGAAAACAACAAACAAAAAAGTAAAAGCCATAAAAACATAAGCTATAATCAAGGTTTTTTTGTATGTGCTTAAATCAAAATCCTAAAAGTATGCCTTGTTATGCTTAAGATTTTTTTGTATACATTTCATTTTTGTGTATTTCGTTAGTGAGTCATGCATCATCATCAAAAATTCTAATAAATGTTAAGGAAAAAGAAATATTTGCACTTTGAAGGTTTTTTTTAACATTTTCTGCTTTTTTAGTTTTCTAACATAAATTTAATATGGAAAATATTTAAAAAATTTTTTCATATTTTAAAGAAAACAGAAATTATCCTGAGAAGTAGGCAACATTAATTAGGATTTCAATATATATTGAATATTTTATTTGCAAAATTTTTATTTAAGCTGTTTTTCTATTAATTCACTTTAGTCCTTTTACGCTATGCTTCACTTTATATATATTAATATAATCCTAAGTGTATGCTATGCATTTTTTCATTAGCTTTTAGTTTTTCAATATTTACTTAATTATTGTTTGTTTAGCTCTATAAGAATATGTAGTGTTAGTCTTTTATTATCTCTCGATTTCTCTCTGTATCTCTCTTTCCTTACATGTAGTTCCTTTAATTATTATATGTATATTCTATGGAAAAAAATATTCAATTAACAAATAGTTATAATCCTTAAAACAAACAAGGAGAAAAAAAACTGTACAAACATATGGTGTCACAACAAAATAAATCAATGCCAAAATAACAAAATGACATACGAGTACTACAACCAATAACCCACACATTTAAATAAATACAAATAGGGATTGCAGATTTTAAAACATTTATAATTTCCAAGAAAATGCAGGAGGTTATTCGAATTTTTTTTTTATTAAAAATTGGTCCTTCGGAAAAAAATATACCATTAATTTTGAAAGAATGTTTTCCAATTTTTTAAAAAAAAAAAAATTGTTGGTTTCTCGAATAACGATATTTACGTCCTTAGAATTTTGTATTTCACCTGGGTGAAAAACAATTTGTTTAGAAATAACAACACTTTACCTATTTACCTGCAATACAAAATACGCACCTAAATTATTAACTTTTTCAATAAATTATATATTTTTTTAAAATTTATCAGGCTCGAGATCATAATTAAATCTTACTAACGAATAGTAAACACTAATTTTAAATTATGACGATCAGCGCTAGAGGGAGTGTACACTTTCGACCTAAGCGACCGGGTCATTGTCAGCTTCCTTATGAACCACCCAACCCACAAACAAATTCATGCTTTTGAACAGGCTTATATGTCACACACTCTTAAAAATTTACAGAATTTACTTTTTTAATCAATTTATTTTGTGGAAGAGAAAATTTTACAGTTTTATTAAAAAGTATTTGTTGGTCCTTCGAACCGGAAGATTTTAGTTTTTTCTTTTATTTCTTTGTCATAACCCATTTAAGAATTGCAAAAATTCTAAATAAAGAAAACAATTTTATAAAATTGTTGCTTAAATGTGCCTTTGTAATGAATGGATAAGTAAAATTCTTTACAAGATTTTTGAAAAGTTATTTATACTTTTTAGTGGGATTTTCTTAAGAAGGTGGTAATAAAAATCCCCACAATCTTTCCTCACTCTTTTTGGCAATCCCTATAATTTATACACTGATTGGCCTTGTAAAAAATATATTATACCTTATATATATGAGGTATTCCATACCAAATATCTAGCTAAAAAAAAATATTATTATTAATTATTTTTTTCCAAAAACTCAATTTATCTCAAAACAATTTTTACAAAATAAAAAAAAAAATATTTCCTAAAAAATTTAAAAGTTTTTCTATGGAGTTGTTGCATCTTAGTCGAGTTCGTTATAGAGAAAATATTTATTAATTATTGTATATTGCAAATGTTTAATAACAATTTAAATATCTTTTCTATAGTCAGTTGGTACGTACACTCAGAAAAAAAAGTTAGTAGAAAAATTTGTAAACGGTTTTCAATCCCTCTACTATTTTTGTACTGATTTTTAGTAAAAAATTATTATTTAGCAAATCTTTTTGCTATTTAGATTTTACAAATTAGAGAATTTTTACAGAATATTTACAAATTTTTGTTGTTAATTTCAGAAATCATTTTACAAATTTTTGAAAACCGATTTGCTAAAATTAGCAAAAAATATTACTAATTTTAAAAAAGTAGTTATTGAAGAAAATATTATATCTAATTAAAACTTACTCCTACGAACTTAAATTTCCTTAAAATGTTACATATATTAAAAAAGGGAAGATACCGACTGATGTCTAAAAAATGGACATCCACTTAAAATAACACTAAAAAGGTTTTTTAGTTCTAAATTTTTAGGGCGGACCCTAAAAACAATTAAAATTTAACCTTAAAAGTAAAAAAAAAATTGACCAAAATATTTTTCAAAACAGAAATTGCCAAATTTAAACAAAATGATTAATTCGTTTTTTAAAAAATATATTAAAAATTTTTGATGCTCGATAAGAAAAATAAATTCAAAGCTTTTTACTAATATTAACAAAATTTAGTAATTTTTTTGCTGATTTTAGCAAACAGATTTTAAATTCTACTTTACAAAAAGTCTACTAAAATTTAGTAGCGGCTACTAATTTTTCTACTAATTTCATTGTACTACACGTCAGCAGACATGTGTTGCTAAGATTAGCAAAAAATACCGCTGGGCTCAAATTAGCAGAATTTCCCGTAATAACAGCAAAATTTTCAGTTGCCATTACAGACTTTTTTTGGTGAGTGTATACGTATTATTATATTAATCATACGTTTCGGAGTTTTAAATATATGGAATAAAAATATTATTTTTACTGAATATTTACAATAAGGTTCTTCACGACAGGTTGGTTATCAGCTTATATGGTTAAAAAATTAAAAATAACCTCTGCCCTTTAATGTTGATTATCTACTTATGTTTTTCAATCAGCTGTGCTTACACTCATAATAATCCATACATAAAAATTCCCCTAGAATTAATTCTAGGGAAACCAGTTTCATTTTCAAGCTATAGAAGCGGTTGCTTTTGGGATAATTTCAAACAAAAGTCATCGATGTTAGAAACGACAGTAGAATGGGAAAATTTAGCTGGGATATCAAAGTAAAAATCTAAAACCATTTCTGAACTTTTTCAAAATTTCCACATTTTTAAAATTGACCATGTAAAATAATATTGCCATAATCAAATTCCCAGCTTCGGAAATACAGTAAATTAAATTAAATATTATGTTTTTAAAAAATCCTAAATTTGTGAATTTTTAACTAACACCAACTTTTTGAAAAAATTGCAAAAAAAAAATTGTTTTATGTATTTATTTGACATACTTATTCCTGTAGTAGGGCAGCTGGTATGAAAAGCTTTATAAAGTGCTACTACTACTACTGCACATTCATAAACAACAATATTTTTTTATAAATATCCCAGTAAAATTTGATTGCTGTTTCATGTTTTAAATCACTTCAGTTAAGAAATTTCATGTTGAGAAATTAGGTTCGAAGGACCAAATTAAAACTTTCCATAATAATTATTTTTATTAATTATTGCTGATCGATGGTGCACAAAATTTTATTACAAATTTTCCCGTGTTTGAAGTAATCAATATCAATAATCCTCAAATGCGGTTCGAAGGACCAAAAAGCAAATTCAAGAAATGCTGTTCTTATAAAAAAGTATAATTGCAAAGTATTTAAAAAAAAATGTTGCTTGGTTTTATTTAATTGCATACCCACTATATATTTAGTTTAAACAATTTATTTTACTTGTATATATTTCTACAACTGGCCTCCTCATCTGTTTCAAAAAAAAAAAAACAATTATACTGAATAAAATATAAAAAATAACAATGATAAACAAGCATTATTTATACAAATTGTTGGAAATTAAAAATAAAAATAAAATCAGCATGTGAACTGAAATATTATATAAAAAAAATTAAAAACTAAGATAAAATGTATACATAAATATAAAAAAAAAACTAAAAATGGAACCCTGGGAAACTATATAAATAATATTTTTTTCCTGTTGTTATCATAAATGAAAGTTTTTTTTTCTTTTGGTGTTTGGTATAACAACTGAAAACATCTGACTGCTGTCCGTGAAAGTATTTATATCAGTATAATTTTTATTTTAATCAAATTAAGTTCATTAAAAAAGTTGTTGAATATTATGGAAATGATGACATAAAAGTTTTTCCTTTTCTTTTTTTTTTTGTAGGGAAATCACATTAAAGAAGTGTGCATATTTATGCCAAGAGTTGTTAAAAAGTGTTGCATACTTTTAGTTTAAATACATTTATTTTTTTTTTAAAGAAACTGCTGTATAAGGCTTAAGGCTAAATAAAAAAAAATTATTGTGCTGTGTATTGAATATACAGAATATTGGATTTTTTTTTAAATATATTTAAATGTCAACAAATAAATGGCTATCAGCATTTTAAATGAAATTAAACCTTTTAGTTGGTGATAAATTGCAATACAAAAATATAAACATCAAAAATATCAAGGCTATCAGAATTTCAGAATTGAACATAAGAAACTAGCTCAGAGTCTGAGATATTTATATTTAAGCTTTTTAAAGAAAACAAGCTTTATTTCAAGTGAATCCATGGATAAATTCCAAAATAATAGCGAATTATAAGTGAAACAAAATGTATAAGTTCATACATGGGGAAAGATCATTGAGGCATTGATTTTTCCATATAATTTCTAAAGACACAGAATTGGCATTTATAGGAAAAAAAACAACTTTTCAATTCTTTAATGCTAAGGGCGGGTCAATAAGTCCGTGACTTTTCGAACTTCCCTCGTAGTTATATGAAATGCAACACTGCTTCCATCAAGTACCAATAGACTGCTGTCAAACTTTGAGCAAGGTCCGTCATTTACTTTGCGTTTAACAGCTGTTCAAAACATACAACCTCGTGGATTTTTTTAAAAATGGAAAAAAAGTGAATTTCGAAAGCTAAGAAAATTATTTTTTGCTAAAAAACCCCATCAATCAAACCAAGGAAAAGCTGGATAAATACTATGGGGGCTCTGAACCATCGATTTCAATAGTAAAAAAGTGTTGTACTGACTTTCGTTGTGGCTTTTCAAGCACCGAAGATGCCGAACGTTCTGGACGCCCAGTTGAGGTCTCTACATCCAAAACAATTGAAAAAATTCACGACATGGTGTTGGCTGATCGGAGATTGAATGTGCGATAGATTGTGGAAGACATAAGCATCGCACATGGCTCAGTGGTTTCAATTTTGAACGATCACTTGGGTATGAGAAAGCTTGCCGCAAGATGGCTGCCGCGTTTGCTCACAGAATCGTGTGACAGCTTAGTTTAGAATTAGACTACGAATTATCCACTCATCTGACATATTCTACGGATTTAGCTCCCAGTTACTATTTCCTATTTTTAAAACTAAACAAATGGCTCGGTGGAAAGAGATTTAGCTCCAACGATGAAATTATTGATCAAAGAAATGCCTATTTTATGGACCTCGAAAAAACCTATATTTTGAAAGCGATACTGAAATTGGAAAAACGTTGAGCTATGTGTATTGAGCTAAAATAAAATATTTTTTTTTTTTTTTGCAAAACAAAAAAATGTGTTTCATTCAAAAAGTCACGGACTTATTGATCCGCCTTTATAATTAGCTATAACTTTTAAATTTATCCATGAATTTTCCTAAAATTTACCTTCTTGCCTTAAGAAAAACAATTGAACACTACGTATAGTATTGCCTACTTTCAAGCTCTCCATATATAAACAATTTATGTTGCCTACTTTAAGGCTCTGTTTGATATAAACTGACCTTTATTTTTCATGGCATGCCATAATAAATCTCTCCATTTATTGTTATTATTTAATTGTCATTAACAATTTACAATTATATTCATTAATTTCTAATAAATCTCGGTATTAACAATTGTTTTTATGTTTTGTATATAAATATGTATCATATTGTGTATCATGTATCATGTAATTTTCTACTTGTTTACTATTTTGAATTCTGTTTTTTTTATATAAATTTCACTTATACATTTAAACATTTTTTGCTCTGTAATTTGTATGTAAAACATACACAAGTGAGTTTTTAATTATAATATGCTGCTAATTAATGTTTAATATACAACAATGGGGAATAATTAATTAGTACGTTGGTTTGAATGGTTGTCGGTTTGTGGAAATGACAGTTGGGGCGGGAAAAAAAACACAAAAAGTAGAGTATGATAGTAAATTTTTGTTATTATTAATATTCATATTAGTTAATTGTTAAAGCAAGCAGTTTACAAACATATTAAAAAATGGTTTAAAAAAAGAAATAAATTAAAATTTTTTTTTGTTTTCATTTAAACAAAAATTATAATTATTTTCCATTTAATAGCTATACAATTTTATTTCAATAGCCTTGCTTGCATTGTAGTTTCCTTAACCTTTACTTTATTTGTCAATGAACTCATGTTGAGTATCGTATAATTATTTATACAAGATTATCATAGTGGATTTGGTAAATATAGTTATGTATGCAAATATATCGATTATATATTATCCTTAATTACAATATCTACTATCTGCGACAAACAATGTGCCACAAAATTTATACAGTCAAAGAATCAACGACAAACAATAACCAGTGAATGCCTTTTGTGTATAGGTTACATGTGTTGGTAGATAAAAACCGAAAAAGTTTTTTGGGAACCATTTTTACCACTAAAATTACTACCAAAATTATCAAGTCAAGCTTTAAATGTATTTACTACGACAAGTTAAAATTTCTAAAAATCTAGGATTTTTACATGAGATTTATTCTTTGTTAATAAACCGCTTTTGGATATCGCTATAAGAGTACATATAACCATCGCTACGTATGATTGATATTTTATTACCAATTCCATATAACGTATACGCAATAATTAGGTAAGCAGATCATTACCTTTTCCCGGCCAGTGATGCCATATGACATCATATGAATATATTCGGACCTGGTTGTATGTCTATATTATGGAGACAGGATTTTAAAAATGTTTAACCAATCCTTTCCCTGCACTCCCCTTTAACAACAAAAAATCAAAAAAAAAATATATTTTTCACCCGATTTGGATTCGAGGCTTCTCCTTATCCTCAACCTCAACGTGTAACAAAATTAGGTATGATCAGATGTGCTTAAATCTAATTAAAAATGATTGAATTTAATTTCATCTGATGCCAGATCTGATCATTATGATTTATAATATACTTCATGGACAGTTTTGATCAGATCTTGTGCCAGCTCTGTTCATGCCGTGCGGGAAAAAAAGGGGTCAATTGGTAATTTGGACCTGTCCCGTGATAGGTGAAAACTTGACCGGTTCCGAAAATACATATCACGAGATAGGTGAAAAGAGGACCGGCTCCTGAAGTACCTACCACGTGACCGGTTTAAAAGTCATGACATCTTCGTTTAGACCAGTGCTGTGACATGTCACAGAGGGCAAGTGACCCTCTCCTAGGACAAGCCCATGTTAAAGTGACCCCTTCCGTGACCGGTCCCTATCGCAATGAACCGGTCACGTGACGTGTCCTGGGATATTTTTTCTCCCGCAGGAATCTGCAAAATTCAATGATTTTTGTGGCCAGGTTTGAGCAAATTTGGTCATATGGAATCATATCTGGTGCCAGAGATATAAAGATATTTTTAAATCTCTCATTTTCTTATAGAATCCGTTTAGATATTGGATCTGATTATACATGGTGCGCCAGATCCGTCTAAATTTGCTCAGATCTAATTAGATCTCAAATTTTGAGATGTAGTTAGATCTGATACAATTAGATGTAATGAGATCTGTTCAGATCTGATCTTTTTTTTGAGCTTTTTCCATCTAGTTTTATAATTTATCCTGGCAACCATCTTTGATTCACAAAACACAAATTGACAGGGTTGCCATTCCAACTACTAATGTTTCCATTTTTGGAAATGAATTGGGAATCTGACATGTATACTACGATTTTTTAAAACAACATATTTAAGTGCAGTTTCGCCTGTTCAAATAGAATATAGAATTAATTGTGAAAAATTGGCTCATTTGAGAGTTAAGTTATTCAAAAATGCATTTGATAAATTTGGTGTTCATTCCCAAATCTAAGAAGATATCACATGCGATCCCAAAGGACTTCAGACAACATTAGTCTATTTTTGTTTCTATTAAAAACGCTGGATAGAATTGAATTGAATTTAAGTTAAGGAAATCCATTGATTGCACGACAACATGCATACAGTAAGGGATGAATAACGGAGACTGCTTTACATGAGATTCTCGGTACCATCGAGAAAACTTTCTTGGTGAAGGACTACGCCATTATAGCCTTCTTGGACATAGAAGGAAATCAAAGGTTAGTTTCAGGGGTCATTACACTGATTGGGAGGTTGCTGACCATTAGTCGCATAACGGTTGAGTTGGTTGGTACTCGTATGATCCGATTCGTTAACGGAGGCACGGCTCCACTTCTGTGGAATCTTGCACTTAATCCTGTGCTCGCTTTAGGAAGGGTAGGTAGGGATGTGGTGACTTTAAGCTGATGACATGACAATACTGGTGAAGGGGAAGTTTCCTTTGACCTTGACTACTTTGAGGGATGAGGGCCTGAGGTATTGAGATCAATCTTAACAAAAAGTAGGTTGACATGGCGATACTGAAAAAGGCGAATTTTTCTTCGATCTTGGCCGATATTATGCAGACATCTTTGAGGAAGCAGGACCTAAGAACTTTGGATCAATCCTAACAAAAAGGAGGTAGATATTTTAATCTAGCACTAATAATTTCGTTGAGTGTATACAAACTATATAATACCACCACTATAACCACTCGAAAACCAATATAAAAAAACTTTAACAAATTAAATGCATTCGTATATGAAGCATTTCATACCAACTGCCCCGCTACCGGAAAAACTACATATATCAATACCAATCTCAAACTTCCAGTAGCGAAGTAGACGCGGTTCAATAACCTACAATTTAAAAGACTTTTTATATATTATTTATTAAAATTTTAAGGAATTCTGAAATATTCTGAAAATATTTTTTTTTAATTAAAACTAGTCGTGAATATTTAGTGTAAAAGATAACTAAATTTATTTATAAATCACCATTATTCTAAAAAAAATAGCGTATGTTCTTTCAATTCAGCGAGTTTTAGCTCGATACTTGGTTTCGTTGAAGAGAAAATATAAATCGAAAATATTAATATTTTTGTTCTATGTATTAGGTATACCTGAACGTATGATTAATATAATAACACGTATACGTACAGTGGCACTAACTTATTATAGGGCCATTCCATGTCAAACCGCACAGATATTATAAATGGACAGAAATGTAAATTGTAAATGTGTTTATCAAATCATTAACCTTTCGACCCCAAACTCTTTCCGTTTTCGAAATATGACGTCAAGAAAATTGACAAAAATGTCAAAATATCGAAAAAGTGTCCATACAAAGTCGCCCTTAATTTCTAAACTATATAACCTAAAATTTTTCTATTGGTACCATTTTAAAGGTGAAAAGATTACCTTCAAAATGGCATCCCAAAAGTTTTTTTGTATTAAAAGGTTAAAGGTAATTTTTTTAAGTTTAATTTTCAAAGACCCATATCGCAAAATGTAATTCTTTTAGAATTCTGAAAAAAATATATGTTAAAACTCGAGGCCTCTCTACATTTGTGGCAAAATTTTAAGGTGGAGACTCATTTGGTTCGAAAAATCTTTTACATACTATGAGTGTGTGTGTGTGTACAATGTTTAGTATACATATTTTTGTTGTGTGTAAGCTTTTGCTTATGAACTCGTCGACGAAAATTTGCTTACGACCACGTTTTCCTTCATAACTCAGAAACCAAATGAGTCTCCACCTTGAAATTTTGCCACAAATGTAGAGAGACCTTAGTTTTTAACATATATTTTTTTCAGAATTTTTAAAAAATTGGATTTTGAGATATGAGTCTTTGAAGATTAAACTTATAAAAATGACATTTAACCTTTTAATACAAAAAAACTTTTGGCACGCCATTTTGAAGGCATTGTTTTCACCTTTAAAATGGTACCAGCAGAAAAAATTTAGGTTGTATGGCTTAGAAGTTATGGGCGACTTTGTATGGACACTTTTTCGATATTTTGACGTTTTTCCCAATTTTTTTGACGTCATATTTCAAAAACCGAAAGGGTTTGGGACCGAAAGGTTAATGATTTAATAAACACTACCAAAAAAAAAAAAAAATGACAGTTTTCTGTGGGGTTTGGAATGGAATGACCCAATAGTTCAAATATTTAAATTTTTATTGAATATCTACATTTTTTAATGTACATTTATTAATCGAATATTTTCACCAAAACGAGGCCGATTAACACGCTAATACTTTTAGGCCGAGTTAGAAGTTTGGTCTTCATTGAAATAAAACAACACAAATCAAATTTCAAAAGCAGTTTTTCTGTTACAAACTGCCATAAAATGAGTTAAAAGATAATCTACATCCCAAAAACTTGGCCTTAGAATTGATAGAAAAACATATGCATTTTTTAGAACTACAAAAAAAAAAAAAAATAAAAAAAAGTGTTAGGCCAATTTTAAATTGAGTTATATGTTCTAAAAAAGTTCCGAATGTGTTCAAGTAAAAACTAATTTATTTATTTACTTTTATTTTTTTTTTATATAAAAATCTATTTTCATGTTCAGTTTCCAAATACCATTAAATTATATAAAAATAATAATATTTAAAAAAATTGCTAAGTTGACACTGATACGATATAATTTTTCCTGTAGCGGTGCAGTTGGTATGAAAAGCCACATATACGAAATATAATTGTAAATATATACATATGTATATATGAACATAACCGCACATAGGTTAAAAACATAGGTCGTGGTCATTTCAACAAATTATATCTATTGTACGAGCGTATAATACATTTTTTACTACATACATATGTATTCTATACAATATTATTTCATTGTATTTATATATTTTAAATGTGGTCTATGCACGCACGCATACATACACATATTTAACTAAACATTAATACAAGGAAAAATATTAAACATAAACCTCAATTAACGCGGTTGAACAGGACCAAAAATCATTCTAATAAAACACAAAATATCTAAATCGCAATTAGCGAAATTGTTCCATTGATAATTTTTCCATTTTTTCTAATATTTTTTTAAATAAAAATTTTTGTAATTCTATGCACAGAGAAAACGTTTGTCAGTTTCCAACTGAAATTCGTTGACTTCGGTCCAAATCGAGTGGTACAACTGAATATTGCTTGTAACACCCTAAAATATTCAATAATCCAATTTGAATATTGTTACGATTTTTCCTTTTAAAACCTGCTATCACAACTACTGAAAATTGGTAGAAATATCCAGATATTTTTATCCAGCTTTATCTAGGGAACAACGTGATGAAAGGATCTGGTCTTTGCTATTGTCAAACTTGCTAGTGAAGAATCAAAGCCAGACTGAATTGATTCACCCTTTAAGAGTAACATATAGGGATTTCTGTTTTTACGGGTAAACTGAAATGGATGAATCGAATTGCGTTAATCAAGGGTCAATTGTATTTCATTTTAATAGTAAAATACTATGAGTGCTTAACACACTTAAACAGGCACACTCAAACATGCAAACACATTTAAATTAATGCCTTTTAGGAAAATGAGTGGGTGTGACATTTTCCTATTTTGTTGCTTTGTTTGTTAAACAATATGAGTATTTTTTTGTAGATATGTATAAGATTGTGTATGTGTTAGAGAGAAAAATAAACGTCAATGCGTTTTATATGATTTTTGCTGGTTAAAATGTTCACAATTGCTTTATATTAATGTATTAGTGAATGAGTATAAATGTGTGTATTAATGTGGCTTTGTTGTACATATATATATATATATATATTTTTCTTTTTTGTTGAAGGTTAACATGCAAACCCATTTAAATGTGTCATAAAAATATGTATGTATGTATTGTATACATGTCAAAATACAATTTCAAATTCAAATACTTTTGGTCATGTTAATGTCATTGCATTTATGTATTGTATGTAAACATGTATGTATGTGTGTATGTGTGTGTGTGCTTAAATTTATGTGGGTACACAAAAAACAAACTACAAATGCAGTTTAAGTATTTGAAAAAAAAAAAAATGGACAAAAACGTATATGCATGACCTTTTTTTTGTTCGATGTTTAAAAAAAAAACAAACTTTATGAAAAAAGTACACAATTGTTACGAATCACATGTTATTTGTCATTGGATTTAAAAAAAAAAATATATATATACAATCATGATGATGGAAAGATGGATTTCAATACTCTAAAGCACATTCAGGCATACTAAAACCATCATCCTTTACAGTATAAGTTTGCAAAGACACCATTTCAAATTTGTTTCTCTTGGACGAAAATGTAACTAAAGTAATACATTTTGTTGCAGACTTGAGAGATAATCAAACTCGAGATCGTGTATGGTCTTATATTGTATTATGCATGGACGTATTCGATCATGAATCCCCATGTATGACCATATGCAGCACCATGCATGATCATTTATTTGCATACATGATCATATACGTCTATGTCTAGTTGAATATATTACCATATGTTATTCATATATGACCATATATGAGCATATATGAGCATATATGACCACATACGGCCATATACTCTCAAATTTCGTACCCAAAGATATATTGTAATATATGAGATCATGTATGGTTATATATTGAACCATGTATGGATGTATATGACCATGTATGCCCATGTATGATCATATACACGCTCTTTTATTATTATATATGTTCATATGTATCTCGATTTTTACATGGGTTTGTGGTAAAATTTTTGAATTTTAACAAAATATATTGAAGTTCAGACATGATTCCATACAATTTCAAAATTTTCGAAAAACCGAAGCTGTTATAACTTTTAAAGTAAATGAAGTCATTCTAAAAGGGGTTATGTTTTATCTTATCTTTCAAAAAAATATGTTCAAACTAAAGCTGTTGACATTTCCTACCTCGAGGGCATTAAAGCTGACATAAATTATGTACTCTGCCGCAGTATTTTAGGGTTTGGATAATTCCTATGTCAGATAAATGAAAAACGGACTAAAATGGCCCATGAAAATTTCTACTATAAGGTTAAAATGATCTGGCATTGGCATTCCAGTCTTATACAGTGTTGGCAAAAAAATAAATACAATTTTAAACCGCTATAAAATTTGGCTGTACCCCCAAAGCGTCAATAGCTTTAAGGATTTTATTAGGATAATCTTATACATTCGTCCAGTGTAACAATCGTCCACGCCCGGGAACAGGATTTAATAAGCAAAACCTTTATTGCTGTGTGTATTTTAAAAGGACAAGAATCCTTCGATCGAAAAGTCTTATAGCATAAACTCAAAGAGTAGTGAGTATAAAACTGATATTAAATATCGTCGAGCTTTAAATTTCAGATATAATTATAAAAGTTTGCAGCTTTAAAGTTGAAAAGAAAAATTTCCCAAGATAAAGCTTTCTGTAAAACTTTTCTTATTTTTTCAAAGATCATTAAAAACGATAAAGCTTCCTGTAAAGCTTTTTACTATAAACTTAAAGCTTTTTTGAAAGAACATTTTTTTATTATAACTTATTTCTCGGTTAAAACTTTCATTTATCTGGCATAAGAATTTCATATTAAACAATTTAAAATATTTGAATTTTAAATTTAAAAGCTTTTTGACTATTTGCTTAAAATGGTGTAGTCACAACTAAAACGTTTATTCAGTTCGTCTAAACAATTAAAGTTGCCAATATATGTTATCATCACTTGTTTTATAAAACAAAAAAAAGTGGAACATTTTCTGTCTATTGGAAGAATTTCAGTGACATAAACCACTATTCCACTACTAACTAGTTGTTGTTATTGAAGTAGTTATAACAATGTCCCTGTGATCCATAACATAAAGTTTAGTCGTTCAGTTGGCTAGTCATGTGGGCTATTCGGTTCTAGTTATATTGTAGTTTGTAACAAAACTGTGACATATTAGTTTGTTAAAACGACAAAATCTATGTATCGGTTATACATGACAAAAACCAATTTGTAAAACAAAAAGTTGGTAATACGAGGGCGCATAAATAAGTCCGTCACTTTTTGAATGAAACTCAGTTTTTTTTTTGCAAAAAAAAAAATAAATATTTTTCAACATAATCTCCTTTCATCTAAATACACTTAGTCCAACGTTTCTCCAATTTTTGCATCCCTTCCAAAAAAAATACGAATTTTCGAGGTCCATAAAATAGGCATTTGTTTGATCAATAATTTCATTGTTGGAGCTAAATCTCTTTCCACCGAGCCATTTCTTTAGATTTGGAAATAGTCACTGGGGGCTAAATCCGGAAAATAAGACGAATGAGGGGGCAATTCGCCATAGAAACTAAGCTATCACACGATTCCGTTGGTGGTCGATTGTGAGCAAACGCGGCAGCCATCTCGCGGAAAGCTTTCTCATACCCAAGTTCAAAATTGAAACCACTGAGCCATGTGAGATGCCTATGTCTTCCACAATCTATCGCAAATTCAATCTCGGCCAACACCATATCGTCTATTTTTTAAATTGTTTTGGGTGTAGAGACCTCAACTGGGCGTCCAGAACGTTCGGCATCTTCCGTGCTTGTAAGGCCATTGAAATCGATGGTACAGAGTCCCCATAGTATTTATCAAGCTTTTTCTTGGTTTGATTGACGGTTTTTGTTCGCAAAAAATTATGTTTAAGAGCAGTGGAAATTCACTTTTTTCCATTTTTAACGAAATCCACGAGGTTGTATGTTTTCAACAGCTGTTAAGCGCAAAGTAAATGATAGAACTTGCTCTAAATTTGACAGTAGTCTATTAACAGGTGGTACTTAATGGAGGCAGTGTTGCATTTCATATAACTACAAGGGAAGTTCGAAAAGCCATGGATCTCTATGATTTATAAATATGGCTTTGTTTTTTATTTTAATTTTAATGGAAAAAACTTTGTTTTTAATAACATTTATTAAATGAGAAAATAATTGAATTTATAAATTATACATTTATATTACAAGATTTTAAATAAGAAGTTTTTTTATACCATTTTTTAATCTTGAAATCAGTTTTATAAAATTTCATTAAATAAAATTCATATTTCACATTTTCCATAAACTCACATATGACATAATTAAAATTTGGTGGTATTAGCAAGCAAATTAATTGTATTTATAAACTATTTTACTTCGAAAATTTCACTATATAAATGCAATTAATTTGTTTGTTAATATAACAAAATTTAAGCAAAAATAAGCCATTAATACAAATTCACCTTTTACTGTATTATTGGCCGATTTTGCTCTTATGGAATGCAAAAAATTCTTGGGATAACTGCCAACATTCTGTTTTAAATTTTGCATCCCTTATTTAACACATCAAATGTTATGAAAAGTCTATAAAATAATTTAAATATTCTGCTCCTTTTTTTTTCTTCTAAATTTATCATCTATAAATTTGTTTTATTAAATTTATTAACTATAATATATAATTTTATTTATTTGTATTTTCAATTACTAAACTTTATTATAATTTAATGTAATATTTTATAGTATTTTGCATCCACAAGTGGTGGTTGAGTATTATTTATATAACTAGTTAATTTTATTTTAAAAATATTTTATTAGTTATTAAATTTGCATAACAAACATTAAAATGTATTTTAGATTTAAAACAGAAATCAATATTAACTATTATTGGAGTACATATTTTTTAAATACATATGTATGTATGCAGTTTTATCACGGCGGTAGAACATTTGAAAATAAATTGGAAACACCTTTATTTTCTTTTGAAATATCCCACAAGCTTTTAATTCATTATGTTAAAAAGGCCTAAGGTCCTTTGATTGAAAAGCGCCTTATATAAAAAATTAACCCTAAAATGCTGCCATTATTTATTTAAATGCTTAAACTAATAAAACTAAAAACAAAAGCTTGCAGCTTTTATGATGATGAAGCAACATCTTAGAAAACATTGCAAGATTTAAACATAATAAAGCTTTCTGTAAAGCTTTTTTTATTAAAAAAAAAGAAAACCCACATATATTTTAAAAACTGTTTTAAATTTAAAACTTTTTTAATAAGAAAGCTTATCTCAATAATTTATTTTATCATAAAAACAATAAATTTTAAAACTTTTGAAATTTTTACACAAATTTTATAAATTTAAGGTCAGATTGCTATAAAAGAAAATTATTTAATAAAAAAAATTTTAAACTTGTTGTTCCATACTAATAGTAAAAGCTTTTAAGCTTAGTTTATTAAAAAGCTGTAAATTGACTACACTATATGGCAATATTTGTTTCCCATAAAAGTTTTTTTTTTGTATGTTCAAAAGTTTTTTTTACAAATTTGTCCCTTAACAGAAGCTTTCAATCAGCTTTTACAAACAAACTCATTTGCCTTTCAAAAAGCTGTAAACTGACTATACAAAGCTTGAACTGTATGGCAAACTTGTTTTTCCATAAAAGCTTTCTTTTGTATGTTCAAAAGTGTTTTTTTACAAAATTTTCCCTTAGCAAAAGCTTTCAATGAGCTTTCTACAAACAAACTCATTTGCTTGTTGTTATTGTTAATTTTATTTTTATTTTTTTAATTTCACATAAATACGCTTGTCATTCAAAAAAAAACTAAAATTTATTTCATCGTTTGAAAAAATACATTATTCCTGTAATTAAAGTTAAAATTGTTAAATAGAAATTATAACATTATATTAATTCAGTTTAATAATATTTTGCTAGTGTTTAACTAAATATTTCTATAACTGTTATATTCATACTATTTAAATATAAATCTATAATACTTACATTAATTTTTTAAAAGCTTTTTCTATATTAATTAACAATTTATAAAGTTGTTGAAACTATTGCTTTAATTTCCACTATATAGCTAGATTTTCTGTCTATTAAGCTTTTTAAAGCTTTTTTTAAGTTCATTTTATTTTTATGTTATTAACTTTAATTTTTTCTAATTTTTGTCTTATGATTTATTTCCAAATAATATATTTAAAAACTCTAAATAAACCGAAACAAGTACAAAAAAAAAGGAATAATGAAAAAGAAATGAAATAATACAACAAAAACTTCCCACTGCGCTTTTATATTTAAACATTTTTTTTTTGAAATAATACAATGAAAAAAAACTTATTTTTTAATTGTATGTATTAATAAATTTTCATTAATATTTTTCTAAGTTTATCAAAAGTTTTTGTTTAGTTTGTTTCTTTAAAAGCTTTTATGTATTTTATTTAAAATTATAATTTTATAAATGTTGAATTGTTTAATGGATTTGTTTATATATATTTGAAATGATTTGTGGTGAAAATGCAAAAAATTATAGGAACTTTTTTAAGAAAAGAAAAGCTCAAAAGTTTAAATAATAGTAAAGTTTCTAAAATGTTTCTAACCAATAATTTTTTGCAATCACTAAAACTTTTTAATTTTCCTCTAAAAACGTAATGCTTTATTTGTTCACTCACCAAAAATAAAACCAAAACAACTGCAAGCTTTCAAAACAACAAATTCAATTATAATTTACTTAATTTAAAATTTGTTTTTTTATTATAATAATATAATTTTGTTGTGTGTTTAGTTGTTATAAGTTCATTATTTAAACTAATTGGCAAAAATCATGTATAATTTAAGTAGAAAACAATTAAAATGTTTGAAAAAGGACTTAAAAGCTTTCAATTTGATAAATGTTTTTTAAAAGTTTTATATTAAAAATGATTAAAATAAAGTTTTTAGAAATATTTTTTAACGTTTTGCATTTCACATAGCTTTTAAATATTAAGCGTTTAGAATATCCTTGACATTTGCAAAGCTCTATTCCGTGAAAACTTAAAACTTTGAAACAAAAAGAAAATCTTTATTTTAAAAGTATTTTCATATAGCTTTAAAATTATTTCTAATATAAAACTTTTCCAAAAGCTTTACATTATAAAACAATCAATTATAATAAAACTTTACATTTTATAAAAGCTTTTGAACTTTGAAATATTTGTGTATAGCTTTATATTATATCAAAGCTTTAATACACTGATAATAATTAATATATAAAAATACGGAAAAAATGCCTTTGTAAAATAAACGAAAAATTTTTAATATTAAGAAAGTCTTAATAACTGTTATAGTACTTTCGTATTTTTATGCAAAAATTACAAGAACGTGTAAATTAAAAAACAAACTAATGTCTGTAACAAACTTTAAAGCTTTTTTTCAAACATTTTTACTGTTACTTCTTTACTTCTTTTTTATTTCAAATGTAATCAATTCAAGTATAAGAGCTAAATATTTAATAACATAATCTCTTTTCTCTCTCTTTTTTGCCTACATTTTCTTTCTTCTTTGTCTCTCTATTTCTTGAAATATTTTTTTTTCCATTCCATCTCTATCAAATGCATTTTGGAAAAACTCATAACCATGTTATTATTACAATCATCTATATTTTGGTTTTCCCCTTTATTTTCTCTCTCCCCTTAAAAGGGCAATGCCGCCAATTCTTCGGAAACTTCAATGGCCACACAGCCTGGTGGTTCGGTAACATCAAGAGCAGCTTCGGAGTCAAGATCAGGACCTCCGGGATCCAGTAGTGGTGCTGGCACTACAGGTAATAGCAGTGGTGGAAACGCGAGTAGTACACAGACTGGTGCAAAATTTCGTCATGGCCTATTGCAGCTTATGATTCACACAATAGATCCGCTACATGATGGTGAGTTCATGATGTTTCCATAGTGTTTTGCACACTCACTCACACCACTACTACCACACTCACACATATACCACTCAGTAAAACCATATAACACATACCCCCAAAAACTTTCCCACACCTCTTAAATACAAACACCTTAAACTTTCTACACAAAATGTTCCTTAAAAACCCTTAAAAAAGAATTTTTAAATATCCATTTTTATCGTTGTTAATATCAAAATCAAACAATATCAGTATTCATTTTTCAAAAGCTCTCTCTCTCTCTCATCCGGAAAATTTGTTTGAAATTTATTGTTAATAATAGCAAAGAGTAAAAAAGAAAAGAGCTGCAGTTTTTTACTAGTTATGCAAAAAAAAAAACAGTTTAAGCTTTTTGTCCAAAATTTTTAAAGAAAAAAGCTTTTAGTGTAAATGTTATCATTTGCTTTATTTTGAGTTTGAGTTTGTTACGAAATTGGAAAATTATTGGAATTATTATTGAAATGCTTGATTATTGTGTTATAAACAAAAAAAAACAAATATATATGCAGGGTGATTAATTAAAATTATATAAAACATTAAATTAAATAAAAATATAAACTTTAAAGTTTTTTAGACATAAAAGCTGGATTAAATAAATTATTAATTTTTGTAAACAAATTCTTAAAACAATTTGTTTATTCTTTTATAAGAACAGGTGATATTATTTTATTTAAAGATTTTAAGTTTTTCCAAGGATTATGTAATTATAAAACAAAATTTTTGTTTAAAAAGCTCTTTTCAAAGTAATATAATATAATTACATATTTAAAAATTTATTTTTTAAAAAATCAAAATACTGAATTTTTATTAGAAAAAAATTAGATGATTTGAAAAAATTATATCGATTCATGGGATTGAATTCTTGTTAAAAGCTTTATTAGTAAAAAGTCAACAGTTTTATTTTAAAATTCTCAAAAGCTTAAGCCTACATATACATATGTAAATTAAATTTTTTAAAAAGCAGTTCAATAACAATAAATTGCTTAAAGTTTTCAAAAAGCTTTTTACTACTAATGATAAAAATTTGTGTAAATATTTAAAGCTTTCGCCTGTAAACTTTTACATTTCTTTACAATATTCAAAGCTTTTTCACATTCTTAGTTTTTTAAAAAAAGCTCTTAAAAGCTTTCGCCTTTTATATATAATATTTTCTATAAAATATCTTAAAATATGCTAACACAACTTTAAAGTTTTATTTTGTATACCATAATAATAAACCAAACTTTTTTTTAAAAAAAAAAAGCTCTTTTCAAACTTTTTTGTAATTTTTTTTTTTTAAATAAAGCATGAATTTAATGTGCTTATATAAAAATTAATCAAATAAATTAATATCATAAGACATTCTTTGACACTTTCATAACATAATTGCTTTCAACTGCGCCTTCTACAACTACACCACCTTATCATTTACCTTCAAAACTAATAAATCGATTTGTAATTCCTACAAACCAAAAACAAACACTCACTTCTCTGTGTAATATACTCTTTCTTAATATATATTTAATGAAAACTCTAAAATATAAATAAAAACTGCAAAACACTTAAAACAAACAATAAAAAATTCCTCTACTTCCTTACCTCTATTCTCTCAGTAGTTTCAGTGTTTGTACGTGCGTTTTAATTTTTAAATTAAAATTTTAAAACAAAAGAATTAAATATTATGTATTAAACTAAATTTTTAATGAAAAAAAAACACAATTCATTAATATCACCCTGTATATAATAAAAAAATATGTTATTTTTGTATTACTATTATTTTTTGTAATATGGAAAATTATCCATACAGTTTTTATCAACGAATAATTTTTTGAATTATTTAAAAATTTGTGGTTTTTTATGTTAAATTAAATTTAATTTTTTTCATTTGGTTTTGTTTTGAAATCCATACTTGTTAATATTTATTTCAACATGTTATTCATGTTTCAAAAATATATATTAATATTTACACACTTATATAAAATAATATTTGTGTTGTTTGTTGTCAGTTTGGAGTTACTTTTTTTTTAAAAAAATATTTACATATATTATTTATACAGTTAGAGTGTCTTATTATTACAGTTATAAATTACAAGTTTTTTACTGTATTTTTTATACAAATTTATTGAAAAATTTTATAAATATTTTTAATGGTGTTTTTTTAATATTATAAATTAAATTTAAGTTAAGTATTTATTTAAAGGTATTTATAAAAGAATTTAGAGAGGAAACTACTTCCAAAAGTGCTTACTCGGAATCACTTTTGTAAATAAAATTTTAAATTTTGCCTATTTATTTAATAGTTGTTGCAGGTTTTGTGAATATAGTTTTACGATTTTATGACCTTTTAAATAGTTACGATATTACAAAACAGTGTTTGAAAAGATATTAAAATTGAAAAAAATACTTCAGAACCATTAAAAACATGAAATACGCTTTAAAAAAAATATTTCAAAATTTACGATATTACAAAAATTTACGATATTACAAAAAAAATTACGATATTCCATTAATAACCCACAAAGAAACAGTTTTTATATAATATACATTTTTATTAACGGTTTAAATGATACAAGACACCCAAAAATTTTTACACAGAATTACTTTTGTAATCAATCAATATTTTGTTTTAAAACAAAATTACCTCCGAAGAACCAATTAGGTAATGGGTATAATTTGTTTACGGAAAACAATTTTTTTATTTAACACAAAAATTTACAAAAAAAAATCCCTACATTTTTAAAGTAATATTAACAATTTAAAAAATTTACGCTATTAAAAAACTACGATATTTCATCTATTCAAAACAATAAATAAATTTTAACACATTTTAGAAAAATCATAAAAAATAAAAAACTACATACGTAGTCGAATAAAGCTCTACGATATATAAAAAATTTATTGAAAAATTTACGATATTAAACTAAAATTTTCCAGAAATTTATATTACAAAATACAATAAACGGTGTTTTGCAAACTCTAAAATTATTTAAAATATCAAGCAGGATAAAAAAATACAAATACATAATCTACGATATTGCCAAAACTTTTACGATATTTCACAAAATTTTAGAAATGAATGCAATATGTTTAGATATCATTAGATATCATTTTCGTACAAAATAAATGGCAAAAGTCCATTAAAAAATTTACGATATTGCAAAATAGCATTACAATATTAAAAAAGTATGTGTGTTACATAGGAAATCATAAATCGTTTGTCATAATACCGCTACAGAACAACCCGTATTACAATATTTATGTTATTGCAAATTCGGAAGGAAAATGTTAACAACTTTCCTAAAAAATTCATATTAACAAAAAACTTACGATAAATCTTTGAACTAACAATAAATATTTAAACATTATATAAAATTTTAAAAAAATATCTTTTTATTAAACTACAATTAAATAATTGTATTTAAAAATTTTGCGATATTGCAAGTTATTGTAAGTTATGATATAAAAATTAAAAATGTATAAAACACATTTTTTTATGGCAACCAGCGTAAAAAAGAAACATATTAAAAAATTTACGATATTGCAAAAAATCAATGATATGAGCTCCTTTTGCACATCAATTGCAATCAATAAACGAAATACAATATTTACGATATTGAAAAATCATTTAACAAAATTTACGATATTACATATTATATTTACAGTATTCCATAAAAAAATTGTAAAACCACATAAAATGCAAACAAATCATTTAAAAAATGAACTAAGATGAAAAAAATCTTACATTAAAATTTACGATATTTCAAAGAAATGCTTAGAAATCGTTTTGCAGTGAAAAATTACGATATTGCAAAAAACAATGATTTTTACAAACATTTTTATAAAAAAATCCTAAAAATCATTAATGAAACAATTGTATTAAAACATTTACGATATTTTAAATACAAAAATTTTATACTGCACGTAAAATACTTATTTCAAAATTTTACGATATCGCAAAAAAAATTTACGATATATAACAAAAATGATGCAATGGTTGTTAAATGCAACTATAAAGAAAAATTCGTATTACAAATTTTTACGATATTTCATTTATATAATAAAATTGGTGTGAAATGCTTAGTAATCATTTTGCATAATTACTAAACTACAACAAATTGTGTTACAAAAATTAGAAGATTGAAAAAAACGGTTACGATATTAACTAGAAAAAAAATTTATTATCAAATTTACGATATTTTACAAAAGATTTTGTAAAAACAACGTACTACAAAATTTACGATATTAAAAAAGACATTAAAAATAGGTTTTATTTTTTTTATTGATTCAATAAAGCCTTTAGAATATGATTTAGTATTATCTCAAATTTATTATTATTATTTTGAAATATTTGCTGCTGGGATTTTGATAAAAAATGTAAATTCTTACGCCCATTTAAATAATCTAACACTTTAAGCACACATTTTCCTGTTCATTTAAACTTTTAAAAGTTTTCACTGTTCTTTACACTTGTGATGACCTTTTCATTATAAATGTGTTTTATACCTTAATTTATATTTTAATACAGCTTTTCTTTTATATACAAACTGACAAAATTTTAAATCATTTAATTTATTTGTGTTTGTTCTTTTTCTTTTCAACTGAATATTTGTCAGGCCCACAATATTCATTATAAAGAATTTAATTTGATTGCTTTACATTTTTATGACCTTTAGTAAAGCTTTTCGCTGTTTTTTTTTTTGATCTCTCCAAAATAAAATAATGTTGTTCTTTAAGATGTTTGACATAACATCTACAATGACATTTATATAATTTTCAAAAATGTCCTTCAAAATATTTTAATTTATTTTTCTTTTTTTTTTTGAACATTATGTAGAATTTTAAAAATGTAAAAATGTATCAAAAAGAAAAATAATTAAATTGTTTTCCAAAAATTTAATAATATTTCTTGATATACATATTTATAGCTAAATTTTAAATGTATGAAAAAGCCGATTTTCATCATCATATACAACTTCTGATAATTTTAGGCAAATCAAGTATAAAAGTAGGTAGGTATAAAATTTTGATTTCAGTATATTTGAAAAATATTATATTTCAATATTTTTTTTTAAAAGTTTTGTGATTAGTCTCAATAATTTTTAAGTCACATTATTTAATATTTTTAAATATGTTCCTAAAAATAAGTTTTTTCTTACTCTTTAGTTGTCCTATTAAGCCTTAAAGCTTTAAAAGCTTAAACAAAACGAAACATTTTTTTCCACAGTTTTTCATGTTTATTTTAAAGTTATTTTCTGTGAAGTTTTAAGGCAGTTTTAAAGTTTGCATATACATGCCTGCTGTTTAATGGGTAAAAGATTAACTTTTCACTATATAATATGTTATAAAATGCAGTTTACACCGAAAGTTGATGATATTAAGTGTTGAAACTGGGAAAATCCACTTTTGTATGTTATTTTATCTTTTGCTAAATTATAAGGTGTTATCTCGTTAGTGTAAAACTTCCGGGTTTTAAAGTATGCAAGTTATATAATTATTTATAGCATTTTATTAACATTTGAAAGTTTTGATATTCATTAAAAAAAAAGTAATTTAATATCAAAAAGGTAGAAAATAATAAGAAATAACCAATTATAAAATTATGTAATACAACTTTCGGAAAAGCAAAAAAGTAAACAACAAGACAATAAATTAAATATTAGGCAATGAAAATTGAAGTAAAGCTTTAAACATCCTCCACAGTATACGATATTTGCTAAAATAAATTCAAATAATTTTGGGGTAAAAAAAAATTTTTGTAATATAAAAAATTAGTTTAAAATAAAAAAAAGTAAAAAATATTTTCAGGTGCAAATATTTTAAGTTGAATATTAAACATGATTAAAATAAATGTAAAAAGAAAATAATTTAAGTGAAAAGAATTTTAAAGTAAGAAAAAATTTTTGAGGTAAAAAATTTTTGAAGTGAAAAAAAAATCGAGTACAAAATATTTTTAGGTGCAAATATTTTAAGGTGAATATTAAACAGGATTAAACTTTAGGTGAGAAAAAAATTTTTGAGGGAAAAATTTTCGAGGTAAAAAAATTTTTTAAGTGAAAAAAATTTTTGAAGTGAAAAAAATGTTTGAAGTGAAAAATTTTTTGAGGTTTAAATACTTTTAATTTTTATTCGCCGCTAGGCAAAAAAGGGAAACAAATTTTAAAGGGAAAAAATTAAATTAAAAAATTTATTGTGAAAAAAATTTGGTTTGAAATAAAAATATTTTGAAGGAAATATTGAAATAAATGCTGTTGTCAATTTTTTTTTTTTTTTTGAGTTAAAAAAAATAGTACAAAATATTTTAAGGTAGAAATATTTTAAGGTGAATATTAAACATAATTAAACTTTAGGCGAGAAAAAAATGTAAGAAAATTTAAAAAGTGAAAAAAAAATTTAAAGTGAAAAAAATGTTTGAGGTAAAAAAATTTTTAAATCTAAAAAAATTCGAGTACAAAATATTAAACTTTAGGCGTAAAAAAAATGTAAAAAAAACTAAGTGAAAAAAATTTTGAAGTGAAAAATTTTTTGAGGTGAAAAATTTTTTGAGGTTTAAATATATTTAATTTTAATGGCCGCTAGGCAGAAACAAATTTTAAAGAAAAAAATTAGCAGAAACAAATTTGAAAGAAAAAAATTAAAGTAAAAAATTAATTGAGGTGAAAAAATTTGGTTTGAAATAAAAATCTTTTGAAATAAATATTGATTTTTTTTTAAACAGAGAAAAAAAAATAATTTAATGTTGTTTTAAATTTTTTTATTTTGCCAAGAATGTTCAGTAGAGTAAGAATTAAAGATAATGTGAAGACGATCTTAATAAATTTTTTTTGCCACGCCCCTTGACCCTGCGCTATTGGTTTTTTGTTTCCTGTGCCTCTATTTACAGTCCGATCGTAACGTGTTTTTAGAATGACAACAGCTGTTTTTTACTTTGATCACTTTTGACTCCGACTTCAAGTTCTATAAGTGACTTCTATAATCTCGGTTTTTAAACGGAACAATGATATATCACACGTTACGATCGGACTATAAATACAGGCACAGGAAACAAAAAAAAAACAAAAGCGAGGGGTCAAGGGGCGTGAAAAAAAATGTTTGAGATTGTCTTCGCATTATCTTTAATTCTTGGGGGTGACCTGTGCAAGTTTTTCTTATCGACCCACCCTAATCTTCAGCTCAAAATATTTTAACTTCAAAAATTTTTTTCATCTCAAAAATATTTATTTTTTTTTTGTTTTAATTTTTTGTAGTTTCTCTATATGGTTTTATTTTACAAGCAATTCTTTAGACAAACAAAATTACAATTTTTCGTTTAATCCCTTATAATACCATTTAAAAAATCATTTTAAAAGTATTATTAACATTTTAACTACAAAAAATAAATGGTTATTCATTAAAATCCCACTAAAACCCAAAAGATAATCTTGTTTACAGAAAAAAAAAACACAAACAAAAAATAATGTAGTACATCTATATCATCAATTTAGCAATGGAAAGGACATTGTCACTGTATGCAAATATTATTATTGTTGTTAACGTTTTCATTTTTCTCGTAACACATAGAAGAAAAAGGAAAAAAAAAGACATTCAATCACTGTCTTTAATCAAACAGCCGTTTAATGTTACTCTCTTTTAAAAGAACAAAAATAAAAACAACAAATCTACATGTCATCTTTATGGTTTTTTACTGAAGCCATTTAATAAAGGACATTTTAAGTCAAACGTAAAACCACACTTAGATACGGAGATAAAGATATTAAATAAAAAATATCTAACAAAACCAACAGAAAAAAAAAATTTGCAAAATTTGCACAAAAACGTTCATGTTAATGCAGTGTTCCAACTAACAGTAGAGGGCGTATAGGGAGGAGTGGGAAAATGAAAATTTTAATGCCTACTCATTAGTAACAAAATCATCATCATGCTGGATCTAGTTGTATCAGCATAAATGTCTAAAATATCCAGTAACCTTTTTTACAACACTGATTGTGTGTGAGATTTATTTTTTTGATACAAATTTTCTATATTAAGAAGTTAAAGCTAAATTTAGCTCAAACACAATTTAGCAATGTAAAAGGAAAACGCAAATCTACTTCCGTTGGCATTGAAAAAACTCAAACAAAACCAAATGTATTGTCATGACATGGAGATTAGAGGTTTTTTTGCAAATAGCATCAATATTTAAAAACCTGAATGGACACTAACTATAACAAGGAAGGTAAACTTAATAGACAGAGATGGGAATTTTTTGATAACAAATTCAAGAAAATCTGAAAATGTTAATGTTCATAACAATATATTTTGGTAGGAAAGTAGTTAATACCTTAGAGCTTTTTTATTTTATATTTATTTATTTATTTTTTTTTTTTTTTGACCAAAAAAAATTGTATTTTGGTACTTTCCTTCTGAACGGAAAATATAATTATGGTACTTTTTTGGAAAAATTAGTACCTTTTTAATAATGTAAAAATGCCATAAATTTCGGTTTTATATAAAAGAGTTAAACTTAAAGCAGTCCTCATGTTTAATTTTAAAACGTATACGGCCAGAATAGTACTGTGTTTGTTTTTAAAACTTGGTACCTTTTCAACATAAGGGGAGATAATAGTTGTGAGATTATTCAACCACAAAAGATCCTTAATTGTGAAACTTTTTAAGCTAAAACAAAACCATTAGTTATGATAATTTTTTAATAAAAAAAAGGAAAACTTATTATTGGTACATTTTAAGAGCAAAAGAATCGTAATCGATGTACTTTTTTGTCGAAATGGTACCTTTTTTAGTAAAGCTTAATCCTGGCCACTTTTAAGTTATCAAATAGGTATATATTATATAGATATGGATTTAAATCAGACTTAAATTATAATTTTAAAAAGTAGACCAGAATTGTACTGTCTTTGTTTTAAAGACTTGGTACGTTTTTAAACGAAGAAGGCCCCGAATTATGATATTTTTTAAGTTAAAACAAGGCTTTCGTTGTCTTACTTTTTTTTAGCAAAAAAAGTAAAATGTACTCTTAGTGCTCTTTACGAGCAAAATATTCGAACTGTGTTCTTTTTTTCCTTTAAGTGGAAAAATAATATTGGTATTAGTAATGTTGGCGATTTTTCAAAACTCGAAAACTTCGATCGCTTATCGGACACTAAAAACATTAACCGATTGCAAAATTTTATTTTTCATCAATTTGATATATTTTTTTTATTTTGATGATATAGAATTTTCCTAAAATTATTGACGATATGGCTGATAGTTTAGCTAATACATATTTTATAGAGCTTTAAATAATGTATACTCACTAATAGTTGTTGTTTGCGAAAGTGTTAATAGTTAAAACTGAAATAAATAACATACCTGGAAGTAAGAAAATAAAAAGAAATAGATTAGTATTTATTAAGTAGGCAGTAGTTTTTTAAGAAAAATACAGCCTTAAAGTAGGCTTTACTTTTTAGATAATATTAATGTAATTTAATAGAGATGACACAAAATATTTAGTTTATGACAAATTGAAGACAAATTTTATTTTTCTTTGGATTTTAGGATTTCCAAGAAAAAAAAAATAAGATTTCTCTTGAATTCTTAAAATTTAAATATTTTTACATTTTGTTTATTGTGGCGTATGATTAATATTAATTACGCCTTATTTTATATATCTTGTGATAATGCGCGTGGTCTACACCTGATTAAAAATATTTAAAAAGTAAACGAAAGTAGACATTTTGGTTTTTTATTAGCATTATTTTTAATCTTTTTCATAATAATTAATGCCTAAGAAAATAAGTCAAATAAAAAATTTGTTTACAAAAATAAAAAACCAAATTTTTTTAAGGCTATAACATAATTGACCTTATCCTTTGTTTTAGTATGAAACAAGCTTTTGGAAACACAAATTTTTAATTTTAAACAATTTTGAATTTTCATTTAACAAGTTACTTAAGCCCTTTGTTCAACTTACGCGCATCAATCGAGTGTTACCTATAGTTGCTTTAAAATGACTTTTTCACCTTAAAAAGATTTATTTCGCCTTAAAATTTTGTTTGCTTTACAAAAAAACGGTTATCGGCAGCGGTGTTAGCAATGGTTATAGGTAATGGGTGTGAGTAACGGTAACCGGCACGGGATACAGTAGCTGTAACGGTTACCGTCAACGGTAACGATTCTATCAACTACTTTAACAGTGATTTCTGCAACGTTCCAATAACGGTGCCGGCAACGTTAGCGTTTCCAATTACGGTCCCGGTAACGGTAAAGTTTCCAATAACGGTAACGTTTCCAAAAACGGTTCCGGTAACAGTAACGGTAACGTTTCCAATAAAGGTTCCGGTAACGGTAACGTTTTCATCAACAGTTAGAGAAACGGTTCTGAAGAAGGTTAAGGTAACATTTTAAATTACCGGGAACGTATCCATTGCCGATTACCGTTACTGATACCCGTTACCAGAATTGGATCAAAAATTGTATATGAAAAGTCTGGATACTTTTATAATATAACAAACAATTAAATATCTTTATTTAAAATATTTATACTGGTGCGCTTTAATTAAGCTTGGTACTATTTAAATAACAACGTTTGCAACTTTTGTGTAGTTTTTATTGTGTATTTTTTATTGGAATATCTTACAGTGCAAAAAGGGCAGAGCTAATTTTTCAATTTAAAATTGTTTAAAGTATGTTTTTTTCTTTTACATAACACAAAAAATATTTAAATTTATAAACCAACAATAAAAACACAAAAAAGGGATTTTATTATAAACGTTAAAATTGACACTTAAGTTGTTTTGTCTTTATTTGTTTGGGTACGCTATGTAATGTAGTAAAATATTATTGTAGTTACAGATATATGTATGTGTATATGTGTGTCCTCAATGATATATAATGTCGATGTAAAAGTCCGTCCATCCGTCTGTGTGTGTGTGTGCGTTAGGCAACATAAACAATGTTTGTTGGTGATTGTACTGTCACTTCCGTTTCCGTTTTAATGGCACTCATATAGAATACTCGTATGTATGTAGTTCGTATTTTTTGTTGCTTTTTTTCCTGCACATACACACAGACCATATAAATATACAGTAAAACCCGCTTAAGACCAAGGTATCCGAAAAATTAGTTCGTTATAAGTGAGTTTCGTATTAACCGGTGTAAAATTTGTGTTACACATTTTAATTACCCACAAAGAATTTTATTTATAAAAGAATTTCAAAAATTGTGTAAATTTTTTCACAGGATTTTTTTAAGAAAAATTTAATTTTTCAGTTTAAAATTTTTAATATAAAAAAAAAAATAAAAACAGAAAAAATTTTAAATTTTTGAAAAGTTTATATTAGAAATGGAGAATTATAGGAAAATTTATTTCTTTCACTGTAACAGTTTGTATTTAAAAAATTTTTTTTTTATGTAAAATCGTTGGTACTTTTAAACTCCTTCATATTAACCGAGAATTTGTCTTATTCGAGTTCGTTATAAACTAGTTTTACTGTATACACACAATCAAGTTACAACGGATTTTTGTGTTTTTTTTTTTTTTTTTTTTCTTAATAAAAAAGTAACACATGTAAATGACATATTTTCTCTAGAGTGTTAAGTAGAGAAAGAGTAAAGAGTCGTCACCATGTAATGGTTAATGATGATGATGATGAAGATGTTGTTGTTGTTAAATGATCAGCCCACCCAAACCCTCCTTGTAAAAACTTCCCAGCACCCATAGCTACGAGTTAATTTATAAAAGTCCATACAGTACTGGACAAGTTTAAGTGTATTTTCTGTTGGTTTTGTTGAATAGTTATTATGAAAGATTCCCATGGTTACTTTTGTTTTCATGTAACCTCATACTTTTTTTATAGTGTTTTCGTTTGTTATTTCGGACACATTTGAAACACATGTTTATTTATCTTGTTTTTAGTGTGTTGTAGTTTTGTTTTGTGGTTTTTTCTTTTGCATTAAAATACGAAAATAAAAATAACAATTTTTTCCCTCTGTTAGGATGTTAATGTAATTGTAATCATGTTTCCTTTAAACATGTTTGACCATGTTGGTATAATTTAATTTAAATTAATTCAAAAAGGGCATAGTTGACATAAAAAATAATACCATTTATCACAAACAAAAGCATACAGAATCTTTGTGAAAAATAAAAATAAATTTAAAGTAAAATTTAATTTTTTTTAAACTAAAATTGTTTTTTTTTTGATGCAATATACGAAGAGGATGTTTTATTTGACAAGGTGGGGCAATACGTATCTCCCTATTGGAAAGTGCTGACATTTTTTCAAATGTCAGCGTATGTCAATTTGGTTTAGACGCTCTTGAAGTAGACACGTTCGAAATTTATAGTGAACAACAATGAATCGCTGCATGCCTCAAGAATGTGCGAACTTGATTTTCTATTAAATTTGATCATGACGAGGCTTATTTTTATCTTAGCGGCCTTGACAATAAGCAAAATTCCCGCTAAATTCATAGAGCACCATTACAGTCTATAAAAGTCACCTTGTGGTCTGCAGTTTCTTCAGAAAAGGTGATTGAATGGCGACAGCTAAAGAGCCATGCTGACTGAATTTTTCTTACCGAAGGTTAACAATCTGTATTCGCAGGACATGTGGTTCCAACAGTATGGGGTCACTTGTCATACTGCACGCAATACAATGAGTATTATAAAAGAAGCCTTCCCGCTTCGGTAATTTGGTTTGGTCAACCAGATCTACCGAATGAATAATTGTCGTTCACTCAAGTATTTGTCGTTCACACAAAATATTTTTAATGGCACACTCAGAAAAAAAGTTAGTAGGAAAATTTGTAAACGGTTTTCAATCCCATTTTACTATTTTTGTACTGGTTTTTAGTAAATGAATTATTATTTAGCAAATCTTTTTGCTATTTACATTTTACAAATTACAGAATTTTTACAGAATATTAACAAATTTTTGTTGCTAATTTTAAAAATCATTTTGCAAATTTTTGAAAACCGATTTGCTAAAATTAGCAAAAAAAAACTACTAATTTTAAAAAAGTGAATATTGAAGGAAATGTTATTTCTAATTAAAACGTACACCTACAAAATTAAATTGCCTTAAAATGTTACATGTACCAAAAAAAAAGGGAATCGGAAGTAAAGATACTGACTCATGTCTAAAAATAGGGCATCCAAAAATCAGCCCTAAAAATAATTAAAATTTTACCTTAAAAGTAAAAAAAAATGACAAAAATATTTTTGAAAACAGAAATTACAAAATAATAAATTCGTTTTTTAAAACTTTTAAGCCTTTGATTTTTTTTTTAATTTTGTCTAAAATATTTTTTGAAAAAAATAAATAAAATAAAAAAATTTTGATGCTTTATAAAAAAAAAATTAATTTGAAATTAATATTAATAATATTTAGTAAATTTTTTTTTTTTGCTGATTTTAGCAAATAGATTTTAAATTCCACTTTACAAAAAATTTACTAAAATTTAGTAGCGGCTACTAATTTTTTCTACAAATTAACAGCAACATTTTCAGTTACCATTATTGACTTTTTTGGTGAGTGCACTGACTGTAGTTTATGTAAAAAGTTATCCGTGCATTTGTTTTTAAATTATCAAATAGTTAAAATACAAAGAAGTATATTTTTTAAAGCTTTTTTACAGTCATTTTAGGAATAAATTAAATAAAAATACGGCTTTTCTGTTACAGTTAATATTATTATTTAAAATTATTTGCAAACTAGCTTAAAATGATGTTAAGATTTGTATAAAAAACTAATAACAATTATTTACTTATTATTTTCATAAAATATGGTGACGATATATTGGGATAAAAAAATAATTATAATTAGTTTTTTGTTAATAATTATAATGAATTTTAAATATAAAAAAGATCTTAAGCTCATTTTTAACTAATATATAAATAAAGAAGGTCAAAGAAAACTACCAAAAAAATTTAAATAATTTGTTTAAAATAAAAATAGTTTTTATTTTTTTCATAGTTAATTAAATTTAATAAAAGTCATTTATTTTTACAGTCTTTGTAGTTAAGTTTTATGACATTGAAAAATATGAAATAAAGTAAATATCATTAATTTTTACGGATTTTGTAGTTAATTTGTTGACAGTTAAAAAACTGAAATAAAGGAAAACTCATTACTTTGTATGGATTTTGTAGTTTATTAGTTAACAATTTAAAGAAAGAAATAAATAAATAAAGTAAATATCATTTGTTTTTACGGAATTAATTAACATTTAACATTTAAAAATAATCAAAAAAATCTTTTGATTTAAATGAAAAAAATAGTAGACCGGTTTTAAGTGATTTTTTATTTATTTTAAATAACATCTTCAATTAATTTAAACCACAAACTATTTTAAGTATTGATGTACGCAAACAAGCCCCGCACCTCGGGGGGAATTAAAGAAAAATCCTTTGAGCTGAAATTGACAACGTCACACCACAAATGCCGTGCATAGTTACGCCAAATGTAATGAATAGAGTCCAAATTTGCATGAAAGCCGATGGCGGCCATTTGTGGGACAAAATTTTCCAAAATTAATTAAAACTAAATTTATAAATGCGAGTAAACATAATCAGTTGAAAACCAAATAATATTTCACTTTAAACAAAAGTTACAGCGACAGAAAATCAGATGTTAGTTTTTGCCCCACCTTGTATTTTTTTTTAAATATATTAAGACAAAATTTGGGTACTTTTTTTGGAAATACAGACAGATAAGGCGGATTTTAATTCTGCAATATTTTTTAATGCTACATTTTGATAGAAGAAGGAACCCTAAATTTAGTACCTTTTTATAAAATTAGAGCTCACTATCATGGAAATTTTCTTTAAAAAAAATACTAAAATTTTGGTACCTTTTTAGTGGATACTTTTTGGATCAAATACAGACAAAAATCGTAAAATATTTTTAGTACTAAATAAAACCTGAATCATAGTATCTTCAGAGAGAGAAAATTATAATAAAATCAAATATTACATCATATTTGAATTAACATCTATTTTTTTGACCGACATTTTTAAATTAAGTACGAATCTTATTAAAATAAATATGATTATAGTTTGTATAAACTTTTTTGTATTTAAATTAATTTTTTAGCATTGTAAATTCTGCTTTCGCATTTTAAAAATACGTAGAAACATAATTGAATTTAAAATGCAACCTCAAGGATTGGAGCGTTAAAATAAATATTTTTTTAAATTCCAAATTTAAAAAATTCAAATTAGGATATAATCTCCAATTATATGATTAATGTAAATAAAAATTCTTACAAAAATGCTGTTAATTTTAATTAAAATCTTTTTTATAAATTTCCCTGTTATAAACATTCTTCAATTTTTATTTTATTTTTCGTTAACTTTTATTTTCAACTCTATTTAACGTTCACAATAAAACAAAATCATTCTATTTTATGTCCAATTTAAAAATAATTACAACACGTTTTGTTATATTGATTGCAATTAACTGATGTTTACTAACAAAATATAAATTAAAATTAAAAATTTAAGCACTCAATTACCAAAAATAGAAAACATACGTGATTAATATGATTGTAAAATTTTGTTTCCCTAGATACCTTAAAGATAGGCAACATTTTATGCAAAAGCCTAAAAGATAGGCATTAGTTAGTAAACAAAGAACGTTTTTGAATATAAAATCGTGTATTGAGGAAAATATTTTAGTTGTTTTAATTTTTTTTAATATATTTGTTATGATTGAATTTTTTGTTTATCAAATATTTAAATTCTTATAAATTTTGTTTTTTCTTTTAATAAACCTTCCTTTATGGGGTTTGTTTTATCTCTGTCTTTGGTAAACATTTTTAATTGATGTTTTCTTTTTTTTTTTTTTTTGCAAGTAAAATTTATATTTCATGTTATATGAGTTCTTTAGTTAATTTTTGTGTCTTTTTTTTATTCTTCTTCTACAAAATAAATAACGTTCAATTACCCTAGGTATAAACGTGACTGTTAACACTCTTGGTATTGGTGTTGGTTCTGGTTCTTAATGTTTATATAGTGGTGGATGCTATTCTTGTGTTTTATTAAACCAACTAAAACAAAATGAAGAAAATAATAATACGAAAGAAAACCAAGTAATGAAAAACTTTAAATTGCCAACGTTTTTAATACTCTGGGTATTAAATTTATATTTCTCTTTTTTTTTTTTGTTTGTTTGGTTTGAGGTCATCATCAGAAAACAATGACACATTGTGCAGGAGACAAAGACATTTTTATAAGAAATCATAAAGAAAAATTGTTCAATATTTATTTAGTAAGAAAAAAGTAAAAGTCAATATTATTTTCATACTAAAAAATAATTTTAATAATAATAATCGAAAATGCAGCTATTGATTAAATTTCCAAAATTAACTGAAAAATTTAATACAAAATAAAAGCTAAAAAAGTAAATACTACAGTATTTAGAAAACTACTGCTCTGGAAGTACTTTTAGCAACAGCTTACTTTTTTCAAAAAAAAAAATAAATAAGAACTTGAGAATTCTGCGAAAATAGTGGTTAAAGTTTTGCTTGTTGTCTTTTAACCATTTTGAAGCAGTGTATTTGTTTCAAATTGAAAGTACTTACTATAGTACTTCTTAAGAAACACTTTTTAAAATAGTTATAATTTATTAATTTACTTAAATTCGTAGTTGATTTAAATCGCCAAATTTTTATTTTATATTTTCTTTTTTACTTTAAAGTAATTTATTTAATATCCTTCATGTTTTTTTGTTAATATCATGCCATATGTATAATTTCTGTAAATTTTCCCATTTTCGTCAATTGCAGTTTCATGTTGTATAATAAAATATGCAATCTCACGTAATGTATTTTATGCGCTATCATAAAAATTAATAAATTGTATAATTTTGAAACGAATATACCATATCAAAAACGTAATTTTATTTAACCAACAAAAAAAGGTTATTTAAGGGGCATTATGAAAAAGAAAATGTTGCCTATATAAAGGAGTAAATTTAAACATCCATTAAAATAAAAGAATTTGCTAACGTAATGAAAATATATAGAGAAAAAATACAACAATTCCAAAATTAAAAAAAAAAACAAATTAAACTGGCACAAAATATTAAATTTTGTAGTTTAAGTCAAATTTATAGCCTATTTTAAGGGGTTTATATTACTAAAAGGACTATCTAAAAGTTTGTTATTTAGATAACAGCTTTAATTAACCACATAAGGCCCTAATGGCCCGGTTATGTAAATGAAGATTAAAAAAAAAATTAAAAAATAACTACAGACATTATTAGTGTGGAAGTCTATGAGTATTGGTAAAAAAACAAATGCTTCCAAAACTACATACTATCACATTGTATGGTAATATAATTACTATCAAAAGTCATTGCCTAGTTGAAGGAGTTGATTTTAATAAAAAATAATTGCCCACTTTATGGTCTCAAATTGAAAGAAAAAAATATTACTAATGAAAAAAATGTTTTGTACTTGACCTATAGATTTTTATATTTGTTTTGAAAAAATAGATTTTAATTATAAAGGGTGATTTTTTAAATATTTCTTTTTCCAGTGTAAATTTTTTGAGTGTAAAAAAAAGATTGGTGACATGTGGCAATGCCAAAAATGCACAGTATTCACCATGAATAGAACAACGCTGGCAAATCATTAAATTTTATTATCAAAATGAAGATCCCTTTTTCTATTGAAAAACTGTCTTCAGCGACGAAGCTCATTTTTGGCCCAATGGGTATGTTAACAAACAGAATTTCCGAATTTGGTGTGAAGAACAGTCAGAGGTAGTTCAAGAGCTGCTAATGCACCTTGAATGATGCACTGTTTGGTGAGGTTTGTAGGCCGGCGCACCGTGCTTTGTTTCATAGACAAAAACTAAAAATAGAATGTTGGTCATGAATATTAATAAATAATATATTTTTGGAAAGATTATAAATCAACTTAAAGATAGGAAAAAAAATGTTTGTTTTGACTCTTTTTGGCGCCATGAGAGGGCGCTAAACTTGGACAATTTTAAGCAAAAATGGCATAACAAAAATATGGCTTTTAGTTGTTTCACGAAAAAAATTTTTTTAAAAACTAATTTAAAGTTTGGATTTTATTTTGTCTTAATATATTTGTAATCGACCAAAAATATTTACCATAATAATATATATTTACCATAAATATGGATGAAAAATATATTTTTTATAGCATTTAAAAAAAAATGATATATGACAGGTAAGCGAGTCCTTGCTCCGATTGAAAATAAAATTGACAGGCACGTTAATAAGTTTGTTTTAATAACAATTATCAATTTTCGTTATGTTTTGATCAAATTTGCAACTTCAGGATATATGGAAGGTAGGCGTGTCCTTGCATCAATTTTTCTAAAATTTCGTTTATCTTCTAACTCAAACTAAAATCGCGTACCAAATTTTAGTAAGCTTCAATAAGTCCTTCTATTTTTTTCCACTCGTTATATTGGATCGTACTTCTTCAAGAACTATTAAAATCGCAATGTTACAGTCAATCAAGCAAGGTACCGTGCGATTATTAAAAACTTTTTTTTTCCCAAAATGGAAGAATTGGTCTTGGCCACAAAGATCATGCAATTTGACCCTACTAGACAATTTTTTGTGGGGATACCTGAAGTCTCTCCTGTAAAGGGACAAGCCAGCTACCATTCCAGCACTGGAAAACAACATTACAACTGCCATTATTGAGATACCGGCCGAAATGCTGGAAAAAGTACGTCAAAATTAATGCTCACGGATGGACCACCTACATCGATGCCGCGGGCAACATACCTTGTACTTTCAATTATTCTGACACACGGTTTTTTCTTCATAAAAAACAAACAACAAGAGGTTTTTTAATTTTTTTCTTTTTATTTTAGTTTTTTAAATATTGAAGAATATAACAAAAATATATTTAAAATGGCCGCCATTTGCCTTCCAACACGACCGAAGTCTGACCGGCCAATCGTCTATTGCAGTACGCACGACCTCCATGGGAAAATTGTCCACTGCGCGGATAAGTGCACGCTTAAGCGATTCCAAATTTTTGTGGTGAGTAGTGCAGACCATGCCTTCTAAAACGGACCACAATTTATAGTCTAAAGGATTCAGGTCTGGACTACCCGATGGCCAATCATTCGTAGAAATAAAGTTTAGTAATTTACCAAACTTTTTTAACCAGTCTTGAGTGGTTTTTGCCTTATGGGCTGGGGCAGAGTCCTGTTGAAAGGACCACGACTCGTTTTTGAACAATGTGCTATTTAATGGCTTCACAACCTTTTCTAAAACGTCAGATTGGTACACCTTTGCCGAAGTTTTAACACCTTTTTCGCAGAAATGAGGCTTAGTGACCCCATCATAGGCGACTTCCCACCATACCATCACAGAAGCAGGATGGTGACCTCTCTGAACTCTAGGAACCAATTCATTTGCTTGCAGAGATGACTGAGCATAGACTCTATCATTTTGTTTATTGAACGACTCCTCCACAGTAAACATTTTTTCGTCAGTAAACATAATTTTTCTGTGGCGGTTTTTGGCGTACTGGCGAATCAATGCTTTTGATTTTTGCTTCCGTTTCTGCTTTAACGCCACCGTAAGTAGAAGCCCCGTGTGTCTTTTGTAAGCCCGAAGTCCCAAGTCATATGTAATGATGCGAGAAATGGATACTTTCGATATATTCATCTCCCGCGACATTATTTGCTGCTTTCGGAGTGGATTTCGATAAATTCGATTATGTACAGCTTTAACGGCTCTGGGAGTTCGCACAGAGTGCGAACGGCCAGATCTCGGGCGGTCTGCTACTCCACCAGTATCCCCAAACAGTTTCACAGCACGATAAATAAAACTACGACTAACCCCGAGCGGCTGCAATGTTCGATAAATGTCTCCAGTTTCCATTCCACATTTTTTTAGGCCAATTACGACAATACGGTTTTTAATATCTCCCGATTCCATAATTTAAAGTAACGCACGACAAAAACTTTTTACACAAAAATGAAGTTTAAATGATAGTTGTCAAAAAACGGTCAACGTAACTAGAGTATGTTCAGAAGATTTCTTACAGTGGGGGCGACTAACAGTGTGTCAGTAATTATGAAAGTACTAGGTATATATGAAATAATATTTAAAAAGTAAATGGCAGGCAATCTTTTATCGCTCCAAATAAATATTTCATTTTCTGTTTTTTTTTTAATTGTCAAAACCCAATCTGTTAAAAAAATCAACCTTTAAAATAAAATCTTAAAATAAATTATGAGTGAAATAAATAAAAACCAGTAGAAACAAAATTGTTAAAATGTATAATTCGAGCACAAATCCGAGTTTCTTTTAGAAACGGTTTTCTGTATAAATTTTTTAAATTCATTTGGTCACTATCACCTAAATTCACCATGCGATAAAAGGACCTATCCCAGGACACGTCACGTAACCGGTTCATTGTGATAGGGACCGATTCTTTTAAATAAAAGGACCGGTCACTTTTACATGGTCTTGCCCAAGGTCTTGCCCTCTGTGTCATGTCACAGAACTGGTGTAAAAGAACATGTCACACAACATAACATTTAAGCCGGTCACCTGGAAGGACTTAGGTCCACCTATCTCGTGATATGTATGTTTGGAACCGGATCACTGACCCCTTTTTTCCGCAGGGATAAAAATAAATTTTAAAAATTACTTCATTATTATTAATTTTGAATAACAAATACATGATTTTAATTTGATTTCAAACTAAAATTATTCCATTAAAAGGTTAAAAAACATTTCTTGTTAGAAATATTTTAACAGCAAGGAACTTTTAATGAAAGGGAGATGTAAGTACATCGAAGTGGTTTTTTGTAAGCTCCAATTTTTTGTTAATATTCTAATTTTTGTGTTTTTTTTTTTAATTTTGTATTCTTTAAATATTAGCATTGATATGAATGAACAAACAAATCATAATGCAACTAAAAGTAGGCAGTGAAAAAATTTACAAGATATAAAATCCATGGATAAGCTTATTATAGCTTTAACACATACATCAGAGGTTTTACAAAACTGTTGTATATTTTAAGGCTTAACTACAAAAAAAAAATAAAACAATTAGTAATACACAACAAAAGCTATTGGTTACCTACAAAAAATATGTTTAAACGAGTTGCAACTAAAAGTAGGCTTGTAAAAAAACACCACGCATATTAAACACATTTGAAAGCTTAACTTGGATTTTGTTTTACATTATTTGAAATCCCTATAAAATGAAATGACAAGCCAAATTTAAAACTCATACAAATGGTTCATACTATAAAAATTTTTTAATATTTATAGGTAACACAAATTTTCCTTTTTTTTACACAAATCCTTAAAAATTTTATTGAAAAATTTAATGGGAATTACTTTTAGTTGGTGTATTCACAAAATACTTTTAAATCCCACTTGGTTAATGTCACACAAAGTGATATCAACCCATCAATAAAAACAACACATATACTTTTCAATTTGCTGCAACCTTATAAACATGACAAAACAATAAATTTACTTTTAAAGTGACAGTTTTAAAATATCAAACAAACAAGAGTGATGTTGTTTCAACAAAAAAAAAAAAAAGTGCCAATATACAAAGTAATGACAGCAACAGCAGCAGCATCATTATTATTACTTGAACACATGACTTTTAATATATTGCTTAAAACAGCAGAAGAAATAACGTTGAAATGTTAACAGCAACAAATAACTATTACTGGCAGCTGCTAAAAATATGCTACAACAAACTGTCACTTGCTACAACTAAAAATATACATCATGTATTGGAATGTTTTCAGGTGTACTCGTATGTGTGTATTTAAAATAATAATATAATAACATTTAATGGTGTTAGTGTGTTACTTTAACTGCATGTAAAATAATTGCAGTAAAAGTTAGCGTGTATGTGTTTGTGTGTTATCGCAGTTAGTTCGTAGCCATCACTTTTAGTAATTTAGTACATTTACCTTTAATCTTTTATACCTTCTCCTTTTGGGATGGGTGGGGGGGGGGGGGAATACTTTAAAAATCGTTTGTATTTTTGTGTCGCCATGTTAGTGCTACTTGGTCATATACGAGGGTGGATCAATAAGTCCGTGACTTCTCGAACATCCCTCGTAATTATATGAAATGCAACACTGCTCCCATCAAGTACCACCTGTTAATAGGCTACTGTCAAATTTTGAGCAAGTTCCGTCATTTACTTTGCGTTTAAAAGCTGTTCAAAACATACAACCTCGTGGATTTTTTCAAAATGGAAAAAAAGTGAATTTCGAGTGCTCATTAAACATTATTTTAAAACCGTCAATCAAACCAAGGAAAAGCTTGATAAATACTATGGGCACTCTGCACCATCGATTTCAATGGTAAAAAAGTGGTTTACTGACTTTCGCTGTGGTCGCACAAGTACAAATGGCGCTGAACGTTCTGGACGGCCTAATGAAGTCAACACACCCGAAATCGTTCGTGAAAGTGTTGATGCCATATGCATTTTAAATGGCAGTGTGGTTTCGCTTTTAATTGATCAGTTGGATTTAAAAAAGCTGTCTCCAAGATGGGTTTGCTCCCAATTGACCATCATGCACGTGTGCACACGCGTGTTGTCTCAATGGCAAAATTCCATGAATTGGGCTACGAATTGGTACCTCATCCGCCATATTCTGCGGATTTAGCCCCCAGTGACTATTTCATATTTCCAAACCTAAAGAAATGGCTCGATGAAAAGAGATTTAGCTCCAACGGTGAAATAATTGATCAAACAAATGCATATTTTATGGACCTTGTAAGATCATATTTTTTAGGGAGGGATACAAAAATTGGAGAAACGTTTGACTAAGTGTATTGAGCTAAAAGTAGATTATGTTGAAAAATACTTTTTTTTTTGCAAAAAAAAAAAACTGAGTTTCATTCAAAAAGTCACGGACTTATTGATGCGCCCTCGTATATTACAAATTATACATGTAGTACTTTAAACCTAACTCATTCTCTTGCAACATTGTTTACTTAAATGTTGATATTTTAATGGGCAAAATTTTTAAATTATTTATACCTTTAAACACAACAGTAACAACAAAACAAAAGACTTTTAAAGTTTTCGTGTTGTAAAGTATAATAGACCATTAAAAGTGTTGTTGTTACAAACAAAAAAATAAATAAATAAACAAACTAAAAAAAATTGTTTGCTTTCTGCATTTAGACAATATCCTCATACTCTTATACAAATTTTTACTCTTATACACATTTTGTTTGTGAAAACTATTTGGTTAGCAAAACCATATTCAAATGTGTTTGCTAAATATTTTGGATGTTGCAACTTAAATTCAGTTGTAATTATTTTAATTAAAAATTTATTTGTATCGAACAATTTTAGTTGTAGTAAACGATTTTCAGTTGAACCCTGTTAACATTTTTCTTTGTGTGTATGGTTTGTTACATAATAGCAACTAATAGGTATTTTTTGTATTCCCTTAAAAATGTTAGCATATATTTAGGATTTCCAAAAATGTTGCATACTTGTAGGCTACTCGTACCAGAAGTACTAAAAATGTGTAATATTCAAATAAAATATGTTGATATCTAAAAACAAAAGACTAATTCATTAAGTAAATGGACAATTTTATTGATATCAATTGTAATAATACCATTAAATTAAACATAATTTTAATTTAAACATTTGTGAAAACTTTCCAGATATTTGTTAACCTTTTAACAAATTTTATTGAATTGCCCTAGAATTAACCCTAGAATTTTACAGCTATTTCCAAAGCCCAAAAGTAGGCAAAGGTTTTTTAAATTTTTATTATCAAATTATTTATTTTAAACCTTATGTTTGTCTCATAAAGTAAAGTATTTAAATTTCATATCAAGTAACAATTTTTTGCAGCTGTTACAGTATTAAATCTAAAAATATACATAATACCTTTTTTGAGACCATACCCTATAAGTATGCTTTAATTTTTTTTCATGCTAATAAATATGTAAAAAAAATGTATACTACAAAATTAATTATTTGCATAACAGATTTTTAATATTGTATATTTTCCTATATTTTCCATACAAATAATGGCTATTGCATAATTATATTGAACATAAAATGCAGGCATATAATATACAATTAATGCCTGAATGCATTTTACATAATACTTAGTAAAGAATATGAGGTAGAAAAAAAATTCAAATATAAATATTTACAAAAATAAAAAAACTGCACCAATACGCAAAATGCTATGAATGAACTTAAAAGGATTTTTTTTAAGAACCAATCAATAAAATTGCTTATTTAGCCTGAAAATATGCACTAATTGACACAATTTTTTTTCCTTTTGTTCATATTAACAATAATGGACACCCATAAGAATGAGATCATATGAAGCAGGTGAAATATATGAAAAATATATACATAATAGATCAGAAATATTGTATAGATATTGATTAGTCAACAGATTGAAATGATAAAATATTTGTTTAATGAGATGTAACCTTAAAAGTAGGCTACATAAATTGCATACGAATCAGAGGTGTTATTTTAATTATAAATAAAACAAAGCATATGTTTAAAATAGATAAATATATAGGAATATTATGTCAAGAAAAATAGTTAAAAAAATATTTAAAAATACTTAAGGAATTTAAAGTGGGATGCAGGTAGTTGACTGATTTTTTCAAAAAGTGCTGCTACTTAATATTCAAAAAAAAAATTTCATTCTTCTAGGGTTATAAAATCACTAGTAATGCAAAAAACACATTTTTATTTTCGAAAAATTATTGCCTACTTTTGGGATTATTAATTCAATTAAATCTTCTGCCTATTTTACGGAGCAAATATACTTTTTAGAATACCAACATAAATTTTTGTATAATTTTTCCTGTCTGCTGATCAATCCTACTTTGAAATAAACTCCTCAAGAATTTGGACCACAAAAATATGCTGGGCTTAAAATTCCTATCTGGTCCCAATTTTCCCCTAGAAGTCATCAAATTTGTTAAAAAGTATTCTTTATTAAGGGACAAAAAGACAATTTTTTTTTGTATCATGACTATTATTTAGTTTTAGATCACGAAAAAATAAAAATAGCTTTAGCCGTAACTGTTTGGTCGCCAAATGAAAGTTATAAAATGAAATACCTTTTGACTAAGTTTGAAGACCGTTTAGGGTAAGTGGGACCTGAGAGAGACTTACCGCTGCATACACTTCAAATCACCCATGGACATATTTGCTCTACCTCTTGCCTTTACTATTATAACCGCTAAAAACCCTTAAGAAAACTTGGGGGGAAAAGGACTGTATTGAAATTTAAGAACCTGTCCCGGGAACGCCGCAAACAGAACCGGTATGAAAGGACAGAACCAGTCTGAATGTACCTACCTACCTGTACCTATGTGTGCAAACTGGCTAAATAAAATCTAAACTAAATTCAGGTTTCTAAATTTCTTTAAAATTTAAAAGTATTTTCAAATATTTTCCAAAACAAATTTAAACCCTTTGTTTAATTTGTATTTAGTTCAGAATTTATTTAGACACCTTGCACAGGGCCTTAAATTGGATTTTTTTGAATAATTTTAATTATTCTTGCTGCATTTTAATAATGTTTTTTTTTAATTTAAAAATATGTATTTCATTTTGTTTATTAATTTTTAGTTGCTCTTTAGCCAATTGACCTCAAAGGACCTATCCAGTGACTAGTCAACAATAGCTTAGACGGTTGAAAGTTTACTTTATAAGAAGAAGGTTTTGCGAAAAATTATTGTTTGCGATTTTTTTTCAATTTCCTGCTTTTTTAATTGATTGAAAATCAATTTTTAGAAAAGTTCCCAGGTGTGGTTTTGCGTCAGTTCTGTGACCGGTTTTCTGCGGTAGTCTTGTGACAAGTTCTTTTGTGTTAGTTCTGTGACTGGTTCTTCTGCATCAGTTCTGTAAAAGGTCCTATGCCAAGCCCACGTTAAAGTGGCCGGTTTCTTTCATTTAAAAGAATAGGTCCAAAGATAGAAAAATGGCCCAAATGGACCAACCACGTGACGTGTACTGTAACTGGTTCGTTTTTCACAGAGAATAAAATTTACAGTTGTCCCCAAGGATAAGCAAAGAAAACAACCCCGCGGGAAAGAGAGGTGAAAAGAGGACCGGTTTCTAAAGTACCTACCACATGACCGGTTTAAAAGTCATGACATATTATTTTAGACCAGTCCTCTGACAAGTCACAGAGGGCAATTGACCCCCTCCGAGGACAAGCCCATGTTAAAGTGACCGGTACCGCGACCGGTCCCTATCATAATGAACCGGTCACGTGACGTGTCCTGGGATAGGTCCTTTTCCCGCAGGGAAAATATATTTTAAGAAAATCCGCCGACACAATTCGATATGATAACTAATTGTATCCAACAAACTAATTCTTCGAACAAAAACATCCCAAATTTTGACAATTTTCATTCACGATTAACAAAGAAAACCTGACATATTTTAAGAAAATCCATGTTTAAATACCGAAGTTGTAACTAATGACGTTTAACAAACAAAAAATGTTAAATTTTTGACAACTTTTATTAACAGCATTTTGTTTTTCATGCTCAGCTAACAACTTAACAAAGAAAACATGACATATTTTAACTTCGAAATTAAAACTAAATAATTATGTATTGGCTAACAGCTAAACAAAGAAGTTTTTATTTTAAGAAAAATCCATAAATAAATTCCGATGTTATGACTAATTACGTGTAACAAACTGTTTGTTTTTATCCAAAAAAAAATCTCAATATTTTACAAGTTTTATTAATAGTGTTTTGCTTTTCATGCTTAGCTTGCAACTTTGCAAAGAATATAAAATATATTTAAGAAAATTTATGAATAATAATGCAAGAATGTAACGAGTTAAGTAAAAGAAACTGTTTTTAGTTACACAACCAAAATTTAGCCTAAACGTAAATGAAAATCTAGATCGGCTTTTTTAGATCATATCGGAGATTTATTATATTAAATGAAATACAAATATAGATTAATTTTTTGTGTTTTCCTCAGTGTTTGGTATATTGTCCAAAGGAATAGTTAAATTATATACCAAAATAATTGCCTACTTTTAGGATTTTGTTTATAAAGCAAAATATTGCCTAAAGGCTAAAATATATTTCTAATATTTCTAAAAAAGTTATCCGTTTTACGTTTAAAATCATTGCCTACTCTTAGGCTTAATTTAAAATCCTTCCATTTAAAATTTAAATCATTTAAAATACTCTCCATTCTCCAATTAACTATTTACCTTAAATCATTTAATAATTCACATTAATTTAAAACATAATGATACGCTTAATATCATAATTATCATCAATATTGTATAACCAAAATCTATTGTCTTTAATTTGGCATTCAATTTGCCTATACATTTGAAAACAAAAGCTATTAGTACATTCTCATTTGCAAAAACACTCTCCTAATTGCTTGTTATATAAACGTAATAAATTTATAAAGTTTTCCTTAATATTTTCAGTTTTCTTCTTATATTTTTTTTATAGTAATAATTACCTTAATGCATCATTAAGTATCTAGGGAAATAGTCGTATGTATGTTGTAAGATGTGAAAAGAAGAAAACATTATATCGTTTTTGGGGAGATAGTTTCATATAGAAAATTATTAGAACATGTAAAAGTTGTTTTTTTGAAACATTAATAATAAAGTTATTAAAAATTTACAGTTAATGGTTCTTTGTTAAGGCTGTTAGGTTCAATTACTACAAGACAAATATTATGCAGCAAATGTAATAGAAAATTTCATAATTATTTATAAATAAGTTTTGTAGGCTTTTCTTGTTCAAAATTAATTTAAATGAATTTGAATTTTTTTTAAATATAATATTTGTTGACTTTTAGTAGTTTTAAGGATAAAAATAGGCAATCAATTTTGTTATTTTAGCTAATCCTAGGATTTTCTTTTTTAAGTTTTTATTAATAAAATTCCGCAACATGAATCGACTTTTTTGCTCAAAATTTTGTCAAAACTTTTTTAAAGTATTTTAGCTTTGTTAAGATGGAGGAGGGCCAAAATTTAGCGTTTTAATTGCATAATATAATAGAACTAAATTCAGATTTTATACAAAAAATTAATCTTCGGCCGCCTTAAATCATAAAAAAAAGTATGATAGGAAAATGTATTAGGGAGAGGCTCAGGATGTGGAGAGAGTCAAAATTTTATTATTATTGGCAAACATCTCGTGGCCAACGACAGGCCAAGAGATTTATATCTATACCCAGTGGTGGGTCTGGTCAAGGGAACCTGAGGACCCTGACTGGATAATTTACTGGGCATTGTGACCTTAAGTACCATAGGCACAAGAACAGTCAATCGGACACTGATTTGTGCAGGTTTTGCGGGTTGAAATCGGAGACGTCGGAGCATTTCCTTTGTGATTGGAGGATCAGGTTTTTGGGTGAACGTTTCTTGTCGCCTTTCGATATTTGGAATACTTCACTCGAAAAAATTCTTGGCTTCATCAATAGCTTGAACCTTTAGGGTAGTCCTGGGCAGCACAAAACATCTATTATGGTCGCGGTGCGCGGTGCCTTTTGAAATAATAATAAATAATAATGAGTGTAAAATACTCTTCTTTTATGATTTTTCCAAATTTACAATATTTAGTTAGCCTTTGAATAAAATGAAAATACAAATAGCTTCCCTGAATCATATAAAAAAAGTTCGAGGGCCAAATAATAAGCTTAACTGCTATTTTCTACAGCACTGAAACTCTGGCCCTCCTTGAAACTTAAAAACCAAAAAGGACAAGGGACAAAGTTTGGCGTTTTCAGATATTTTCCAATCTATAATATTTAAATAATCATTTAAACTAGATACAAGTTGTACACTCAGAAAAAAAGTTAGTAGAAAAGTTAGTAGAAAAATTTGTTTTTGTACTGATTTTTAGTAAAAAAACTTTTGATTTAGTAAACTTTTTTGCTATTTACATTAAACAAATTACAGAATTTTTACAGAATATTTACAAACTTTTGCTGCTATCTTCGGAAATCATTTTACAAATTTTTGAACACCGATTTGCCAAAATTAGCAAAAAAAAAAAAATTTACTAATTTAAAAAAAAATAATATTGAAAGAAATGTTATTTCTAATAATTTAAACTTATACATACAAACTAAAATTGCATTAAAATGCTACATAGCTTGAAAAAAAGTGATCGGAAGTGAAAATACTTTTCACAACCGACTCATGTCCAAAAATAGGACATCCACTTACAATAGCACTCAAAATCTTTTTAGTTCTAAAAATCAGCCATTAAATCAATTAAAATTTTACCTTAAAATCCAAAAAAATGTACTTAAAATTTTCAGTTACCATTACAGATTTTTTTTGGTGAGTGCACATAAAAATTCTAACCTTTGGTCCGCCTGAATCTTAAGAACAAAAAAGTGCAGGGGCAAAGGTTGGCCTTTTTAATATATTTTTTCAAGCTATAATGTTATATAATTTGTATATTTTTTTTTTTTTTTTGAAAAAACAATAAAAATTGTATTTAAAGATTTGCTTTCATTTTAAAACATTAAATTTTCACGAATAACCGAATTAAAATTCTATTTTGTATATTTTTTTAAATAAAATTTGTTTTATTATTTCAATCTCAACATAAGACAAGTAAATTCTATGATTGCTACAATTTGTCTTTTTTCTTTAGTAAATCCCTTCAAAAGTGCTTATTTTTTAATTTAAACAAAAGCCTAAAAGTATACACTATATTTCTTGTGCAAAAATGTCTTTTAAATTTCCTGCTAGGGCTGCTAACTTGTAATAGAAAACAATTTATATTTACGATTCCCCAGACACAAATATTTTCAATGGTCACAAGCAATAAATTTTACAAAAAACACACACACACTTACAAAAGAAACTAATTCTATCTGAGAAAAAGGGAAAAACCACATAATAAAATGAAAACACTGTTAAAATTTAAGACAAAATAAATTTTAAGAAATACAAAGAAACATAACAGTAAGTTCAACAAAATAACAATTTAACAAAAAAACAAACCCCATTCAAAAATGAAAACTATTTAAAAATAAAACGATAAAAAATAGCCTACTTTTAGGCTATGCTATATAAATGTATAAAGCAAAAAAAACCATAGCCTACTTAAAGGCTTTGTAGAATTTTTTTAACAAAACAGAATTATTAAACAAAGTTAAAAACTTACACAAAAAAAAAAAAACAAAAAGAAGCAATGAAATAAAACAATATCAAATAAAAATATCATTTCTCAAATATAACAATAAAAAAACAATAGTTTTTTTATATATTTTCTCTTATTTTTTCCACTAAGAAAGAAACAAAATATTAATGAGTATAATGTAGAATATCTTAAGACAAATCTTTTCACTATATTAAACGCCCCATTTGTACAATTTGTTCTACACTCCTCGCTTAGTGTAATGCTCTTTTCGCATTAATTTATAGTACTGTTTTTTTCCATTCTCATTCTTTGCAACCACAAAAACAAAAAGTATAAAAATAAATAATGCTGATAAAAACTTGTATGTATTTGCAGAATAAATACCATAAAAATAGCTTTCAAATGTGCTTGATGATTGTACAATTGTTTTATGAAGAAATTTATATTATATTTATTCGTACAGTAGATTTTAAGTAAAATACTAATACATGAAAACGCGTTACATTATTTGCTCGTTAAGTATGAAGCAAATAAAAACAATGGTAGGAAATTCACAATGCTGAAATAAGATTTGAAGATTTTACTTAAAGAAATACAACAACAACAACAATAAAATTGTAGTGATAGCATATTGAAATGTTAAAATCATTGTTAATAGTTTAATAGAAAAAATGAAGGTTTACGCGAAGATAACAATGGAAAGAAAATATTTAAAAACAAGTAAAAAAAGGCTTAAATTCCTAATTTCCTAAAAAAAAATGTTCTCTACTGTTTTTGATACAAATAATGTTAAAAAACTTTAAAAGTAGAATTATGGTGTTGGAATAAATTTTTTGGGGTGAAAAACTTTTTTGGATGTGAAAACAAATTTTGTTGTGTAAACAAAATTTCGAGGTGAAAAAAAAATTTAGTGGTGAAAAAAAATTTTTTGAGGTGAAAAAAAATTTTGAGGTGAAAAACAATATTTAAGGTGAAAAATATTTAAGTTGAGTAAAAAATATTATTCATTTCTAATTTTTTGAAAAAGTTATGTTGGGAGTATAATTAACCTCTATCTGACCCCAAAACTCGTTTCTTTACGAGGGTGGATCAATAAGTCCGTGACTTTTCGAACTTCCCTCATAGCTATATGAAATGCAACACTGCTTCCATCAAGTACCATCTTTTAATAGTCTAATGTCAAATTTTGAGCAAGTTCCGTCATTTACTTTGCGTTTAACAGCAGGATTTTTTAGGTCCATAAAATAGGCATTTGTTTGATCAATAATTTCATCGTTAAAGCTAAATCTCTTTCCACCGAACCATTTCTTTAGGTTTGGAAATAGGAAATAGTCACTGGGGGGCTAAATCCGGAGAATAAGGCGACTGAGGGGGCAATTCGTAGTCTACTTCATGGATTTTTGCCATGGAAACTTAGCTGTCATACGATTCCATTTGTGGTCGATTGTGAGCAAACGTGTCAGCCATCTTGCGGAAAGCTTTCTCATAACCAAGTGATCGTTCAAAATTGAAACCACTGAGCCATGTGAGATGCCTATGTCTTCCACAATCTATCGCACATTCAATTGCCGATCGGCCAACACCATATCGTGAATTTTTTTAATTGATTTGGGTGTAGAGACCTCAACTGGGCGTCCAGAACATTCGGCATCTTCCGTGCTTGTAAGGCCACAACGAAAGTCAGTAAACCACTTTTTTACCATTGAAATCAATGGTGCAGAGTCCTCATATAATTTATCAAGCTTTTCCTTGGTTTGATTGACGTTTTTTGCCAAAAAATAAATAATAATAAAAATAATGTTCTCAACCGATAATGACCAAAAGATGTTGGGTCATTTGACCAATTTTTTAGTTGAAGGCAGCAAAAAAATCATGCCTCAACCACATCTAGGCCAGCTACACAGAAAATATTTACCCATATCTTAATTAAAACTCAATGATCTTAATGAAACTTGGATATGTCGTAGAGGAGAAATTCTATGGATCAATTTTTTTTTTTTTTTATAGAAAGCTTAAGAGTCGAGTCAAATATGACCCCCTGAACATTTACATCGAAAAAGTACAGAGGCCAAAGATTGGCATTCTGTGGCAACATCTAACCAAAATTTAAATTACTCACGTGAGCGTGAGTGGCAAACAAAAATTCGTTAAATTCTTTTATGGTTAATTATTCGAAATTTTTGGAATTTTTGAAGCGTATTTCGTGAGGGTGAGCTAAAATTTAAATTACTCACGTGATTGTGTCGTAAAAAGAGTAGAAAAAAATCTTGATTGTAATTTTTGATTCGTTATGGTACGTGAGCGTGACTAAAAAACCGCTCACGTGCTCATTTCTACTTGTTAGATATAGAATGTTGTTCTCTCTATTTATTCATTGAAATATTTAGTATAAAAATGGTTTCAGTGGGTCCAAATTTTGTAACAAATATGACCGTTTTAGGGACAAATTCAATAAACTCAATTTTTGAGATTCTTTCGAGATTCTTAAAGTCCTCTATAACATTTTCCGAAAATTCAAATTTATAAAAATAATAAATAATTTTAAGATATTTGAGCAATAAAGAATTTTTCTCTGGGACAGGGTTAAAAAAATGTAAGTCCCATATTTTGGGAAACTCGATTTAATGGAACCTTTTTGATTTAAGAGCTCAAAATACTTTTAAAAAAAAGCCTTGTCAAGTCGTGTAAAGAATTTTACACTACTTGATATAGAAATTTTTATAAAAAATGAAATATTGTTTTTTTATTAACAAAAAAAAAAAAATGAGCAAAATTATAGTACTTATTTTAGGATATTTGGCATTAACAACTTTATTATAAACTAATAAATTTTTTCATATAAATATCTACCATTTAAAAACATATAACTAAGCTGTGGATTATTGGGGAAAAAATAAAATATTTATATAACATGTTTCGATTAAATAAATTAAGTTATAAACAACTAACATAAAGATATTATTATAATATCATTTTGCAATATATCAAAACCATTTCTTCTTTATATTTCTTTTTAATACATACATGTATTAAAATATATTGTATGGGAAACTCCTAAAAATAGGCTTTAATATATTTATTAATGCTAATGGCAATATATCCCAGAAAAAACTTTCATTACCAAATAAGTGGTTGTAACAACTTATAATTAAGCATCACAACTAGTTAATTTTGTTAGATGGAGTCGGTTTTTATAAGAAGTCAAGCTTATTTGAACCAAAAATGTGATATTTTTTGTCACATATTTTACAAATTTCTTGTGTGATTTTTTTTCATTTAGCGAAAATTTACTTCGTCTAATAAAAAGAATAAGTTTTGACCCTAAATGATATCCAGTAAAATCTAAAGCAACTGCATTTCGCTGGGATGTATTATGAACAGAATAATGAAAATGTGATTCATTTATATCGTTATTTTCTCTCTCTTTTATTTACTTTTTTATAAATATATATTTTTCATATATATTGTTTATATATTTTTTATTCACAATGAAAAAAAAAGTTAATAGCTTCCTATTGACTTTGCTGTTATCATTTTTACTTCTGCTTCTTCTGTTCGTATTATATAAATAGTATAAAATAAAAATGTTTCTTGTTTTTATATGTTATATTGTTGTAGCCTACTTTTAGGGTTTGTACAGCTAGTTATGGTTATTATTATAATTTTTATAACCTTCATATATTATTTGACACATTAACAAATTATCATAGATTTTATTTTGTACATACATATTCAAATAACACAGTGCAACAAGAAATTTTAGCATCAATGGTTCGAGAGCTACCCTGCGGGAAAAAAGTGGTCAGTTGGGAATTGGGACCTGTCCCGGGATAGGTGAAAACTGAACCGATTCCGAAGAAACATATCACGAGACAGGTGAAAAGAGCACCGGTTCCTAAATGACCTACCACGTGACCGGCTTAAAAGTCACGACATGTTCTCTAAGACCAGTCCTATGATATGTCACAGAGGGCAAGGACAAGCCCATGTTAAAGTGATCGGTCCCGTGACCGGTCCCTATCACAATGAACCGGTCATGTGACGTGTCCTGGGATAGGTCCTTTTCCCGCAGGGTAGCTGAAATTATAAACTTTAGTTTGGAATTTAATTTGATGGCGTCTTATAATGGAAGCTGGTTTTAATGTCGATCATGGCTTAAAAACGTCAGATACGTCTACCCAGTTTCTTTGTTATTCTTCTGAGCAGTTTCATGTTAAAAATTTTTAAATTCAGTTCAGTGGCTTAAAAGTTATGGGCTCAGATGTGGGAACACCATACATTTTGGCAAATATGTAAAATATACCAGTTTATTTGGAAAATTTCATCAAGGTGTCCTTACATTTTCATTCATAATTTCTGAACCGCTGAACCGATTTCGATCATTTTTACCACCGAAATCAACAAACAATCTGGTTAAAATTAGTATCCTATCATGAATATTCATTTAATCCTCCTATGAAACAGGCTGTGTAACCTCTTGTGGAGAATCAAAGAATCCCAAACCTTAGTGTTATCTTTCAGTAGGATCTGATGAAATGGGCGATAGGGCAATATTTTCCCTTTAAATCTCCCGATTCGAACTAAATAGTACAGACGAATTATCTACAGTTCCTTTCTTCTTAAGACAATGAATTTCTGAACCTATAGAGGACACTTATCTCAGACTCAAAGCGATTCAGTTTGCGTATCAAAGGGGTAAGTCCACCGAAAGCGATACAAGAGAGGGCACTATAGGCAAAGAGCATTACCCTTTGTATTTTCATTGATATACAGAGCGTCTTTGCCAACACTTTCTAAGGTGCGATTTGGGCATCCTTGTTGAGAAAGAGCATCTATCCATTTGTGCTTTGGAGATAATCGCCTCAAGGGCGATCAAGTTTTATGACAACAGGATTCTCAGACTGTGTAAAGTACCTGGTAGAAACTCTTGACAAATTCCTTGTCTGGAGACTTCCACCTGTCAGAGAATATGATCTACTGGTCGTTCAATACTGTTGAACCTATTGATGGTTAAAGGATGAACAATAAAAGGCAAGGTATTCGTCATTATGGGGGTTAGCAAAACATGTCCGACGAATTCAATTGCAGCAATTCTGGGCTTTCCAAAATTGCATTCTTCTGTAATGGAAGCTGTCGATACGGGAACTCGGTAGCATGAAGAGTGGCGACCTTAAGGGGGTAATGAGCTAAGATCTTGAGTATGAAACTCAGGTATAGTTTACTGATGGGTCGTAACGGGCGAATAGGAACACGGGAGCTGGTGTCAATGGACTTGGTTTCCATCTTTCAGTAGGAGATTTTCGCCATTTGTATACGTGCGACGGCGTGCCTACGGAGGAGCACAGTTAGATCTAATAACTACATTCTTTCTGACATTAAAGCTGCACTTAGGGCTCTAATAGCATGTTAAATATTATCTGGACTGGTCATGGAGTGCACTCGGGCTGTTATTTCCTAGTCATGAGAGGCATGAGGGTAACAAAAGGGCTAACTTTCTGACCAATTGTGGAGAGCCGTAGACCCCTTATTGGCCAAGAACCATTTGTGTTATGAAGAGAGTCCGATGCCAATCTAAGATATTTGTTTCTCTTTCCAACGGAGAGTCGAGGTGACTCTTGTCGCTTGACAGGGGGATTTTAACTTTAAGGGGATATTCTATTGGACACATTGGTCTCAGGTACCATCGCAACAAGCACGGTCAATGGGACACAAGTATTTGTAGACTTTTCAGCTGGAAGATAAGACATCGGAGCGTGTTCTTTGCGAGTGTCCTAGGATTTGTGATAGGATACTTAGGTTTCTAATTGACCGCTTAATCTCGCCTTTGGGCAGAGAACAGTAGGCAGCATAAAAGATCTATGTTAACCCCTTTGGAGTTTTCGTGTTTAAACAATTAAACCAATAGTGATGACCCAAAAATTGTTGCACAGTGTTATGTATTGTATATAATGTGTAATACCACCAACCCCATTCCCACATCTCTATTGTTATATTTCATGTAATAAAATTTATTTTTATTAATAACATACTTCTAAGTAATATAAACAATTTTAAGCATAATTTAAGAAGTATTCTTTTTAATGTTAGTTTTGGTAAAGATTAGGTAATAAGAAGATTCAAGGACCCATAAAAAATAAATACTTGCACAAGGAAATAATAATAAAGCATATTTAAAGGCTGTGAAAATATAATAAAAGTTAAAGCATAATTTTAGGTATTTTTTTACCATAAATTTTAAATTTATTATAAATCTTGTTGGTTAAACCAATTTATAGATAATTACGAAATTCTTGAAACTTTTCAAAGCATACTTTAATGTGTGTTTAATTTGGTAATAAATTAAGCATATTTTTAGTTGTTATATACACATAGGCAACAAATTTTAATACCAAGCTCTTAATGAGACTATATTCAGATAAATAAAATTAAAGCCTACTTTTAAGGCTGCAACAAAATTTATATTATAAAGCATACTTTGAAGTGTTAAAAGTAGGATTTTTCAAATTTGTAATAACATATAATATAAAAGTTATTCCACAAAATCTTTAATAATTAAAAGCATACTTTTAAGTGTGTTGATATAATTGTAGTTGCCTTAAAGTATGTAAATCTTTTAATATGAAATTAAGACCAATTAAAAGATATTAAATATGTACAACTTAAGAAAAACATAATAAAGCATATGGCTTTGCTTCTAAGAAATTATTAAATTATTTTTGATTATTGTTTTCAACTATAAAATAATACGTTTAACTAATAGAAAACTTTCCTTAAGAAAATTAATAATCCACTTGTCGAATATTTTTACTTTTTATAGCATATTTTTAGGTGTATAGAAAAAATGCTTATTTAAGATAAGCTTTAAGGCAAATTTTAAAACTAATTGCGGCTTATGTAAAAACAAAATATTTTAGTGTGTTGTTGTTACAAAACTCAGTTTGTATTATTAAACATTTTTTACAGAATATTTTTGTAAAAGCAAATAGAAAATGTTTTACAAAGGCTACAATAATATTATTTTTATATGAACAATAACAATTGATAAACAAAAAATTGTTAGAAATCAAATTTGAATTTAAACAAATATTGTAATTACTGAAAATTTTGCAATACATTTTTCTGTGTACTTAAAGTTCTAAAAAATATATTTTTGGGTTTTATTGGTCAAAAAATTTTATTTATTTTTGTATAATTTTTGTTGGGCAATTTGCATTTTAACGAATACCCACCAAATTACTAAAATTACAGTTTTTCTACAGAATTGTACATATTTAAAAATTTATATTAAAATTATTTTTGAACTTGAGCCAAATTACCAGAAATTTTGTTTTTGGTACATTTATTTTAAACAAGATAAAAACTTTAATATTTTTTTATTACTTTTTGATAGTTATATGGAATAGTGTTATTAAATGGAGAGATAATTAAAAATCAATAAAAAATGTATGTATTGAATAAATAAATATTTTTGTTATGCCTGCCTCATTCTTAAAATATGCAAAATATTTTACAACACCATTTCAGTGCTTTTCGGGTATTTTTCGTGTAATTTAGCTATCGGTTTTCGAGATTATTCAAAATCCGAAACAAGTCCGTCTTGGATTTTTTTGATCTCAAAATTTCATAAAAATCAAAGACTTATTTTTTGGCAAAATAAAATCAAAGAAATGCCAAAGTAGTGAAATAAAAAAAAATCACTGGCAATTCATAAAAAGATTTGGTTTGCCATTCTTTATAGATTTTGGCATAATATGTATATATTTATTCTATCTTGGCTAATTTGTACATGTCTTTTTTATTTCTCCCTAAAAGTAGGCTTTAATATTTGTAATTATCTTAGCCAAAAAGTATGCTATAATTTTTTCAAAAATAATTTTTCTTTTTATCCCTAAAAAGAACTTTCCTTAAAAAACCTCGTTGCATTTCCTTTTTTTTTTTAATCCTAAATTATTTGCTCTAAAATAAATTTCTGTATGCTTTTCAACTTTTGATATACCTTAAGCCTAAATATATGCTCTGTTAGGCATAATTTATATATATATATAAATATATAATATTTATGCCAAATATTTTTTTTTTTTGTTTGGTAATCTTTAAACTAATTAGCTTTTAAGTTTTGTTTTTAAACAAAAAGGTCAGGGTCGTGTTTATATAAAATAAAATTCACAAAGAAAAACAATAAAATTACAGTCTACTTTTAAGCATTAATTTATTAAAAAAAACAACATATTTTAGGTATAAAACATTTATTAAGAAAAAAAAACACCATTTATTGTAGGCTTTTTTCAGGGATTAAAGAGATCTCACATTTTTTAGTAAATATTTAATACTATAAATTTAATTACAATAAATTTTTAAATAAATTTAAAGAAAATTTGTAAAGTTTTAAAATAAGGTTTTATTTTAACATAACACCTCTTACCAAGATAAATTAAAAACTTTTTAACCTAAAATTAGTAGTTTTATTAAATTTTGTTTTAAATTATATTTTTCTTGGTAAGGTTTGTATATATTTTGTTAAAAGAACTATTTATATTGTAATTAAATTCAATGTAGTTTTTTGTGCTTTTTGTTTAAGTTAATTGGCATGCAAATGTTATAAAACAAATTTTTTTTATTTATTTCTGTAGCTGTTTTGTTAAAAATTTCATTGAAATTTGCTTTTAATATGTGTTTTAATATTAATATGTATTTATAATAATTTTTTTAATTATTATTAAATGTAAATAAAAAAATAAGCAATATAGGAATATATTAAACTATTTCAAACTAAGCCTTTAGCTTGGTTTTAAACCTTTTGTGAGGAATTTAACCTTCAGAAAAAAGAGTGTATATTACTGATAAATAACTACATAATCCTATTAAACAATTTCCTAATTATCCCTTAGAAAAAAATCTCACCATTTTAAGGCTTTAATAGAGAATCAAAATCAATTCCTTTTAGAGAAAAAAAAAAGCACTAGCTAAGCTTTTTAGTATAGACAACCACCTATTTAAACACCACCAAAATCAATACTGTAAGGCCCTTTTTAGTAAAAACCAATTAGTATTAACAGCTTCTTTCCTTTTAGAATAACCACTACACCTTTGTTTTAGTCAAAACATTTACCCCCTTTTCCCATGTTACAAATTCCCCTCTTCCACCCCTGTCGTTTGCTCTTCAAAATATGCAATACATTTTCTCAATTACAAAAACGCTTTCAAGTAGTTTACAAAAAAAATATAGTATAAAAAAAAATACCTAAAAGCAGCTCAACATTACATTCTTTTTCCACAAAAATAAACAAAATGAAACATATCAAATTGAAATCAAAAGTTTTTGGCCGTGGCGTGGTAAATATATGTAGTGGAAACTATAATTGTAGTGAAATGTTTTTTTATAATTTTTAGATTTCAAAATACAATTTGCCATTAAAAAAAGACGAATATTTTGCAACCAAAAAAAAGAATTAGAAAAATATTTTATATTTGAAAATATAATCTTTTAACATAAATTTATAATTTTATTTTAAATTGTTTTAATATTTTAAAGAAATATATCTATAATTTAATCTTAAACCCTCTTTGGCTGTATCCTGTTGTTATTTATTTTTACCCCACCTTCTTATATTAGTAGAAAGCTCCCTCTCCCCCTGTGTCTCTTTCTCTCTCTCTCTCTCTCTCTCTCTCTCTCTCCAGACTTAAAAATTTTTGTCTCTTTTTACTTAAACAACTCTCTCAGCATATATGCTCTTTAGTCTAGTAATTTTTCTCTCTTAGTAAATGTTTTAAATACTCTTTGTTTTGTTTTATTTTATTTAAAATATAATAAAAAAAATACTCTCTTTTAAAACTATCTCCATAACTGATTAGCTCTCAATATTTTATTTATAGAAAACACAAAAATTATTTTAATTTAAAAAAAAAAATCTTTTCTAAAACAAATATAATTTTATTTTAATTTCAAAAAAATTCTAAATTGTAAAAGAAAAAAATTTAAAAATAATTCGATTATTTTAATCGATTAAAATCTTTGTTTTCTTTTTTTCTTCTTCTATTTTTTTGTATAATTTTTCAAAAATATATAAAACTACTTGGATTTTCCGTTTTCCAAAATCAAATCAATCTCAAAATAAAACCAAATCGCTTAAATTCTAAAAAAAAACAACAAAATAAAATGCTATAATTTTATATTAAAAAAATCTAAAATGTCTGTGTTTTACAAATTTTCACTTGTGCAATTTTGCAAAAAATTCAAATTTTTTTATGTAAATCCTCCAAAAAAAAAAAATCAACAAAAATTTAATTTTTCCAAAATTAAAAAAAAAAAACACTGAAACTAAAAAATAAAATAAAAAACACAACAAATGACAAAGATGATGTTCCAGGCAAGGTGGACGAAAAGGCAACACAATTACATGCTATTGCATCGCTGAAGGTATTGCTGGATGCCACGAAGCCCCAAAGAGGTGGTGCTACCACCTCGGCTGCCAATCATGTAAAGATAAATTTGAAGGAGACCACTTTAGCGGATCGTCCAAATGGCAATATTGATACTACCTTAGATTCGGTGAGTACACAAAGTTTAATTTTTTATAAAAGATAAAAGCTAAATCTATCAATTTTTATAGTTTACTTATACAAAGTAGGTTTTGAAAAGGTATAATTTAAGGCAGAAATTAATATAAAATAATATAAAGCTTTTAGCTCACAAAAAGCTTTTAAAAAATAATATTTTTTTAAAGAAAGTTTTTCTAATTTTAAAATAGAAGACCTGCTAACTTATCCCAGAATAACCAAAGCTTAATGCTTAACCATAGTTATGAATGTCAAATTTATATGGAAATATCTGTGGTTAACGTTTTACTCTGGTTATTTATTAGATAAGTTACTCGCCCAATAGCTTTAATTTAATAGTTTTGTTAAAAAATATTTAAGCTGTCAGAAGCACAGTTATCACAGTTTTATTTTGAACAAAAAGCTCTAAGTGATAAAATTAAAACATAAAGCTTTTATTAAATTAAAAGTCTTGTTGAAAAGCTTAATGTTGTCATTAAGCTTTAAGTTTTTTTTTTAATTATCAGCACTGAGCTTAAATAAAATTGAATTATATTTCAATTATTGCATATGAAATAATGTTTGAAAAAAAAAAGCTTTTAATGTAACAATATTTTAGACATTTTTTAAATTACAACCTAAATTAAACCTAAACTTATTGCAAAGTTCAAACTAAATCCTTTAAAAATATAAGGTGTCCTTAATAAATTCACTTAAGTTGTAAGCTTTTAACTCATTCTTCCTGTAAAGTTCAATGTAAATATAAATCTTTTCACAGGGTTACATTTAAATTAAATTTTTTTTAGAGAAAATTATGAAAATCCTGTATACCTTCCTTATGAAAAAAAAAATATTAAAGCTTTTAAAAAACTTTTAATAAAAAATTTCGATTGCCTTAAATAATACTTGTATTTTATGTATTGCTATAAATCTATTATTGAAAACAAACATTAAAATCTATAGGTCACACACTATCCGCTGCATAATTTTAAGTTTCGTAATTTGAATTTTATATTTATTTAAAACACCATTTTTTCCAAATATGAATTCATTTAATTTCAAAATTGTACCATTTTTTTTTTTTTTTTTTGAAGAGAAAATGAAGCTCTTAAAGAAATTTAGGATTAAAATTGTATATTTTTTCAACTTTTCCAACCAAATGAAACACATGAAGTTGAAACAAAAATAGGTTATTTACAATTATACACTTTACACATAACTTTTATAAAGTGGAACGAATAGAATTGAAACAAAAATAACTTCTGCAATTTTCACACTTTAAATATCTGTAATTATATAATTTTTAATTTTCCACAGAGTTTCCTACAATATGGAACAGTTGGAATTGAAACAAAAATCCATTTTAAAAGACAAAAATTAACATAGAAAAGAAATTTAATTCTCTGCGAATTTAAAAAAAAATTTTTTCCACTTTAAAAATTTATAATTACTTAATTTATCACTTTACACATAATTTTTATCAAGTGAAAAAAGTGGAATTGAAACTATTATAACTTGAAAAACTTCTCTTGTTTAAAATTAGACGTTTACACTTTCAATATCTGCGTCTAAAACTTTCCACTTTTCCCAGAGTTGCGTACAAAGTGAAACAGTTGGAATTGAAACAAATATCACTTCTTAAGATTAAAAAAAATGAAAGAAGAAAATAGAAATGAAATTCTCGACAAATTTAACAAACCTTTTCTAATCTAAATTAATTTTTTTTTATTTTTGGATTTTTTAAAGTAATACAGAGGGAATTTAAGCAAAACTAAAGTGGAACAGTTGAAATTGAAAAAAGGTTAAAAATAATCGTTTTCGTCGAAATCAGCAAAATTTTAAAAAATTTTTAAAACTATTAAAAAAATTTGAAAAAAGTTTCTTTGAAACGGAACAAACTGGAAATTAAATCTGAATCTAAATATTGTCTCTTAAAACTTTAAAGATTCTACAATTGCTGTATAGGTTATTTATATCATTGATATGACTGTTCCTAAAAGTGAAACAATGTGGAACTAAAATAGAACTACCCATTTTAGTTAAAGAGTTGCCACATTGGCAAAATAAAATAATTAATTTTACTCTTGAAATATTTTTCAACGATTTCAAAGTTTTATTGTAAGTGAAACAAGTTAATAGTAAAACATTAATGCAAAATAATATAATTATTATTTCTCAAACGTTCGGTTTGTTCATTCCTTATAGTTTTTATGTTAGTGCAACAAAATGGAATTGAAACAAAAATATTAAATTTACTTGAAATGTTTTGAGAAATAACTTATTTAAATATTTCTTTTGTAAAATGTATTTTTCTAAGGAACAGAATGGAATCAAACATTCCTTAAACATTTTTAAAGTTTTACAAATTATCCATAAATGCGTGCTTTAAAGTGAAACGTAATGGAAGTGAAACAAAAGTATTGATTCAATCGTAAATCCTGATGATATCGTATATAATAAGATTATAAAATCCAATTTCGCCTCATTTTCCCTCTTAAAAAAAATTACAATATTACAATTTACGTTAATTTTTGTAAAATTGAAATTCCAGACACTAATTTTATTTTAAATTGTCAGAAGTGGTACATTATGTGTACATTATTATTTCCCCTCATTATCCTCAGAAATTTTCATTATTATTAATTTTCATTAAAAAAATGCAAACATCATTAATAAAAATAAAATTAATTCAATTTATTTGTTTTTATTTTTAAGTATCAAAATTGTATGTTTTTTGTGTTTTTTTTTTTTTTTTTAATTGAATGTCTGTGTTTATTTCAGTTTTATTTATTTAAAAAATAAAAAATCTGTTACAGTACGAGTGATTTATATTAACTTTTCTCTTCGTACTTTTCATTTAATGATGAATGTGATGACTGGGATGTTGTTTGTGTTCATTATAATTTTTTTAATTTTACACAGTTTAATGGTGTTGCAATATTACAACGAAAAATCTCTACAAAAATTCTGAAAAATGAGTACTCGTATAAAAGTTTATACACACAGAAAAATAAAGTTCCAACCAAAGTATATTTTAGTTGCTAAAATCAATAAATTCAAATGTGTATAATGAATATTTTGGGTATTCCACACAAAATGCACTTGTTTTACCGAAACTTTGTTGTAGCCACCAACATTCAGTCATAGAAACCAAATTTCAGTGGGTAACTGACAAAATATTTATTTGTGTGTAGTATTGAAAAAAAAGCTCCACACCCTTTACAAATTGTTACACAAAAAAAAAAAGAACTCACGCACCATAAAACAAATAGAACGTGACACCTTAACATATGTTTTCATTAAAAAAAAACTGCATTTTTGTTAAATTATTTCTTTATGCTGCTTCTGGTTCACGCTTCATTATTTTTCATTGACATTTTTATATGGAAAAATAAAACAACAATTTTTACAACTAAATGCAATATTTTTTTTATTAAATACTAAAAAAAAATTCAATAAAGTAAAATTTCAATATATCCTTGAAAAATTTGTGCTTTTAGTAGCAGATGTATCAATAGCTGTAATTTGTTATTTGGCCGGTGGTAGAGAATGTCTGTCTGTATGCCTTTGTGTCCGTCTGGCATTGGCTGGGCTTTAACTGAACGTTATCAAAACCACTGCAGCATGTAAAATCAATTACGTTAATTGCTATTTACACAGCAAACTCTCTTTATACCCACTAAAGCCACATAAGGTATTTGCATAATTAAGAGAAGATTTAAAAAAGGATGAAATATGTTAAAATAAAATAGTAGGACAAATTAACAGTTAAAAAAAAGTGTTGTCATAAAAACATTTTTGTTTTCGAAAAAAATGGGGATAGATGAATAGAACAAAAAAAAACTACATAGATCCAAAAGGTCTACATAACGCTGTGAGAAAATCAGCTATCTCCTCCCAGACGCTGTGCGACTTCAAAACTCCCTCTCACAGACCACTCAGTATACACTGAATATCTCGATGTAATTTGCGAACATTTGCTTGACATGCACTTTTCAGGCTGTGTAACCTCGTGTGAGTCTGTTACGATTCAAATAATCCCAAATCTGACGTCTGTCGTGTATTTTCTTTCAGGAGGACCGATATAACTCCGTGACGATAGAACTACGTGTATTTCAGAATATTCAATTGTTTTTCAGAAATAGTCAATTATACTTCAGAAATAGTCAATTAAATTTCAGAATAGTCAACTGTATTTCAGAAACAGTCAATTGTTTTTCTGAAATACAATTTACTATTTCTGAAATACAATTGACAATTTTTGAAATGAAATTGACAATTTCTGAAATACATTTAACTATTTCTGAAATATAATTGACTATTTCTGAAATACAATTGCCAATTTCTGAAATGCAATTGACTATTTCTGAAATACAATTGACTATTTCTGAAATACATTCGGAAAAGGTGTATGTAGAGGGGGATGGCCATAGTTATTCCGCAATTGGTTAGAATTTATAGATCTAGTGTTTTATTTGGTCATACCAAAGACAGGGGAAATACGAACAGCTGCCTAAATCGTACAGATCAATTAGCCTCAGTTCATTTCTTGTTAAGACAATGGGGAAGATTTTGGATGTCACAATAATAGAGAGAGCGCTATAAGCAAAGAAACTTGTCGTTTGTGATTTTACTAGTATACAGGCGTCCATTCGACTTTGGATCATATATAGAATAGGGACTACTTGTAGAACCGGGAACGCGACCAGGGGGGTGTCCTTAGGCGGTGTTTTCTCGCCATTACTATAGACACTGGTAATTGATGAATTGCTCGAGGGTCAGAACGACTTAGACTTCAGGACCTACAGCTAAGCTAATGATCGTGACATTTCCGTTGTCCGCTGGGATGATAGGACTATTTCTGAACGTATGCAACGGGCTCTGAACTTTACTCATGAAAAGGTGTTGTCTACCAACGCTTTTAAGACGATCTTGATTCCATTCACGAGGAGAAGAAAGGTTAACCTGACTATGTGTTTAGGCAATAGGATTCTCGGATAGTGTGAAGTAACTGGGAAAAACTCTTGACAAATCCCTTCTCCAGGATGACTCTTGGTCAAAAACTGGCCACCAGGGCATGTTATGCCAGTAAAAGGCGCCCCGGTAGGCTAGTTGGTAGCGTGCTAGCTTATCAGTGCGGGGGTCGTGGGTTCGATTCCCACCAGAGGCTCTGGTTTGTTTTCGCTACAACGATTAGAGATTTAGGATATTATATATAATGATTTATCTAGAAGTTTGTTATTTAGATAGTAGCTTTAATTAACCACATAAGGCCCTAATGGCTCGGTTATGTAAATGAAAATTTAAAAAAAAAAGGTTTTTTGGAAAAACGTTCTGTCCTTGTATGGTCGTGTCTAGGATGGCATCGGAACAGGGTTTCGTCACGTGCCTTGGCATTATGCTATTTGAAGGAGCAAATGGACCAAACGATCCTGGGAGCTTAGCTATGGTTCACAGGGGCGGGTATGAGAGTCTCTCCAACGGTCCAGAACCACTCTGTGGAGTACCCGAGGATTATGCTAAAGATAGACTCAGGTTATGGAGGAAGTCCGAATTTTTTAGGTACTGGATAACTTCCCAGGTGGAAATTTTGTGTTAAAGACAATGTCATCAGCACCTTTAAGATGACAAGTCAGCAGGTGCAGGCATTTTCAAGACATATCTATACTTTGGTGTCATGTACTTTAGCATCATGCTATTTGATAGGAATATTCACACAGGGGCGTGTCTCAATGGATCTGAGTTAAAAGTGCTCTGGTCATGGTTTATTATCCATCCATTTTTCATATCGCATCTACTATTCTTCTGACACTTAATCTGAACTTAAGGCTATATTGTCCTAAAAGTGCCATCCGGACTAGTCATGGAATGCACTCGTCTCCTTAATCGAAATGGGAACAGCAATTCGCTTACACTAGAGTGAATTCCTGGGAATGAGGGCAACGAAAGACTGACGAATTGCGGGGCCCGTCGACTCTTCAGTGGAACAAGCAGGATATAAAACTAAAACATGTATTTAAACCTCACAAATTTTATATTTTGATTAAAAGCTTTTTTTAAATTTGATATCTTCCGTAATTTTTATATTAGTAAGTATTTTTCTTAAAGTGCTACAAAATGAAATTGAAACATTTTCATTCACTTATTTTGGAAACAATTTGAGAATTTTCTTCAAGGTGAAATGACTTAGAATAGAAACAGAAATTAAGATTTTAAGTTAATAGCAAACGTAATTACAAATTTTGTAAAAAAAATAATATTTGTTAAAAAAGGAAAAAAAAATTCTGTCACATTATGAGGTACAAGTTAATATGAAACACTATGGAATTCTAACACTTTTAAGTTTTTCCACTATTTTTTTAAGTTTAAATGAATGATTGTGAGTGTTTTGTATGTTTTGAAAATTTTTAATTTAATTTTAATTTTCCCTAGATATTTGATGTTTATTTTAAGTTTCTTTTTTTTTAATTATTGTTAAATGTTTAAAAGGAAAACCATGCCCATGCAACGATTATGTGTGACTATTTCTAAACTACTTAAATTTAATCTTAGAACTTCTATTTTATATTGTATGTATATGTCTCTGTCTCTAATATTATGTTAACTATGTCTTTTGTATCACTATTTTATATATTTATATGTTACCTATTACTTTCTCTACAAGCAAGATTTCTAAAACAAAAAAAAAAAAATAAAATCCTTTTAAAAACTCTAAAATCATAATCACCCCCACCTCCCACTATCTTCTTTTCTTGAATTATGATTCTGTTACAACTTTGTTTTAATTTGACATTCCTAATATTTTTGTCTTTTAATTATTTTACTACAAATATTATTTTAATATACTTCTTACTAATACTTCTTATATAGACCTAATTCGGAAATATATTTAATTTTGTTTATAGTTGGTAAAATTTGGTGACATTTTTTTTTTTGTTTTGCTTTGTCTTTGAGTTTAATAAACGCCTTGTTATAAATAAAATTTTATTATATATTTTTTATTATAAAGAAAAAAAAATAGTTCTTAAAATATGTTAATCATTTTGTCATTCGTCGAATATAAAAATATAGTAAAAGTTAAGAAATTTAATAACTTTCATTTCAGTCGATTTACGGGAAAATTGAGTGAAGCAGGGGCTTACAAGATTTCGTTTGAATCAAGGGGATTTTAAAAGAAATAAAATATTGAGTTACTTGAAATATTGATTAATGGCGCCCAAACCTTTTAATGTTTTAATTCTTAAATTATTTTTGTCAAGTTGGGAGATATTTAAAATGAAACCTCGAAATTTTAAGAAAATATTTTTACTTTTAATAAAACTTTTTTTTTTGAATGAACTCAGTTAAGAGGGGAATAGATTGGAATTAAAACAACAATATACATTTTAGTCAGGTTTGTGGGCAAAAATTTTAAAGATTGCAATTAAAGCATTTTAAGAGATTTTTTTTAAATAGCTTTACTAATTTGGAACAATGCAGAATCGAAACAAAAAATTGTGTAAAGTTTAAACTATGACAGTTTAAATAAAACTCTATCTTCTATGGCTTTAGAAGTAGTTAAACAAATTTTAAAAAAGTTTTTGCTTAAGTGAAACAAATTGGAATTGAAACAATAATATACATTTCCGCTTTAATCTCACTTTAGTTTGCCAGCACTTTAATGTTTAAAGGAGGAAAACTATGGCAAATTTTTAATTAATTTTATTTAATTGAAACAAAATGGAATTGAAACAAAAGCATTAAATTTACGCTTAAATGGTGACCGTTTAAATACAAATTTTGAAAAAAATTTTCCATAAGTGAAACAAATTGGAATTAAAACAATAGTATAAATTTCCGTTTTAGTCCCACATTATTTTGCCAGCACTTTAATGTTTAAAGGAGGAAAATTGTGGCAAATTTTTAATATATTTTATTTAATTGGAACATAATGGAATTGAAACAAAAGCATTCAATTTACGTTTAGGTATTGACAGTTTTTATACAAATTTTTATAATGCGGCTTCAAAATTAATTTAACAATAAATCCTAAAGTTTTACTTAAAGTGGAACAAATTGGAATTGAAACAAAAATATAAATTTCAGTTCAAGTGTTAGTGTTGCGTCAGCAAATCTTTAAATAATTCTATTAAAGTAACTTTAGCAATTCTTTATATGATTTTCGTTAATTTAAATTAAAATGGAATTAAAATCAAAACAAAAATTTGAGGTTAAAATGTTGCCAGATTACTAAAATATTTTTTTAAGAGTTTCCCTTTTGCTAAAACAAATTGTAACTTAAACATATATACCGAGATTAAATTAATTATGAATTATAAAGTTGTATATAGAGTTTTTTAGAAACAGAAGAATCTAACTATATTTAAAAAGTCTCCGATTAATATTCCCTAAAGGAACAATATGGAATTTAGTGAAACATCTTTAATTTCTTCTCGTAAATAGCAAAATAATTTAATTATTTATTTCATTCACTGAAAATAAGTCAAAAATTATTAAAAAAAAAAATACCGCTTGAAATGTTTCAACCACAATTTTAGTTTCTTTTCCTAGATACAAAGATTAAAATCTTTTAATCCCATTTTTTAACTCAAATACAATATAAACGTTCTTTTAAATTACACTGTGTTTCAAAAATTGAAAAAACCACCAACTTCACAACCTTATATAATAAGGAATTTTATATTCAGATAGCAATCTACGTTGGGCGCCAATTTTGGGGGAAATAGCTTCCCTGGTCCTTCGAACCGTAGAGGATTAATATATTTAATATTTAATAACAATTAATTATATTATATTTTTACTTTTACTATCTTTTTAATTCATTAAAATATTTATCAAAAAAATCACTCAAATTTAGTTGTAATAATCAATATTAGAAAAAGCTTTTTTCACTTTAAAATTAAAAAATAACTTTAAAAAACGCTTCTTTTTGTTAAAGTAGTTAACTGTGTTTGTTAAATATTTGTTAAAATATAAAAATAACATTAATTAGTTAGTTTATAATTTAAAATAAATAGACAAAGCAAAATATAAATTTAATTTTATTTTATTTTAAATATTTTTAAGTTCGAAAAAAAACAATATTCCGAGTTGGGCCTAAACTATAAACCCTTCTTCAACAGAAAAAAAAAAACAAATCTGGGAATTTTTATAAATCTGGCATATCAAGCAAAAAGTTTTCTTTCCTAAAACAGTAAAAATAAATTTAAAATAAAATATGTGCTATGATTCCCCCTATCCCTAAAAACTTATACTACCTCTTTTTACCTTTACTATTGATAAATGCTTTAATTATTTTTTTTAAATAATTTTTTTTTAAATTTAATATTTTAAATTTAAGTGAATTTCTTATTTTTTTGTATAATATTATTAATTAAGAAATTTATTTTCTCTTAAAGCAACAACAACAAAATATTCAAATATTATTATTAAATTATATATATTTTTTCTTCTTCACAAACAAAATAATGAATTCTTCAATTTTTAATACCAAAAAAAACCAAAAAAAAAATAATAACTGAAAATTTGTTAATCAATACAATTAACAAATTTAAAGCCATCGTTAAGTGTTCGTCGTGCAAGCTGGATAGATCAAAGGGTCAAAATTCAAACGCGAAAATTTAGCATCAAAGTTAGTTTCACAATAATTTTTTCCCCTTAATTTTTACTTTTTATACTGAATTATATTTTTTTTCTACCTAATTTATTAATACTTTAATTTGAAAAAAATTAAAACTTATTTCTGACTGCTTTTATTAATTAAAAATTATATATAAAAATTAAATTATTTATTATATGAATTGATTAAAATTTCTATATATTTTTTTTTTTAAAATTTAGCCAGTATTACTTTTTTTTTAATTTTAGCAAAGCTTTAAATAATTAGCTAATTTTTTTGAATATCATTTTTAAAAATTTCATTTTTAAGCTTAATTTTTCTTAACAATTTTAAGTTTATTTAAGTCCATTTATATCATCTTAACTTTTAAATGTTTTTTTTATTAGTGTTCTAAATCTTAAATATACTTCTTGGGTCCTTCTCAAAACTTTAAAAGTCAAGATGTTTTTTAGTGTATTTTTTATTAATTTTTTAGTATTCCATTAAATTAGCATTAAAACAATTTGTAATTGTATTGGCACCTCTAAAAAGTAAAAATTGTGTAATTGTCGTGGCTTTAAATGTTGTTATATATTTTTTTGATTTCTCTTATTAGCTTTTGTAAATACATACAACTTTTATTTGCAAGCTTTTTTGCATGTTTAATTTAATTAAAAAAAAAACTGAAATTGAAACATAATTAATATTCTTCAAATTAAAACCATTTAAACTATATGAAATTTCTGCATTAATACGGTTAATACTTATATTTCTATCAGTTCGAAGGACCATTGCAAAATTCGTTAAATTATCAGCACTTACTTTTAGTTGTACGAAATTTTAATGCAGCTATCTTGTGAACTCAATGGAATTGTTAAGATCTTAAACCACAAAAGATTTCTAATACAAAATTGGTCCTTCGAACCAAAAAAACTGCATCAAATATAGGGTTACGTATGTAATAACTTGAGAAAATATCTATTAATATTTAATACGTTGATTCTTGATAAATTAAATTATCTTGGTCACGTTCAAGAAACTGCTTTAAATCGCAATTCACATTTAAGCTCAGATAGGGCCTAATCTTGTTAGAAATAGATATACAAATAGAATGGAAGTACACAATTATTTTCTGAATTGCGATCCTCAGCTTGATTACAAATGTGTTAAATTGTACATGTACAATGTGCGGACATCGCTAAATCGACTTGGCTTGTGATTTTGTGTTAATTTGTACTCTTAAAGATGGTTCTACGCCCAATATTTCTGGCAGTAGCATACACCAGCATAGACTCTGTTTCACAGAGTACAGCAGAGTATAACTATATAAAATTTGCAAAATAAAATCGTATAAATACGTCATAAAGAAAATTATTGGCATTTAGTTTTGAGTATCCCAGCAAAACTTTGGTATACTCATGCATTATCTTGCAATGATAACTCGTTACATTTTGCATTATTTACAAGTACCGATCATTGATAACGTATTGCATGATTTATAAATGTAAAAAAATATGTAAACGTAAAAAAACGTAAACTTACAAAAACGTAAACGTAAAAAAATAAACGTAAAAAATGTAAACGTAAAAAACGTGAACGTAAAAAAGTAAACGTAAAAAAGTAATAAATAAAATATTTTTGAAAATCTATTTTAGACTCATTACTTTGTCATTTTTTTGTAAGCAAATGGGTAATGGACTTTCGTTTCGACATCACGAAGGAAAACACAAAGCGCTACTATTTATTTATGTTAAAAGAAATGAAATAATATATGCGCAGATAGCTCAGTACGCGGCAGAGTTCTCGGCTGGCAACCAGAGTTCCCAGGTGCGATTCCCATCACGGTTTCACTTAATAACATTTTTTAATGAAAATCTATTTTTAGACACTTTACTTTTTGAATCCCCGTAATGATATAAGTAAGCACTTACATACATTATGACCTCATCACCTGTAAAATTCATTAATGAATTTGGTGTAATGGTTAGCGCGTTGAACTGTTACACAGAAGGTTACGGGTTCGATCACCAGCGACGGCAACATAAATTAGAAAAATAATATGTATGAGTTTTTATCTCTCTCATACATACCGCAACTTCCTCCTTCGGTTTTCCCATAGCACGTAACCGAAGTAAAATAACATAACATAAAATGCTTTATCAATTCCGCCAACTCTTCATCAGATGGCCGGCAACAACTGTTCTAAGAATTATCATCTCGCGCTATTACGGTGTTGCCATATTTGAAGCCCTTCATCTTTCACCACCTTTCATCTTTTCTCTATCCGCTTTCCAAAGAAAGCAACACATTAATTAGTAGGAAGAATTTCCTGATTGTTACTCCTCTTTCCAAAAAAAAAGTAAGGCATTGGTCATACATTATTTTACACAATGAAGTAAGGTGTACATTACTTTACACATTTTTTCGTAATGTGTGGTTTTGCTGGGATATTACAAGGTTTGTGTTTTTTTTTTCAAAACCTTAATTGAAACATTGCCAAATAAAAATGAACGGAAAATATCTTCCAAAAAACGTCATTAAATTCGAATAATCTACTTATTACCAACTACTGCTGAAAATATTTTAGCTAATATTAAGTAACTTAAAGTCAAAGTGGTGTTCCATTAGATATATAGCTAATATTTCTTGCCAATGATTACAACCACACAAGCAAAAGTAATTTAACGATGGTTAAAAATGTTGTTGCTGTAATAGAAAGTTGTTGCCACTGCAATTCTTAATAAAAAAAAACAAAAACAAAACTAAAACAAAGTCTTAAATACCAAGGGAAGGTATAACAATAGGCATAGTAAGAGAATTGCGTTATAGCTATTGGTCCTTCGAACCAAATCAACAATTTTGGTCCTTCAAACAAATCTTTTTAGAATTAATAAAAATCTTCAATTTTAGAAATTATAAACCTAAACTGGTCTATACTTTAAAACAAACCGTGAAGTTCAGAAAATTGTTGGTACTTTTCGGCGAAATCAAATTTAGTAACTGAGGAAAAAATATTGTTGAAAATATTCAATATATATATTTTTTAAGAATATTGTGGAAATACCTTCCTTATATAAGAAAATAATAAAGAATAATATAGAAAAAGGTTCACAAAAAGGATTAAACAAGGACACATGTTATGAACAGGCATAAACTGTTGGTGGCACACACAGCACACTACACAACCAACTACATATAAATCGTTGATATTTGCTTTTAATTTGAGAGCCAAGAAAAAAAAATCAATTGATTTGATATTTGTTAAATACAACAACTAAAACAGGCAACAAACACAAGTGCAGCCACAAAACACATACAAATACACACCCGCATACCAAATGTTATACATAATTTCCAATATCCAACTTGGAATAGTGAAAACTGTGTATGTGTTTGTAAAAATTTTCATGTAAAAAATAACACAAAAAAAAAGGAAAACGTATTTTTCTTCTCCCCCACAAAACAGCCAGCATGTCGTTTTTTACAACAGTGTTTTTTCATTACAATTTTCTTCAATACAATCTGATGTCGACTATGTTCATGCTAAAGCATGCTAAGAAATTAGTGCATCAGATTCAATCTAAATAGGTTGCATTCTTTGAATCAAACGAATAGATGAAGAAAATAAAACCTTATAGTAAACTTAAAAAGAAGAAATAAAAAAAAGAAATTGAAAATTGGCCTTGATATCAATGAAATTGAGGAATTGAGGGAAATGAAACTATTTTTTGTTTTTCATACACATACAAACAAAGCTTTCAATCCTGTTTAAGGAAAACGTTAGAATAAATAAATGGAAAAAACAATATCAATCACAACGGTCATCAATTTTAAAGAAAAAATATATAAACTAAAATAGTTTTTCGTTTATTTCTTTTTGTCCCAACTTGTCTACAACAATTTTGTGCAAAGACTTTATATAAATTCCTTAAATGGGGGAAGAGAAGTGATTGGACAAGACAATAGAGGGTTAATAAAATGTATCGTAGTAAAAAAAAAGGATTATGGAAAAAGATAAATAAATTTTATGATTTTATTAAAGAATTTTAGAAACCCACGATTACATTTAAGATTTTTAAAAAATCTGCAATTTTTGTTTTATTTTAATAAATAATAAATTCAAAAAATTTGTTTTCAAATTTAAATAAATCCATAATTTTCTATTAAAGATAATAACCCTTTATTCTATTTTTATAAATTCGAGATTCTCGTTTACATTTATAAAAAAAATCGGCGATTTTAGATTATATTTTTTTAATAAAACGGCGCTTCCCAATCATAGTTTTAATAGTTTACTATTAATTTTTCGACTTTAAGAAAATCCGCAGTTCTCAATTATAGTTTTGAAAAATTTGCGATGGGTGTTGTGGGGTTAGCGCGTTGGACATAGAAGGTTGCGGGTTCAATCCCCAGCGACGGCAACAATAATTTAAAAAAATAATACAATATCACAACGTTCGCCTTCGGTGTTCCCATTGCACTTAACTCCACCAAAGTAAAATAACATAACAGGAGTATGAACTAAAAAGCTTCAACAATTCCACCAACTCTTCGCCAGATGGCGGGTAACAAGTGTTCTAAGAATTATCATCTCGCGCAATTACGGTGTTGCCATATTTGAAGCCCTTCATCTTTGACCACCTTTCATCTTTTCTCTATCCTCTTTTCAAAGAAAGCAACACAAAAACAGGAAAAATTTCCTGTGTTGCTCCTTTTTCCAAAAAAAAAAAATCCGCAAATCCCGAGTATAATTTTATAAATCCACAAATTCTAGGTGATAGTTTTAATAAATCCATAGTTTTAAATTGTATTTTCTAGATTATAGTTTAATCCACCATTATTGACTCTGATTTCTACAAATTCGCGATTCTCTCTTACAGTTTTGAAAACTTTGCGATTACAGCAAAAAAGGTTAATAAATCCACAATTCTCGATTATTTTATAAAAATCTACTTACCAGGCTATTTACTCGCTGAATTACTTTTGTTCGCGATGCCAAAAAAGTAATGGGTACTCATTATTTTTTGGCTGTTCGTAAGCGAGAGGGTAATGACTACCTATTACATTGTGTTTTTTGTAAGTGAGAAGGTAATGACCACTCATTACTTTTGGGACATCGCGAACAAAAGTAACTAAGCGAGTAAATAGGCTGGTAAGTATTTGAAATCCTGTTTTTGCTGGGTAGATCATCTGTGTTGCCCTACCGACATAAAAGATGACACACCCTGAACTACTCAACATTGCTCAGTTTCGTCCTCCGATGAGGCAGGGAAAACAGCGGAATTTATTTAAAATACAAACGTGATACACTAACTTGATCTACTTAACATTGGTCAGGTTCATCCTCCGATAAGGCATTGCGACATACAGAGGAAAATTCTCCCTATTAACGGCCGGCCAAAAACGCTTTGGCTGGAAACCATAAATTTAAAATTTATGATTCCTGAAATATAGACTAATTTACTGATAAGGAACGTGGTAAAAACAAGGTAAAACAAAAGTCTCAAGGCCAGCCTTAATCGCTGAACTTGACAATTGAAATATGGGTTCTCTTGAATATGAGTTTCGCAGGAACGAAAAGTGAAAAGTGCCGCCCTTAACAGCCTGCTCAAACCGTTTTGCTTAAAAACCTAAATTTAAAAAACGATTAAAGTTGAAACACTAAAATCGGTTAACGAAATGGAATGGAACAGGAAGCAAGTGGAATTGAAGCACTAGACAAGGGGACCAAAATGTAATGGAACAAGGAGAACGCAATGGAATAGAACGGATGGATAAGCGGAACGAAATGGAGTGGAACGGAAAACGAGTTGAATTGAAACACTAGACAAGGGGGAACGAAAGGGAATGGAACGAGGAACGATTGGAATTTAAAAACTAGACAAAGAGAACTATACACGAAGTGGAAAGACGCGTGCCTGGATTTTAGTGATATTTATTGATTTCAACATATTTCTGGAGTAAAATCGTTAGAAAACCTAATTCAATTATCTTGTCAATATTTTTCGATATTTTAAACTATCGGTAACGAAGTGTTGGGCTGTTAAGCTAGTGGTTTTATGAATGAACAATTGTTTATTCAATGTTAAATAAATTTTCGAATTCCCTATGGTATGCTGAGGAGCACTCTCAAAGTCCAAATTTTGTCCTGTACAATTTCAGGATCTCAAAAAAAAACAGCAAGCTGTTAAAATTTTAAAATATATTGAATTTAGGTTGCATTTTCACAAAAGTTTTCGGATACAAAAAATTAACACATCTGCTTAAGAAAAAGTACAAATATTTCAATATTTCAATTGTAATCATAACTTGGTAAAAAGAAAATATGACTTCCGAATCCGTTTTACAGAATAAACTCAGGCAATATTTAACAATTTCTTTTTTAGATTTTCATTATTTATACTTTTTGCTATACAGAGTTTTTGGAACCACATAAAGTCAATTTTGCGCCCTTATTGTTTTTTTCATCAATTCAATCAGTTTTGAATTTCATTTTCAATCAAAATCTTTATTGTACAATATTTCCCACTTTTATTTTTAATAGTAGCAGTGCAACACATCGTTTTAATCAGTTTTATAGAATAATGTGTGTAAATTTATCTATGAAATTTTAAGTTCATATGGATCTGTGGGTATCATAAGTGTCTCCCCATGTCTTTGTGATAATATATTTTAGATAACATGCCAATACACACACACACACACACTTCTATAAATATACAAAATGAAAAACAAAACAAGGAACAAAACTTATATAATACGACATGCATAAATATTCTTCTCTTATACTACTCGTGCATCACAAAAATGACAATAAATAGTATAATGTACATATGGATGTCTGTATGAATGAATGTAGGAGAACATATATACATGGATGGCCTGGCATCAAGATACCATGTATGTGCAACCATGTATATTTGAGACAAAAAAATAAAAAAAATAAAAGAAAATTAAGTTAAAAGCATAACAAAAGTGAAGGACATTTGGTAGAAAAGGCAACAACAACAATAAGAGGAAGGAACATATTTAAATGGCAATTTATTTTCATAATTAAAATTGAAATCAAAAAAGTTATAAAATTAAATAAAACAAAATTTGATAAAAAAAAAAATTAATGAAGATTGAAATAAATAACACAAAAGATTGAATGAGTCGTTAAAAATAAATCCAAGGAAAATGAAACAAAAGACATTTTTACGATAAGTGTAAGCTAGAGGAACGAAATGGAATTAAATGAAACACAGAATAATGGCTTTAAATTTCATAATTTTCAAGAAAAATTTAAAATTTGCTATGACTACAAGCGAGCGTAGGTAACATAAAGCAAAAGCATTGAGAAAAATAAAGGAACGAAATGGAATTAAATGAAACACTTTAAATTCCCATAACAAAAATATTAAAAATTACAAGAAGTTTTTTGCAGCATTTAAAAATTCAATAAAATTAAATATTTTCTATTTCAAAAGTATTTTTAGCTAAAGGAACGAAATGGAATCAAATGAAACATTTAGCAAATTTTCATAAATTTCTTTAATGGAAAAAACTGATTTTTCTAATGATTCCTAAAAAGCTGGGAAGAAAATGGGATTATATGAAACGTTTTAACTAATGTTACATTTAGATTAAATTGCAAAATACGTATTATCGTGGAATTTTTATGTGAAATTAAAAAGTCAAAAACTTTGAAAAAAAAGGCGAAACTACGTATTTTGGTGTCCAGTATAAACGTATTGTTAGATACATATCTCAAAAATTTAATGAAACAAAATGGAATTATATGAAAACTTAAAATAATAATAAATTAAAATCAAATTATATAGAATGTTGATTTGTTTTTAGAATTTCCAAATCAATACAGAAGTAAACTTTAAAACATTTGCCAAAAAAAATATTGTTATAAGGAATGTTTGCATAACTTTAAAAGATAACATTAAGGTTTTAATGTTAATGGAAAAAAATTAAAGGGACGTTATGGAATTGACTAGAATACATTAAACCACAAAACAATTAAATTTTTTAAAGAAAAAATAATATTAAAAGAAATTAAAAAAAAAACTAAATAAAAACTTAAATTAAAACTCTAGAGGAACGTAATGAAATTAACTGAAACACATCACAGCGTAAAAATGTTCACTGATTTTAATAAAGAACATTTGATATTTTTGACAATTCTGAAAATATATTTAAAAAAAAACTAAAAACGCAAATCTTAAGAAAGAAAATGGAATTGAAATAAAACAACATCGAAGTCCTGTAATTTTATGATTTAAAAAAAAAAATAAACAAATTTTAAGCAATTAAACTATTTAAAAAGTACAAAGAAAATTATTTTAAAATGGATATACAAATAAAAATTAATAGCAAAAAAAATTAGCACCATATCACCAGAGGAATGAAATGGAATCAGGTGAAACATGAAACAATAAAATTAAATTGTGATACTGATTTGTTTTACATGAAAGTTATTTGTTTTTAATACTTCCTGAAGAATTTATAAATCTGTCCTAAAGGAACGAATTGGAATCATATGAAACATTGATTTTTTATTGCATGAAAAGAACTCACAATTTTCATTGAGTCATTGTAATTTTTTGTGAGTTAAAAGCTTTAAGTCAACTCCTAAGGAGAAGAAAAAATACACAAAATATTTTAAAGGAGCGCAATGGAATGGAATGGAAGATACACACAGAAAATTATGTAGTTAGCAGCTACTGCAAATGACAGTTAAAATAACTGCATTTGTGGTTAAAAAGATGTACACTACATTTGTATTTTAATCAAATGCAATATGAAATTACTTTAAACTGTTTAAAATTAACTTAATAAAAATATAGTTAAAAATAACTACAAATATAGTTCGAAACAACTGTAAATGCAGTTTAAAACAACTATAAATATAGTTAAAAGCAACAACTGATGTAGTTAAAAATAACTTCAAAAGCAGATAAAAACAACTACAAATGCAATTAAAAACAACTGCAAATACTACTAAAAACAACTACAAATGCAGTTAAAAACAGCTACGGAAGTAATTAAATTTTTTTTATATTTTACTTTCGAATAACTACAAATGCAGATAAAAACAACTACAAAAGCAGTTAAAAAAAACTACGGAAGTAATTAAATTTTTTTACACTTTACTTTACTTTACTTCGAATAACTACAAATGCAGATAAAAACAACTACAAAAGCTGTTAAAAACAACTACAAATGCACTTAAAAACAACTACAAATGCTGTTAAAAACAACTACAAATGCAGTTAAAACAACTGCGGAAGTAGTTAAATTTTTTTACACTCTACTTTCGAATAACTACAAATAAGATAAAATAACTACAAATGTAGTTAAAATCAACTACGGAAGTAATTAAATTTTTTTACACTTTACTTTCGAATAACTACAAATGAAGATGAAACCAACTGCAAATGCAGTTAAAACAACTGCGGAAGTAGTTAAAATTTTTTACACCTAACTTTCGAATTTAGTATTTTTAACTTACTTCATCAACTATAAATTCGTATATTTACTACATTTATGAGATCAATATAAACTAAAAAGAAAACGAGAATTGTAAAACAATAAAAATACAATAAAAACATATTTCAAAATATTCAAACATATATTAACGAAATGTATTAGTTTATTTAGGTTGTTTAAAACAAACAACTGTAAAATATCATCGGAAATTTTTTCCTAAGAGAAACAACTGTAATTACAGTTAAAATAACTATAACCGCTATTACTATCATGTAGTGACCGCATAACTTTTTTGAGTGTGTTTAACAATATGAAAGAAAAATATTTTTTAAATAAAAACGATTCTTTGAAAATCTCAACGAAACGAAACAAAATTTTTAAACATAACATAGATTATTGAATTATCTCATCAAGAAGAAAACACATTTTCAATTCTTCTTAATGATGACAAATTTTCTTTCATCTGAATGCATACTTAAAAAAAGTTTTGATAATATTCTCATCGCAAATAAATTTTTAAGTACATACACATATGTACATTTTACGCATACATATTAAAAAAATCCCAAGCTGATATAAATAAAAAATGTTCTTGATAAATTATTCAAAATATTAAATGTCAGTTTTTATCGTGAATAACAACAACAACAATTTAAGCAGGCATCAGCAACATGCAACAACAGCAACATCATCTAGTAGTTGAAACCCATATGTTTACGACAGTTAGAGATTTAAATATTTTAAACCCCTTTAAGTATATTTAATGATGACGCTTGCAATGATGATGATGATAATGATTATGATACAAATAATTATAATAATGATGTTGTTGTTGTTGTTGATAATGGTAATGAAAATTATAATCATCAATGACGTTGTTGTTGTCATTGTCAAATGCACATGTATTTAAAAATACTATAGAATATTATGTTGGCCAACCCATAAGCGGATTAAAAAAGGCTTTTATTTATACATGAACAATACTTGTTTAAGATTTGGTCTGTTTGTTGTAGAGAATTAGTAACAACAACAACAAAACACAATATAAGATATTGATTTTAATTTTTGGGAAAACAAATATAAATATGAAACATAACAATATTTTACTATTGCCAACCAATCACTGCTAAAATTCAAAATCATTGTCAAGGTGTTTTCTTTTTTCAAACAAAATAATTATGAAAGGAACAATTCGAACGAATTGAAACAAAATAGAATAATACAAAAAAATTAGTAATATTCTTGTGTTTTTTAATGCATTCGTAGTAGGAACAATTTGAAATGCAACATTTTTGTAAGGGGGAACGAAATGGAATTTAATGAAACACTCGATAAAATTGTCATTTATGAAGTAAAATATGAAAAAGAGGCCCTGAATTTTCTTCAAATGTAAATGTAGGAACGAAATGGAATTAAGTAAAACATTTGATATAATGAAATGTCTCTCACTCTCTGGATTGCTCCCTACTAAGTTTTATCTGCAGAGAACTATTTTTTGGCGATAAGTTTATCAAAAAAAAAGATTTCCCGCAAAATAAATGGAAATTTCGCCCAAAATAATAATTTTTCAGCGCAAAAATATTCTTTTTTTGAAAAATATTTTTTGTATAAAAATCATTTTTTTTAAATAAAAATATCTAAATAAAAAAATTTTTTTGACAAAAAACATTAATTAATTTAAATTTTAATTTTTCAGCGCAAAAATATTCCCTTTTTGTTTTGAAAAACTATTTTTTAAATAAAATTTTCTAAATGAAAAACAAAAATATTTGACGAAAAAATTCTTATGCGAAAAAAATTAATTTTCTTTTAAAAAATATTATTTGGTTTTTTCGTACAAAAATTATACAATTTTGTATAAATTTAAGAATTATTATAAAAATATTAACTGTAAAAAACAGTAGTTTTTTACTAATTTGTTTCAAAATGTCTGTACAAACAATTTTTCAATTATTTTTACAACATTTTTAGTATTTTTCATTGCATTTTTTAGCTGGTTTTCAACAGTTACAAAAGTTAATATCGTATGAAAAATGGGTGTCAAATGAAAGGTACTTGAGAGGCTAATCTGATGATGTATAAAAAAAATTAAAAAAAAAAAACTTTATATAAAAACTTCCAAACGCTTTTAAAACCCGTTTTTTTTCAAACGAAGGGTATTTAAGAGATATTTGAAATCTAAAATAAAACACATAATGTCATTTAAGGCAGAAACAGATATAGCTTAAGTGACTTAAGATAGGCATTGGTATGAAAATTTCGTTTTATATCAACTTAAAGCTTACATCAACGTCACTTAAGCCAATTATGTTTAAGAATGTACACGAAAATCCATATATAAAATTCACTCATTCGCCTTGAGACACCTTCCCTATTTGTTAGAGAATACACCTCTAAATGTAACGTTGAATGTCGAATGCATTTTTGAGTTCATTTAAATTATGTTTAAAATTTAAACCCTCACATTTTAGTTTATAAAAATTGTAAATTAAGTTAAATTCTTGATAAACTATTACATAGTCTAATAGTTTTTTTTTTTTTTTTGTATATAAAAACTGCTATCACTTTCCAAAACAAATTTTAACATGTTTTTTTATTCAACTTTAGCCATTTAACGTTGTAGCAAATTGTATTAAGGAAACTCATCAATATTCCTTCTAATGTTCATTGAAGTGAAAGACCCAAAAATAGTTATTTTTGTAGAAAACTAAAAAAGTATAAAATGAACACAGTAGGGGAGATTAAATATTTTCATAAAAAAAATACACACACAAAAACATCAAACTAAAGTGTTAAAAGCTATTAAAAACTACGTGTTTAAGGTGGGAAAAGGAAATAAAAAAACTTGAATATAAGCTACAAATAAAAAAAATTAATAGAAATAAAAAAATTATCAAAAATAAGTTTAAATTATGTTTCAAATTCAGTGAATATTAAAATAATAAATATATAGAAGCATGCTATTTTTAAGTTGTTAAAATAATGTTTGGTTTTGAATGTAAGATTTTATTTTTTTAATTTTTATAAAGCCTTAAAGTAGGCATCAATTTGTTTTTAATGCCTTAAAATAGGCCAAATATTTTGATGTTAATTTATGCCTAAAACTAGGCAATAATATTTAATTTTATTTAAATTTTATATTTTTGAAAGCCTAATGCTTTATAATATATTTAAATTTTTTTTTACAATATCTAATTTTTAATAAAAAAAGAAAAATTCAAAATTCTCATTAAATTTATTTTATATTTTATTATCAAAAAACTTTGTGTTTTCAATTAATTTTTTATATAAATTATAATTATTTTAACATTAAATTATGCACTTTTAAAAAAAATATATTTTTTTTAAATTCATAGTCACCCTACATTAATATTAACCATTAAAAAATAATTTGTTAATAACTAACAAATTAAATTTATATTATACAAACAAAAAACTATTTAAAGTTATGTATGAATTTATAAAAAAAAAAAAATTCTCTATAATAAATTTATTTAAAAAAAATTAAATCCATTTTGTAAAAATGTATCAACATCCTTTTTAAATTATTTGTTTTCTATTATTTTACCAACAATATTAACAATAAACTTTTTTTCTATTCTTTATAATAATTTTGTTAAAAACAAAAAAAAAAACAGCAAACACAAGAAGTTGAAGATGCACCGGAGCCATTAAATATGGCTTGGCCTGATACTGCCCGTAAACGTTTAACTTATATATTGGTGGCCCCACTGTTAATACCCATGTGGCTAACTTTGCCGGATACTCGTACACCCAGAGGTAAAAAACTATATCCCATAACGTTTATTGGTTCCATTGTATGGATAGCTATATTTTCTTACCTTATGGTATGGTGGGCGAATGTTGCCGGTGATACGGCTCGTATACCACCTGAGGTAAGTGTTGCAAAAAGATTTTTTCAACAAAAAATAATATAAACAAGAATTTTTGTAAATAAATCTTTGTTAAATTAGGTTATGGGTTTAACTTTCTTGGCTGCTGGTACCTCTATACCGGATCTGATAACTTCGGTTATTGTGGCTCGTAAGGGCTTTGGTGATATGGCTGTTTCCAGTTCTGTGGGTAGTAATATCTTTGATGTTACTGTTGGGTAAGTGACATTAAAATAATAATTTTTTACTTCTATTTGAGGAAAACAAAAGTACCAACATTTTTAAAGGTTTTAGAGCCTAAAGAAAGTACCACCAAAGTATACATTTGCAAACATAAGCTAGTATCTTTGAAAGTCTAGAGATCCAAATATTTTTAGAGTTAAAAAATATTACAATAATAACTGCTTCAAGAGTTAAAATTTAAGATAATTGAAAAATTTTTAAAACTAAAAAAAGGTATCATAATTGGAACTTTTTAAAATCAATATAATATGTACCAAATTGTAGTCAAACGATCATTAGAATCAAAGAGATCAAAATAGTACTGAAAACGTATATATATATATTTAAATAATTAAAATAAATTCATATAGAAATATTTTTTAAGCAAAATAAAGTACAGTCACTATAGGCTTTGCAAAAATTAAAATAATACCAAAGCATATGTAGTCGAACCCCGGATTGGGACACCTTAAAGGGAGCTTTTAGTGAAAAAAAAGAAAAAAAAAATTTTAAGAAAAAAAACATTTTTTGAGTATAAAAATTTTTGATAAAAAAATTTGTCAAGCACAAAAAAATACAAGGGCGGATCAATAAGTCCGTGCCTTTTTGAATGAAGCGCATTTTTTTTGCAAAAATAAAATATTTTGCTACATAATCTCCTTTTAGCTCAATACACTTAGTCCAACGCGTCTCCAATTTTTGTATCCTTTCCAATAAATAGGATTTTTCGAGGTCCATAAAGTAGGCATTTGTTTGATCAATAATTTCATCGTTGGAGCTAAATCTCTTTTCACCGAGGCATTTCTTTAGGTTTGGAAATAGTCACTGGGGGTTAAATCCGGAGAATAATGAGGGGACAATTCGTAGTCTACTTCATGGATTTTTGCCATTGAGACTACACAAGTGTGCACCCGTGCATTATGGTCAATTGAGAGCAAACGCGGCACCCATCTTGCAGACAGCTTTCTTAAATCCAACTGATCATTTAAAATCGAAACCACACTGTCATATGAAATGCCTATGGCATCAACAATCCACGCACTTTTACTCTTCGGTCGGTCAACACCATATCGTGGATTTTTTCGACATTTTCGGGTGTATCAACCTCAATTGGCCGTCCAGAATGTTCAGCGTCATTTGTACTTGTGCGACCACAATGAAAGTCAGTAAACCACTTTTTTACCATAGAAATCGATGGTGCAGAGTCCCCATAGTATTTATCAAGCTTTTCCTTGGTTTGATTGACGTCTTTTTTTTTGGCAAAAAATAATGTTGAATAAGCACTAGAAATTCACTTTTTTCCATTTTTAAAAAAATCCACGAGGTTGTATGTTTTGAACAGCTGTTAAACGCAAAGTAAATGACGGAACTTGCTCAAAATTTGACAGTAGTCTACTAACAGGTGGTACTTAATGGGAGCAGTGTTGCATTTCATATAACTACGAGGGAAGTTCAAAAAGTCACGGACTTATTGATCCGCCCTCGTATTTTGATAAAAAAAAATGTAAGTAAAAATTCGGATAAATAAAAAAGTGCAGATAAAAAAAAATGAAGAAAAAAAAATTTTTGGGTAAAAAAATTTTTCAAGCAAAAAAAAATTTTTTAATAAAAAACATTTTAGATAAAAACAAGTGCAGCTGAAAAATTTTATATTTTTTAGAAAAGTGTTTATTTATAACAAATTTTTCGGTTAAGGGAAATTTTTCACAAATAAACAATTCAATACGGATTCAAAAAATCTGTACTTTATCTGGTCAGAAAGAAAATCGTATGTAGAATTATATTTGTAATTAAGGGTCTTTGTTTGGAATTGCTAAAATATTAGCCGTATATTTAAACCGCGATAAGCTGCGATATATGAATTTAAGGCTCACATTTTATTATACATTAAACTCCAGCAAAAATACTAATTCTTGACGTACCCATTTACTGTGAGTAAATTTTTCTACAGAAACCCCTCAGATTCTGAGTAAGTTTTTCTATGAAAAATTCTTAAATTTTGAGGACTTTTTATATAGAAAATCTCTCAAATGGGTTAAAGCATGTTACACAAATTTTAAAAGCTTTTAAATCATATTTAAAATTCAAATTTATTAGGATACTTTAAATCATCGTATGGTTTACAGCATAACCCATTTAAGCTATTATTACTGATTTATATTTTTCTTTTAACACAAATCTAAAAAGTCATGAGTTTCTCAAAAGTTTTATTATTTCATTACACAAATCTCTATTTCATTTAGGGAACACTTTTTTTGCTGATTTTTTTTCTTTTAAACATCGATTTTATTAAGTAAACAATACCAAAACGTATTATTAAAGTTTATTTAAGCCAACAAAACTTTTTCGATGAAAGTATGCAAAAAAACCCACAGCTGTTTTTCTTGAATGCAAAATAAAAAAAAATATGTAAAAGATAAAATGTGCAAAAACTTAGGGAAAATATCACCACAAGGTTTAAAATCAAGTTCAAATACCTTGAAGATAATCTTATTTTATGAATTATAATACCTATATACATTAGGGTCTCCCCAGAGTATGATTAACTATTACATAATACTCAAACGATGCATGTACAGAGAAAAATATTTTAGTTAAATCAGTTATCATATTATATTTGAATTAATAACTTATTTTTTACAAACATTTTTAAATTAACTATGAATGATATTAAAGTAAATATGATTCTGATTAAAATAAACTTCAGCATATTAGATTTTATTTTCGCATTTGAAAAATAAGTACAAATATATTTTTTATTAAAAAGAGCACAAACTTTGTTTGATTTTAAAGCTGTTTCTAGTTAATTTAATGTTGTTTCTGCTTGATTTCAAAATTATTATTTTTTCTGTATGTAGTTCTTTGTTGAATTTGGGGAAAATAATCAAAAAAAAATTAAATGACAATTATAGGCCTCCAGAAGACTTTGGCAGTTGGACATTTCCCGAAAAAGCGTTGTTTATTTTCTTGTCAAAAAAAGTATTAATTGTTTCGTAAAAAAACATCTTAAGTGGAAATTCTCGACAAAAGAAAAAAGAATAAATATAATTAGTTTTGAGGCTTTTTAAAAATAAATCTATATGAATAATTATTTTAGTTTTCTTCGATATTCTCTATTCATTCAATATTCCTTATCGAGCTAAAGATCCTTTTTTTATAAAAAATTTAATTATAAATATTTATTTATCCCTAAATAAATATTTATAATTAAATTTTTTATAAATAAAGGATCTTTAGCTCGATAAGGAATATTGAATAAATCTTTATGTTGTATTTTGGACCCAAATTAAAGTAATTATATTTTTTCGAAATTTTTCCCCGATTATAATTTTACACAATGATGATTAAGACCTATTTTGCAAAAAAGAAAAAAAAACACACACACAACTTTTTCGCCAAAAGTCAAACTTCAAATGTTTGTAAAGGTCTACAAATACCCTCCAAAAACTGTTTTGATTATTTTTCCCACAATCAGCTTAAAATTACGCGAAATATCGTGACACCCTTCTTTACATACAGACGCAAATTTATTGTTACAAAAAAGTATTTGGAAAATATTATAGATAAGAGACATGTCTTAAGGCAAAAGTTATTAAAAGGTTAAAGGTAAAAGCAAATATTTTTGATATGAAATGAAAAAACAAAGAAACAAAATCAAAAATAAATTTGATTATGGAGTTTGAATAAATTAAAAAAATTGGATTGGTAATTTTGAAGGGGAAAATTACAGAATGATTTAGTAAGATCCCTACAGTATGTTAAGATGGCCAGGGTTTGGCCGGTATCCGCGAATTAATATAAACGAAAACATTTTTTCGAGAACAAAAATTTTGTTTGTTGTTCAATATTGCTCTTCAATAAGTTAAATATTTTAACCATTAAATCGTTAAAAAAAACTAGTCATTAATATTTTTTGATATTTTTTTTAACACCATGTGTTAATACATTACTATCTGGTATATTTTCAGCTTTTTTAGATTTAAAAACTTTTTTCCATTTTTTATTCTAATTTAATCACCTTTCATAGAGTGATAGTGAGTATAGAATGTTCCCAAAATAAAATTTTATATTGGGTTGATTGCTCTTTGCAAATACAATTTAGTTTTACATATTGAATTGCAAACGTTAATGACATTTTAATGTCTTTTAAACGTTTTCAAATGGAAATAAAATTTGTTTTTTTTTTTCAATAGATACACGTATTTTTTTACGGTTAATAAAACGTGATTGAAATTGTTATACAGATGATTTGAAAATAAAATTTAAAACAATATTAAACTTTAATATGGCCAAAAATATGTTACATTTTTTAGTAAAAAAAATATGCTAAAAGTATGCTACAATATTTTTTAAAATACAATTTTATAGAAAAATATCCCAAAATCTAAGAAATATTTTAGAGGAAACCTAAATTGCAATCTTACTAAAAAAAAATTATAAATATGTGAAAAAAATTCAAATCGGGAATTTGTAAACTAAAAAAAGTGGAAGAAGAACATCGGAAATTTTTGTATACTAATTTGTTAGAGCCCTCGTTGAAAACGTAAACATAAATGTATTAATCAAAGAAGGAAGGGTTGATTAAATATTTTATGAAGAGAAAATCGTCCTCTTCCCTAAATTCAACATGATACATGTTGTAGTTAAAATATTACTAAAATTGCAAACATTTTAATGTTGCCTTTGTTTTAACTGCAACATGTTGCCAAAGAGAAGTGAATAAGCGAATAGCGCAACTTTTTTGTATATGTATTTTAATTACTCTATGGATTGATAGGCATAGTGCATACGTTTTTGTACAGGGTTGCCAAGGTCTTCGAGAAAGTTACAAAAATGTGCTTCGAGAAAATTCCATTAAATCCTAAAACTAAATAAGGAATAATTTGTATAAAAAGATACCATTTAAAGATGGACACTAGACCGTATCAGAAAAAGTTCGCCGTACACCAGCGATTATAAAGTGTTTTTGAGAGGCAATTTAAAAAAAATATATATATATTCTTTTTGCCGAACGTAGGGGTCGCCTTCTCAAATTTTTCGTTATATAATTCGTATTTACAGTCCGATCTTAAAGCGTGATATGTCGATTTTTCTTGTCTCGAGGAGACAAATATTTGCTCTAAGGTCCATTGACCTCCAGTGTTCCGTTCACCCCAAATCTCAGTTCCTACCACCCCAATGTGCCACCCTAATGTACTTGAGGTTAATGACTTTTGAAAAAAAAATGATCTTTTTGACACAAGAACATCGATATATCATATTTTAATATCCGATTGTAAATACTGAAGAAGTTAGGAAACATTTAAAAATGTCACCCCTACATTCTGCAATAAAAAAATTCTAAAAAACATTTTTAAAATAGTTGTGCTGGAATTATCGAAATACTTCCTTAGCAAACGTTTTATGATTTTTTGCGAGCTTAAATTTTCTGATATATGGGTAGCAGATTAGGATGGTAGGAAGTACTATAACGGGACAATTGAGGTCAATGGACAAAAAATATTGTTATCCCTGACACAAAAAAAAAATGATGTATCACACTTTAAAATCTGGCTCTAAATATTGAAGATATAACGAAAAACTTAAAAAGGCGACCCCTACGTTCGGCAAAAAATATATATTTTTTTTTAATGGCCTTGCAACAATACTTTATATTCGAAGGTGTACGGTGCACTTTTTTTTGCCTGTAAGGTGGTACGCTCTAATGGACACGTAGACAAAAATTTACGTGAATCACGCATGAGTGTGAATAAAATTTTAATTGCACTGTATTTGGAGAACACTTGCCCCTTTCATTGCTAAGAAATATAATAGTTTTTTCTTCTAAAACATAATATTTTATTAAAAATAATTTTTTTTGTCCAAAAATAATAAATTATTTTCCCCGTTTTATTGTTAAATTAAAATAAGAACTAAAAGTAACATTTGATGGCAGACATCATAGCAAGAGCCGATTGCATTTCAATGATATCATGAAATCAATTTGACAATTGCTTAATACTCATGAGAAAATAAACATATGATAATACATATTGGCTGGTTATGCATTTAAAAAAACATTTTTCAAAAAAGCAGAAGTAAAAAAATGCAAAAAAAACAATTTTTTTGAAAAAAAGAACAGAACTAGCAGAAAAATATTTTTTTTATTAGAAAAAGCAAAAAATGTGAAACCAATTTAAAGCTTAAAAATCTTAAGAAAAAGCTACTTTTAAGCTTAAATTTGGAAAATCCAAAAGGTGGAAAATAGGAAATATAAGTAAAAAAAAATTTGTCTTCCCTCATGATCATACATGAGCTTACACGATCATATACAACCATGAACTAAAAATTTTTGCTGTTATTACGGGACACTTTGCTAATTTGAGTCCAGCGGTATTTTTTGCTAATCTTAACAACATATCTCTGCTGACGTGTTGTACAATTAAATTTTTTATTTTTTGCTTTTAAGGTCAAATTTTAATTGTTTTTAGGGCTGATTTTTGAACTAAAAAAATTTTTAAATGCTATTTTAATTGGCTGTCCTATTTTTATACATGAGTCGGTATATTTACTTCCGATCCCTTTTTTAATCTATGTAACATTTGAAGGCAATTTAAGTTTGTAGGTGTAAGTTTTAATTACAAATAAAATTTCCTTCAATATCCACTTTTTTAAAATTATTAAATTTTTGTTGCTAATTTTAGCAAATCGGTTTTTAAAAATTTGTATAATATTTTCTGAAATTAGCAACAAAAATTTGTAAATATTCTGTAAAAATTCTGTAATTTGTAAAATGTAAATAGCAAAAAGATTTGCTAAATAATAATTCTATTACTAAAAATCATTACAAAAATAGGGATTGAAAAAGTGGGATTGAAAACCGTTTAAAAATTTGTATACTAACTGTTTTTTTTTTCTGAGTGTAGCTTAATATACCACCATACATGATGTCATGTATTTCCATATAAGTTCGGATCCAAAATTTGAGCGAATATGCTCATTTATACTTATATTTGATCATATATGACCATATATAACCATATACGTCCAAATTTCAATTCCGAATATACATATAAGGAAATATATGATATCATGTGTGGTCATATATAAAACCATGCATGGATATACATGATACTGTGTGCCCCTGTATAATCATATATCAGCCCATGTATGTTCATATATATTTCTATATTTACAAGGGTACCACTTTATTGTATGTGAAAATACGGAGTAAGGGAGAATGAGTAGAAAAAAATTGCTCATGAGTGGGCGCAGTCAAATTTTTTCGTGAGTGATTGCTCTTAAGTCCAATATTACCGAAAACGTTGGATTGACTTTCACCAAAAATCTCCTTTAATTTTTCGATTTTAAAATTTTTTTTTTTTTTCGATTGTCAAAATTACATATTTAGAACAATTTTTATCTTAAAATTCACATACATATATGCTTTATATTTCCGTTCCTTTTTTTCGGTAAGATTTTATATCGTGTATATATATTTTTAATTTGTTTTTAATACGAATTGAAATGTTTCATTTAAGTGAATAGGATTTATGTTGGGTGTTTCTTTAAAGACCATAATTATTATTGGTTATTTAAACCCGCTGAAAGTTTAAAAAAATACATTACGTTTTTTACACCAAAAAAAAGTCCTTGAAATAATATAATTCCTTTAACCAGAAATGTATAAACGAAATGCAATCATACAGAAAACAACATAAATTGTATTGTTTTTTTTTTACCATAAAACAATTATATATTTATTTTTGGCTTTAACCGAAAAGAAAAGAAAATGTAATGTAATGGAAAATATAAAAACCTGCATTTAGTGGTGATACAAAGCAATCAAGTGAAAAAAGCAAGAAGAACAAAACGTATATAAATAGGATTTCTCGAGAGAATTTTGTTATTTTTATTTTCCTTTTTGTGAGAAATTTTAAAAAATAAAACCAACAGCATTTAATAATACATATATTTCTAAATAAATAAAAGATAAAATTTTATTATTTAACACACAATGAAAAGATTAAAATTAAAAGCTTGAAACAAAATAATGTTTAAGAGAAATTTGGAATTAAATTTATTTGTAAAGAATATCAACCAAAAAAAATGGAAAAAGCAAGAAACATAATAAGAATGTTGAAGGAATGTAAATACAATTCTTAGCAACATGTTGCTAAAGATTTAAACAATGTTTTTAATGCTTTATTATATTATTATTGGAAAATTGTAGTTTAAAATCCTTTATTTTATTTTTATGGAGTTTTTAAGAAAAATATTATAAATAAGTCTTTATTTTTTTCAATTGTTGTAAATGTCAGGAAATGTCATATAAGAATTTTAAAAAAATTTATACATTTTTTTGTGTGATATTCTTTAAAAAAAAAACTCAAACACATTGAACATTTAGCCTAAAGTTATTTAACTCATACACATTCATATATATTTGATATAAAACAATAAAAGGAAAAGTCATAGGCATGTTTATATATATTGTGTATACCTACATACATACATACATGCTAAAACGCATTGTTTGGCATGTGTACATATATGTAGTAGCAGTTGTTGTTGTTGTGTATAATATACATAAGTTAACAAAAGAAAATTGACAAGCAAATCATGAAACTAATTACCACTCACCCTACTTCCACTTTAGCTTAACTCATGCATGCCATACATCATTCATTATTTCAAAAAGTAACAATTTGTACAACTACATCGACAACTACCTACAACAACCTTCCATTCAAGCATTTTTATACATATTTTTATTTTTTTTTATTTGTAAACAGCTACCCTCTCTCTTTTCATTTCCTTCTTGGAAAATAATCCTTCATCATTAAAAGTCTAAGGCATTTGACAAGGTTATTACGCAAGTTTTTAGTTTTTGTTGGAATAATATGACCAACTATTGAAATGAATTGATAGTATCAATATAATATGTAGTAGTATTATGTATCAGCAACATGTTGAGGAACAATTTTGTTAGTGACAGAAAATATTGTATTTTTTTGTCTAATAAGTATAGAAACATGTTGCGATTCAATGTTTACATACACATTCCTGTGTAGTGAAAGTAATAGACTTTTCACACTGAACAACATCTTTCTGAAACGCATGGAAGATGTTGAAAACGTGAAACATGTGTAAACATTGGCAACATCTTTCATCTGTTATTTATTCAGCTGTCAAAAAAATAAAAGCAAAAGGGGCATAATTTTTGTTAAAAATAATGGATTTAGAGAAAGCATTAATCATTGGAGTAGTTTTTGCTTTGCAAGAACAAAGCTGAATTTCAATGCAGTAGATTGAAAAAATAAAGGCCATTCTTAAAGAAGATGATGATGAAGTAGAAATTTTGGTAGACATAAGTATGAAATTCTTACATGTGCCGCTCATTTTCCTTTGTTGAATAATTTTTTTTGTTTGTCAGTTTGCTAGTGATGGCACAAAGAAAATCGATTATTTTTTTAATTTTTTTAGTGATGACACTTACAATAACGAAAGATGTAAGGCGGAACAAAATGAGAAAGGATCATCTTTTGTAGATGTAGAAAGATGTAGAATTTTTGGCCTGTATAATTCTTATGGGAAGATGTTAAAATCTTTGTAAATTGATGAAAGATGTAGCTCAGTGGAAAAAGCCTATAAAATGATAAGTAAGGCAAACTTTTGCAGCATAGAAATATGAAAAATGTTTGAATTTCAGTTAATATGTAGCCGTACACTCAAAAAAGACATGAACTAAAAATTAATCCAAAATTTCCTTAAAAATAGTTTAAAAATTTTTCTCAATTTAAGTAAAATTTTATTAAAACTTGAAATTAATAAAAACTCCTATGTTTGGGTAAAAACGAAATAGTTTATGTATTCAGAAATAGTTCATACCTTTTTTAAGTAATATTTCTTGATTTTAGGAAAAAAACAAGTATATTAAATAAAAATTTATCAATTTTTAGAAAAATACCTCAGTTTTAAGAAATTTGCATACTAAAATGCAATAAAACTAAGTTTAGTTCAAAAAAAATTAGAACATAATTTACTCCCATTTAGTTCAAAAAATGTGTATAACTTTAAATGAGAAAGTACTTGAACTTAATGTGTGTTAATTTTTTTCGCGAGTAGTAAAATTAATTAAATTTTAGAAATCCATTTCTAATTTTTAAGAATTGTTTTCTAAAGATTAGTTCAGACAATTAAAAACAAAATGTAATACATTTTTTCCTATGTAATAATAAAATTTTATTTGGTTTTGAAATTTGAAGAACTATCTCTAAGAAAAATTTTCATGCAACTTAGGTTAGATAAAATTTAAAAAATGTTAATAAAATATTTTTTTTAATAAAAGTTTTCTAATTTTTAAAAAATAATAAACTTAGGTAGAGTATTATTTTTTTTTTTTTGGAAAACGTTTAAATTATTTTCAATATTCTTTCCCAAAAAAAGCAATAAATTAAAGGAAACAAATTAAAGTATTCATTTAAAAAAATTACCGTGCATGATTGTTATTTTTGGTTCGTGAGTGTGATTTAAAAATGGCTTACATGTTCATCTCTAATCTTAACAGTCTTATATATTGAACTTAAAAAAGCTTAAAATATATTTAAAAATTTTGTTAGCAAAAGTTAAAAAATTTCGAATTTGCGCTTTTATGTAATAATTTTGTTTGCTGACTACAACACAAAATATTGCAAGCACATTTTATGCATTACGGCATAATGGCTTTCCTTTAATTGACTTTGTATTTATCGAAGGCAGTAAAACTATTTTTTTTTTTCATTTAATAAATTTAAAGTAAAAGCTAAAAATGTCATAAAATAAACTTATGACATTTTTCCATTTTCCAATAATAACAACAAATGTAACTGTGATATTTTGTATTTTTGCAACAATTTCCTTAAATTAGTTAATTTAAGAAGACAAAGGACCCCCAGTGTTCCTTAGCGAAAAATGCCATGTGTCACTTAGGGCGTCCCTTTTTGTAGTTCTCTCAAGCAAAACCGTTAATTAACTACGAAGAGGATCTTACTTTGTCACAATTTATTATGTTTCAGGATATCCTGCAGTACTTTTTTTTTTTTAATTTGTTTACCTTTTTGATAATGAAATTTAATTTATATTTTAAATACATCAGTTTTGTATAATTCAATTTAATTTAAAGATAAAAATGTATAGCAAAATGCTTGTTAAGAGCAGTGTCCTCACAAAGCGAAAGTCCTCCGAAAGTGGGAAAATACTTATTGTTAATATATATTACCTTTTATCAAATTTAATATAATTTTCACTTTAAAGAAGTGCTATTTAATTTGATGTTTGAAAATATTTTCTTATTTTTAGGAACTTAAGTCCTAGTTTTTAGTAAAAAAAAATTATCTGATGAATTTGGATGGTAAATGAACTAATTAGGAGGATATTTTACTGTATTCTTATAAAAATTTAGTTCTCAGCAGATAATAAAATGTTTTCTATAATTTAGAAATTTTTATCAAATTTTTAGTAAAACTTGTTTTTTAATTTCAAGGAAAATTTATATTGGTAAAAAGTGTCTTTGGTAACGTTTTCATTTCAATTTTTCCTCCAAATAAGTTCTTTTTCTAAATTCTAGTTAATTTTTTTGAGTGTAAGATGATGAGAAACAATGTTGGGTTTTACTTAATTTCAATAGTTTTTAATTAAAAAAAGTTGAAAACAATTTTATCACTGATACATATTTTTTATAATATTTATACCAATCTAATTTGATTCAATGTTTACTTATATGTGTCAGCAACATGTAGAGAAACTTTTTATATAGAGTAAAATTTATGAGAATTATTACAACATAAAAATTGTGAATATTACTTTAAATTTGCATTAAAAACAGTAAAACAATAGTTTAAAAAGCTATATTGATTACTATTTTCAAATTATCATACCCATAGATACCACATCAAATGAAAATTAAAAAAAAAAAACCTACAGCAACATGTTGAGTTTTATTGTTTATAAACATGTTGCAGCAACATATTTTAATTTTCAAAAAAATCTTTAGAGATGTTAAAATTTTCTTTTTATAAAAAGGTATAGTTGGTCTTATTAAATTTAAGTAATATTTTTTATATTTATATATTTTATGAATAAAACTGTCAAGTTTTGTTTTTTTTTACTTTACAAATATGCAAAGAAAAAACAACAAGATTTCAAGATAAATAATAGTTGTTTTGTGACATATAATAGTAAGTTCAAGTTGACATTTACTTTGGTGTTTTATATACACATTTTCTGTATTAAGACTAGAACTTATAAATAAAAGATTTTTATATTATTTTCTTTATTATTAATAATAATTTCATGTTGTTATACTGTTTTATATTCGCATAACATAGATTTCTAAAAACAATAATAAGGGGTGTTATTTTAGTTGTTGTTCTTTTGTGAAAAACTATTTCTAGACTTAAAAACAGACAATAGAGGTTTTTTTTGTATTGTTTAGCAGTTTATGTTATGTTTTTTTTTTTCAGTTTTGCTATATAAGCTGACATCGACCTTCACCTCAATTGTTCTATGGCTAAGCATGCAAATATGAAGCAATCAACAATTAAAGAGATTATAATCGTGCTTTGTATTTGCTTATAAGTGTATAATACAAGGTCATGTGACATTAAAAATATGTGTAAAAATTAATTTTTTTTTAATTTCTCATATAGACCGTATAAGAATTAAGGTTGCAGCAACATGTTGAGAGATATTATTAATGATTTTGAATAACATATTTACCATTTTCTTTTTCTTTTACCAGTATGAATTATGGCTAATATAATTGAAAAAAAAATATGATTTATAGAATGTTTTAAACATTTTTCAGCAACATGTTTATAAACAAAAAAAAATCGATATGTTGCTTTGAAGATTTTTTTTAATATATTTTCTATGCAGAAATAAAAAAAAATATATTTTCTAAAAAAACATAAGTTTCAGCAACATGTTGATTAACGTTCTTGAAGCAACTTTTTAGATTCTCATCAATTTTCATTTTCTATTGAAATATTTTTTCTGCGTAAAATTAATACAGCAGTTTCTATAAAATATGCAAACAATGCTGCTGCAACATGTTTATAAACAACAACAAAAGATAATGTTTTAAAAATGAATATCACCTTTCTAAAAAAAACGGCTAATAACAAAAGTTGTATGTATTTATGAAAAATCAGTTACTGCATCATGTGCTGCAACATTGTTGATGAACAGAGCAGCGAATTTAATTCAAATACATATTTATAGTCAATGCCCATAAACAATTTTACCCATATACTTTTCTCATTCAAGAAATTTGTAGCAAAATTGCACTGTTTCTGTTGCTGCATATTTTTTTTAAACTTTTTGCATATTTTATGATTTTTACTGTTTATTGTGCTTTTAATTGCTTTTAAATTAAATAATATAAATATATAATAGAAAGAACTGTAAAACCTTAACACAGCACTAAACTAAAAAGAGAAATATCATGTTGCCATTTTCTTAGACGTTTATATTGGATTTCATTTTTAAACCAAACATCTCGTGTAAAAAATCTGAGTTTTTAAAATCGACAAATTTTAAGTGAATATTTTTTTTTGTTTTGATTTTGTGTTTATTTTCACTGCATATTTTAAAATTTTTACTGCATATTTTAAGCTGCCCTGTTCATGAAACTGTCACAATTAAAATATTTTCTGTACTTCAATGAATTTTTGAGAACAAAAATATTGCTTGTTTAAAAACAATTTTTCTCGATATTGTATATTGTTTTTTTTTTTAATAAAAATAAGCAACACTCAGGAAATCCTTCTACTAGTTAAGATGTTGCTTTCTATAAAAAGGGAAAAGAAGAGACAAATATATTCCAATTTATTTAAAAAATGTTGCTGCAACATGCTTGTTGTCATCTTTTAAAAAAGCGTTTAACACATGCTGTAATAGGGAAAATAATTCAGCACATTTTTGTTAAGAAAAATATGTTTATGATATTTTCAATAAAAAAATCATAATTGAACTTATATAGAAAATATTGCTGCAACATATAAGAAACCCTTTTTCCAACGTTTCGAAACATGTTGTTATGAAAAAATACTTAGAACAACAGTTTTAAACCTTAATACTTGTTTGAATAAACCATAAGATTTATATAGAAAAATTTTTTCATAAAAAATGGTGCTTTGAACATTTTGCGAAATTTAGGACTACTCTAAGAAACAAACGCTTGTGAGCAAACCAAAGGTTTATAAACATTGTTATTAATTTTTTATTTCAGCAAGTTATATACAACTTTATAAACATTTGTATCTAAGCATTTGTATCTAAACATATAACATATACATTTTTGTACAAATTATAATGAAGATATTAAAAATCATGTTGCGATTGGCAACATATTTATTACATGTTACCAACTATGAAAGTTCTACAACATTTTAAAATGACTTTTTATATTTAATTTAGAAACAATGTTAGAATAAATATATATAGAAGCCATTATAAACAGTTTTAATTTTATATTTGTATATGTTTATATAAACAATATTTAGATTCATTATATAGATAGGCATAATGTTTATAAACATTGTTTAGCAACATTTAAAAAAAAAATCTGCAATTTAAACTAATGTTTCATTTTTCACTTTTCTTTTGATTCCAGTTTACCTATACCCTGGCTATTATATGGCATTTTCTATGGTGCACCCGTGGAAGTGAATTCCGTTGGCATGGTCTGCTCCATAACGATATTGTTTATGATGTTACTATTTGTCGTTTTGTCCATAGCCTGCTTCCGTTGGAAAATGAATAAGGGTCTAGGTTTTACTATGTTTTTGTTATATTTCGTTTTTGTTGCTGTTTCGTTAATGTTTGAATATGATGTAATAACATGTCCAGTGTAAAATGTTATAGACAAAGAAAAATTATTAAAAAAAAAACTTTATATACAAACATATATAAGCAAAAAAAAAAAACAGAATAAATAAGAAATTGTTAATAATTTTTAAGTAAGTTTATTAAGAAATTTATTAATTTAAACAATATAAAATTCATTTAAGTTATAAATTGAGAAGATACATGAAAACCACAGAACAAAAAGGATGTATTGTACTTTAGCAACAATAACAAACAAAAAAATTCATAAAAAAAAACTACAAAAAAATTAGATAAAAAATTATATAAATGATATCTAAAAAATTAAAAAAAAAATATATAAAAAAAAGTTTGCGTTATTTACAACGCTAAAGTGCTCATTAAAAGAGAAATTGTTATTTATTTTTATTATTTTCCTATTTATTTATATATAAACTTTTGTTGTTAAAATTATAAAAAAAAATAAAACTTTAGGTAAAACTCTTTAACGTAATACTAAAAGAAAAACTCCTTTAAAATAAAATAATCTTTAGACTTTAATATAAATTACTACTATTGTATCTAAATTTTATGAAACTAAAACGAAAAAAAAACTTTTGTATATTAATTTTCAATAATTTGTTTAGCTTTTTTGTTAGTTAATTTTCTTAAAGCTTTATTTGAATTATTTTTCAGAGACTTTCTTGAATTGAAATCTTATGAGTGATTGGGCTTTCCTTACAATATTTACAAAACTTGTTTGTTATTTTTTATTTCTTTATTAAGAAAAAAAATCTTTTACAGTCTAATAAAATTTTCTATTAGAAAACTTCTTAAATTAAAGAATTTTCCTTAAATAGTTTTCTCGGAAAATTTTATTTTTACAAAGAAAGAAGGTCTCATAATCTGATCACATTTCTATATTTTTTCGGATTCTGAATAATAATTTTTTAGAGAAAAAAAACAAAAAATACTCCAGATTATGAGAACTTTTTCTAAAAATAATTTAAACTTCGAACAAACATTTAATGTGTTAACTAGCTTACAAGCTACACTGATAGAAAATGTCTCAGTTTTCAAACGTCTTTATAAATATAATAAAACGTTATATAAGACGAAAATGTGTAAAGCTTTTTATAAATACAATTAAACTTTTTCTGTCAGTATGTTAAAGTTTTAATATTGTTAATCTTCCTGTATTATTTTTTCAAACAAAAAGCTTTAAATTATTTAAAAGTTTATTTTCTTTACATTTAAAAGACTTGAAAGCTTTTAAATTCGTTATCTTAAACTTTGTTTTTAAAAATTCTAAAAATGTTGAGGTATTAGAAAATAAAGCTCAAAAAGAGCTTTTGTTTCTCTGAGAGATTAAAAGCACAACAATTTAAAAAAAAAATTTTAAATCATTCTAATTTTTATTTGAAATAATTTTTATTAGGTTATTTATTTATATTTTCTCAAAAGCTCATAATATTCTTTATAGATAAATCTCTTTTAAATCTGAAATAATTCCCTTTAAAATAATTTTATCAATATCTGAGGTGAAAACAATAGAAGCTTTAATTATTAAAAAAGCTTCTTCTATTTATAACAACTTTTTAACAATTTGTTTATGATTTTAACTATATTCCGTTTCACCATTTATATAATTTTCCTTATTATTTTTTACTTTCAACTGGAAACTATTATCATATAAAAAAAAAACATTATATTTGTTAATTGAATGAAATTTTAATAAAATTTATACTACAGCTATAATTTGCATTAATTAAATTATATATTGAAAAACAACAAAAAATTAATAAAAAGCTATAAAACATGACAAAAAAAGCTTTCACTTAAATCTTTAAAAATTCTAAAATTTAAGTTGCTTTGTTATTTCAAAAGAAATCTCTCTATCTCTCTTTTAACTCTATATTATATCTCTACGCTCTCTATTAGCTTTCTAAGTTTAAACCAAAGAAAAAATACTCCAAACCAGAATTAAAAACAAAACTAAAAGCTTTACTTAATTAAAAAAAAAAAATACTTTTCTTTTACACTATATAAACAAAAACTCTCTTTCTCTCCTATAACTAAACTTGAAACTAGAGCTAACATTGAGATATTTTTCAAAATGGCAAACAATTATCAAAACTTACAACAGCAATAAACCAATTAGAACAATTGAAGAAATTTAACAGAAAATTAACAAATAAAAATAGTAAAAAATTTGTACAAAAACACATTAAACATATTTAAAAAGAAAAACAAGAAATAAAAGGAAAATATTACATAATAGTTAAAAAAGAAAGGCATTTAAATTATAAAACAACAATTAATCATACAACAACAAATATAATAAAATATATATGAAAGCAATAATTTACATAAAAACATAAAACATAATTCATAAACTTCAATAAAACCAAAATAATTCAACAAAATCCCTAATAAACTTTATTAAAACAAAATAAATATAAAAACAAAAAATAATATAAAAAAGTCTTTTAAGCTAAAAACAAAACATACGTATTACTATTACATAAGTCAAAAACACAATATTTATTATTAAAACAAACATAAAATAAAATCATTATACTAACATTTTAAATTCATAAGAACATTCGAGACATACATATAACAAATAACATTTTCCCATTAATTCAATACAAATACTTATAAATTATATACTAGAATCTCAATTTTATTTTATTTTTTAAATACCTACTACTCAAAAAAAAATTAGAAAAAAAAAACTAAATTTTTTAAAAATTATTATTAATTGAAGAAAATTAGAAATCTGTAACCCTTTTTTAAAACTCTGTGTTATAATACACAAGCTGGAACAAACGGCAAAATTTAAGCAAAGTTTAAGATAAAAAGAAGCTTTACAAAAACAAAGCTTTCTTGGCATCTCAAAATTTTGAAAAAAAATTAAACGTGAATTAATATGAAATTAAATGTTTTAAGGATCAAAAATAAAAAATCTTCGACAGCAACAATAAAAAGCTTAATACAAAGCTTTTTCGGTATCTTGGACTTTTAAGAAAGCTAAATACAAAAGATCATAAAATTTAAACTTGGAAAGAAGCAAGCAAAATTAAAAATCGCAAAATCTTTAAAAGAAAATTTTGAAAAACATCAATTAAAAAAAAGGAACTTTATTATCAAAAAGTGTGTAATATTTTTTAAAGCTTTCTAGATAAAAAAAAACTCGAATGAAGTTTTTCCAGTATCTAATTGTTTTTAAAACATTACAACTTTTTTTAAACTTTATTTCAGCTTATGAATTTAAAAAAGAGCTTTTAAGCTTTTACAAAATTGTGTAATCTTTTTAAAGCTTTCTAGAGAAAAAAAAACTCAAATGAAGTTTTTCCAGAATCTAATTATTTTAAAAACCTTACAACTTTTTTAAACTTTATTTCAGAATATGAATTTAAAAAAGAGCTTTTAAGCTTTTACATATTTTGAAAACTTAAGCTAAACATATTTAATTCAAAGAAACTTTTCTGGAAAATGAGCTTTTAAGCTTCTTTTTTTGGTAATGTTATACATAAAGTTTAAAATAAACAATTTATGCTAACTTTGTATAAATAAAATTAAAAAACACTAATTTATGCTAACTTTTTGATAACGCTAGTTTCTAACGTCTTCAAAGAAAATTCGAATATACAAAAACTTTTTTTATAGTTAACAAAATGTTTGCATAAAGTATTGGGCCAATAGTTTGTTGCTTCGAAAGCTTTTAATCAAAGATATTAAAAGCTCGCATAATATTGTCCTTACTTTAAGGAACTTAAGCTTAAAAGTTTTAAGAATATTACAATTTTAAATTAGTTTATGCACTTTTTTGAAAATACGAAGCCTTTATCAACATTTCTATATTTTTTTATAAAAGAAAAAATGTCTTCGTTTCTTTAAAAACTTAAGCTTGTAAGCTTTATAAAAGTTATAGTTTTTAATAAATACATTTTAACATAAATTATAAACAAAAAGTTTTTATAAAATGTTCATATTGTTTTTAAACTTTAACGGGGTTTTAGGAAATTTCTTTACGCTTGACAAACTTAAATTCTCAATCTAAAAAAAAAGCTTTACGTTTAGCAAAATAATGTCAACTTTTTAACAACTTTTCTTACAAGTGAGAGCTTTTAAGCTCTATTAATAAATTCTAAATTCTAAAACCTTTAATTTTTTTTTTATTAATTCTAAATATTGTTAGATACTTTAAATAATTTGCAAAACTTTATTTTTTTTTTTTTAAATTATAGTTAAAAAAAAATTACGAAAGTTTTAAAAATGTCAGAATTTTTGTTGAACAATTTCAACTTTTTTAGAAACCTTTTTTTAGAACATATTTCTTACCAATTATTTTTAAGCAACATTTTATATTTGCCATTATTGCTATTAAGGCGAGATCTTTTTAGTGCATCTAAACATTGTGTCTAAACATTAAATATACAAATGAAGTGGTCTGTATAGCAACATTACATTTTAATGTTAGTATTTAAAAAAAAAATATGTACAGAATTGAAAACATGGTTCTTTTAAAGTATAAAATATTTTGCCTTGGAAAAAAATTTTTTAGCAACAATGTATCTAAGCATTGAATTTTAAAATGTTGCACTTAAAACTGAATTACAACATTTTTCTGCAACCTTCTATACAATAGCCCAAAACTAACATGAATTATTTGGAAATTTTAAACTTTAGAATTGAATTTAATTTAAATGTTTTGACGCTGCAATTGGTCCTTCGTACTGTAATCACAGCTTTGCAACTATGTTGTTAAACATATATTAGCAGCATTTTTTGGGTTTTTTTTTTAAAACCTCAATTTCTTCAGAATAATTACTTGAGTAGTTAAAATTTCCTTCAATTTTATTTTTAAAATCAAATCATAATATTCTTAAAAACATCAAAGCATAATCTTCCAAAAACAAACAAAACACGTAACAAACAATTTAAAATTTATACTACATTATAATAAATATAAAAACAAAATTTTAACAACTTAAGAAAAATCATTACAAAAAAAAATTACATTGAAAAAAAATACCAAAAAAAAAAACTCACAACATTTTAAAAACATATCCTTTTTCTCCTCTAAAAAACAAAACAAACTTTCAGAAAATTATTACCTTAAATTTAAAAATAAAAAAAAAACACGACATACTTTTTTTCCTGTTAATATTTAAAACTAAAACAAAAATTATATATATAGAAAATCTAACAAAACAATTGTTAACTTATTATGTTTTTTATTTTAAATTTAATAAACAAATCATAAAAACCCTACTCCTTTTTCCCCCTTAAATAATAATAAATGAAAAAAAAAAAGAAATGGTAATGCTTTAAGTAGTAAAAAGTAATTTAAATAAAATTATAACAAAAACAAAAATATTTAAAAATATATATATCTTATAATATAATATATAAGTAAATTTAAAAAAAAAAATTGTTATGGAGTTTTAGAATTTTAAACCGTTGAAAAATTGCATAAGAAATTGTTGATAAATTAGTCCAAGTTCATATATAAAAATAATATTAAAAAAAACATTTAATACCAAAAAATTAAGAAACATAATTAATAATATTAATAAACTTTAACGATATATACAAAACAACCAAAAATGCATATTATTTAATTTAAATGAAGATAACAGAAAAAAATAATTGAGAAATAGTTTAAAATTTAATTTAAAAAAATTAAAGTCTTAATTTTATATTTTTTAGTTTTCAAAATGTTTCACTCAATTTGATTTAATTTTTAAAAATTTAATTTTGTTTACAAATTTTTTTGAAATTTGGCAACATTGTGAATAAGATTGGTGCAACATTTTTTGTTTGTTCCAGCAACATTTTTTTTAAAAAAACATTTAAACACATTTGAAACTCTTAAAAATTTTTTTTATTTTTTTAAATTATTGCACAGGCTCACACCAAAATCTTTCCAATAAAAATAATGGCCTAGTGAATTCAAATCTGTTTTCTAAATTTTCAGACTTAAAAGGTTAAATGAAAATTTGGTCACTATTCCATTCAAAAAAGTTTATCGATAGAATCTACTGAAAATGGCAGTAAAAACAAAGGTGTATGTAGTTAAATGTAGTAATTTTTAACTGTTAAAAAACCATTAACAAAAGCATTAAAAATAACTAAAAATGTCGTTTAAATAACTGACAAATTTTAAATACAAAAATTTCAAAACAACATACAAAATTGGTAAAAATTAATATTTTTACAGTTATAAAAGTTATTTTAATAAAAAAAAAAAGTTTTTTCGATTACAAAAAAAAAGGATAATTATTTCATCCGTAAAAGTTAATTTTTATTATTTTCTATGGAAAAACAAGTGTAATCACATTTAAAACAAGTAAAAAAATTGTAGTTGATCAAACCTGAGCATGAGATAACATAACAGTAAGATTTGGGCCATATTCCGAGAAGCGGGCGGACAAATAAAGAAATTAAGTCAGGTGGTATGTTAAATTTTTATTACATAACCCTTTACCCTGCCCCATGGAAGTAACTGCTTACCTCGGTAACATGTTACTCTAGCCTTTCAGATAAGGAGTTTTTAAAAACATTTTATTTAAAAATTTATTTTTCAAATTTAATTTTTATTTTAAGATCAAAAAATAAATTTTATAGAAAAGCGAACGGATGAATTGGGTAGTTCAAGTAGCAACCTTGCGGGAAAAAAGGTGTCAGTTGGGAATTGGGACTTGTCCCGTGGTAGGTGAAAACAGGACCGGTTCCGAAAATACATATCACAAGATAGGTGAAAAGAGGACCGGTTCCTAAAGAACCTACGACGTGGACAATTTAAAAGTTTATATCACGAAATGGGTATGAAAGTACCAGTCCTGTGGTAGGTGAAAAGAAAATTGGTTTCTAAAGTACCTATCACATATTGGGTCTGAAAGTACTAGTCCCGTGCTAGGTGAAAACAGTGCCCGTTCACAAAAACGTTACCACAACCTCGGTATAAAAGCTTATATCACGTGATGAGTTTGAAAGTACGAGTCCTGAGATATATTCTTTAAGGTTAGTTGTGTGACATGTTCCTTTAGACCAGACATCTGTGACATGTGACAGATGTCACAGGACAAGCCCATGTTAAAGTGACCCGTCCTTCGCGGTTCCGTGACCGGTCCCTATCACATTGAACCGGTCACGTGACCAGTCCTGGAGTAGGTCTTTTTCCCGCAGGTATATTACAAATAAGCGACTATAATTTAGTTCCGAAGTAATGCAAGGGTAATGTATTACTTGGTAATATGTAAGGTAATATCAACATATAGCAAAGCCGCGAATAACGTTGTAAGCGACAAAATTGAAATTGTTGAGAAATCGAAAAAAAAGGTGGTGTATCCCACTGACTGACTTCTTTAGATTGCATTTTGATAACGAAATCCTGCATAGTTTTGCCTAATTTCATTTGTAAGTCATAAAAGAGAGTTATTCTAACTGTAATCGGCTCCTCTTCATATTACCAAGATTTTACTGAAATTTTACCGATGATCGTTTTCGGGAGAAATGTGAAATCATGGTAATAATTCTTTTTATACTTTCTAAAAACTAAATTACAAAATTATGAAATTAATAATAATAAAGAATATGATTCTAGCGTAAGCCGAAAAACAGTTAAAAATAACTACATTTTTAGTTATTTTAAGAAATTAGTAACAAAATGAGTAAATGGGGCAGAAATCAAAAATTTTTCTGCAAAGCTGAGTGGAATTGCATATTCTGTAGATTTCAGTGATTAAAAGTTACAAAAAGAAATAAAAAATATTACAAAATAGAAAATGGCAGAAATTAAAAAATTATGAATGCCATTTTTTTTCATAAAATTGAAAAGATTTTTATATACATATTTTTTACAGTATTCACTTTATTTATGTCGATAAGAAATCCTAAAAAAAAGGTACGTTTATTTTCTTTACTTAAGTAGAATAGTCTGAGTTTTTAAAAAAAATAAATTTATTAAGTTTATTTTTATTTTTTCAGGTCCACACACTCCCAGATCCAAAATTTTTAAGCGGTTGCCAGGTTTCATAAAAAAACCACAAAATTATTAAACCAAATATACGGTAAAATTTATTTTATTTTTAAAACTATTACTATCCTTATGAGTTAATAAACATTTTTAAACTGCCACATAAAAAACAACAACAACAACATGAAACATTAAACAGAAAAAGTTTAAAAAAATTATGCCTATTCAAAAACACAGAACTTTTTCTTGCTTTAGCACTTAAGAATCGTGTCAAAACATTATTTAACAAAAAAATATTGAATATTACAGAAAACTAGTTAAAATTTTTAATAATATGTTTAAACATGGCGTCCGTTTAGAAAAACAAAAAAAAACATAATTTTCATAATTTTACTATTGGTGAAAATTTATTTTGTAGTTTTTATTTCTCAATTTATAAGCATATTCTGAAATTTTTGAAAAAAAACATCAACAACAACTATAAAATGCTTTTTAAAAATAATGGCAAAAGGTTATGCAAAAATCCTGCAAAATTTGCACAAGTTTTTAGCTGAAACATACTAAAACTTGAACAATTTTTCTCAAGTTATTTTTAAAAATTAAACAAAAACTTGAAAAATGTTACCAAGTTTTTGTATAATTAATACTACAAAAAATTGCAAAAGTCTAAATACAAATATTAAAAAATAAAGTATTTTACAGCAAAAATTACAGAATAATTTTATAAATAAATTCAAAACATTAATATTTAATCATAATGTTAAACCGCAAAAAATAATATAAATTCATAGTTAACAACAAATGTAGACTAATTTATCAATTTTTTATTATTATTATTGTTTATTTTTTTATAATAGTATTTTAATAATAACAAAAAAAAATTTAAAACAAATACATTTTCATTTCAAACTGTTTGTGCATTCAAATATAATGAATATAAACAAAAAGAAAACAAAATCAGATTTTATTTTCCCACCTATTTTTTATGTAGTCAATAAGTTTAAATATATTTTTTTAATTTTAAAATTTTATTTTCAAAACAATTTTTATGTAGTTGAAAATGTATTAAGTAATTATTATTAAACAAAAAGAAAATATATAATTGAAAATTTTACTTTAAAATGACATGTAAAATAAGGTAATTAAATACGCTTTTAGCTTATAAGAGTTGAGTAAAACAAAACCAAAAAAAATATGATTTTTTAAAACCAAAAAACTTATAGAAAAATTTGTTTTTATTTTAAAGAATAGGATATATAGAAAATTTAAAAAACAAAAAAAAAAATCATTGGAAAAAATTAATTGAGAACTCTTATAAAATATAGAGAAATTGGTGGTTTAAAACAGATTAATTAAAATTTAAAGAGATTTATAGAAAAAGAGTCCAAAATTCTTATTAAAAATATCACAGCATACTTTTAGATGGTAGAGAAATTATTAATGGTTCGAAGGACCAATAAATACATGTTATAAGGGTATTATTTCATTGGCATTGTTTGATGTTATTTCGCTAGCAACATTTTAACCCTTTAATGTTCTTTGTTTTAATTTAATTTATACTACATTCATACTGAGCTTCAAAATAGTATTTTTTTTTAAATGTTTATGAATTTTAAAAGTCTAAAACTAAATAAAATTCACAAAAAAATTGACCGGTTCAGTATGAAAGTATTATTAAGCAATATATCTCCATAAAGCTTGAAGACGAATCAAAAAATACAATTTCCAAGTTACTGCATTTTTTGCCATAAATATTACTATAAGGCTAGATAACACAACGCCCAGTTAAAATTTAACCAACAATTAAAATTAAATTTTTTTTAAGTATTTTATCACTACATTGAAAATGGGAACACATTTTTTAATCAGCACCTTATAGTACCGAAATGCATGAGAACTGTAGATTTCAAAAAGTACTGTATGGGAATCGTAGTTTTCAAAAAAATATCAAGATATCCAATAGTACCGAAAATTTTTTTCCCCCCATTATTTATTTATTGAATCTTTACCTAATTTTGTGAACTAAAAGTATGGAAATGCATTGGAATCGTTCTAAGAATAAAGGTAGATTTAAAAAATTACCCTCCTAAGGGTTTTAAAATCTACGCAACAGATTATCGTGGATTTCTAAAGGATTAATTTCTAGAGGTACTAAAATCTGATGAAAAAAGAACAATATTATTTCAACTTTTGAGACACAAACACTCGATGAAAATTTTATTTAATGTTAATAATTCAACTGTACCACAAAAATTGTAATACAATAGTTTAATTGAGGCTTTTCAAAAGTACCAAGTCTGAGACAAAAAAAAGTACCGATATGTAATTAATCAATCGCTTCCTAAGAAATTGCAAAAATTTTTTAATCATGGCGCTTAAAATTACCTTAAATTACCGAAAAACATGAGAGTTATGGATTTCAAAAAGTAATATATGGGAACCGTGGACTTTAATAAGTACTGTAAAAAAAATCTGTCCAAAATCAATGGGAATAGTACATATAAAAAAGTACCGAAATATTATATGGAAATTTTCGACATCAAAAATTATCGAAATGTATGAGAATCTTCGAAATTAAAAAAGTACCGAAGAACATGGAAAACCTTTAATTTAAGAAGTATTCGAAGATTTTTAAAGGCACTACATACATGAGCATTGAGAAGATCTAAAAGTACCGCAATATATACAGAGGAATTGTAGATGTTAAGTTCTAAAAGTACCACAATACAATGGAATCTTGGATTTCTAAAAGTACCAAAATATACAAAAATTCTTGAGGTCTGAACGTACCACAATACATTTTAATCGCGGATTTAGAAATGTACCACAAAACACAAGAATTGTCGTGGCTTAAAAGTACCACAATATCTTGGAAACTTGGATTTCTAAAAATACTAAAATACACAAGAATTGACAACGTGGATTTTTAAAAGCACCCGATTCACAAGCAAGAATTATTGAGATTTAAAAGTACCACAATGTATTGGAATGATGGATTTCATAAATTCCAAAATACACAAGAATTTTCGAGGCCTTTGATTTCCAAAAGTACCGAAATAGGTGCCTATCGTGGGTTTTTTAACGTAGGAAATACCTTAAAATCCTAAACTTGTAAAGTACCAAATTATGTGGGTTTTGAAAAGTACTCGTATTGAAATCTATGAAAATCGAGATTTTTTTAGATTTTTTTGGTTTTTACGAGTACATGAGAATTGTGGATTAACCCCCTCGATTTGCAAACTACTAAAAAAAGAGGCAGGAACTAGATTAAAAAAATAATGAAAATTATTAATACGTAGCAACTTTTTCTCGTGCTACATTTCTTTATGTCAAAAAAATGTTTTCCCGGCCGAGTTTTTGGGACGTCAGTTAAACTTGGTTTAGTTAAACCGAAAACAAATTATGTCAGCCATTTCAAAGTTTATTCACGCAGAGAAAAAACATGGTTGCAACATCATCACTGTTGTAATATTATTCTTGCTGCATTCGGGTATGGTTGTCACAATCAAGTTATTGTGATGGTTGCTACCATCAGTATTATAGTAAATATTTTATTATTTCATGATCGCCACTTTCTATTTTATAACATGATTGGCTGTACCATACTATGATAAAAAAAATTTTTACTATAAACAAAATATGATAATTATGGAACTATAAAATGCTGATAACAATCAATGAATAATTTTGAAACAAAGAAAAGATGACTGACAATTACAGTCATAATACTAAATATATTGTGATCATACAAAAAAATTGCATCAGTTCAGTCAACCATGTAAAAATGATAATATATGATTATTTTTACCTGGGAGGTTTTAGTTTCGAAAATACTTTATACATGGTCGAAAAAATTCATTATCAAAAAGCTTCTTTATGAATATTTTTAATTTTTTAATTCGTTTCAATAAAAACAATAATAACTTAAAAAAAAATATGTTTAAAATTTATAAAAAATAACGAAATTTATTTTTTATATTTTATTCAAAACGACTTGACTCTATTCACAAATTATTCAAAATTTAAAACTATTATTTTTTTAATGACAATTTAGAAAGTGTGAACCCAAGAGTTGTTTTGTATGAAAAGGTTTCTTATACAAAATACCAGATTTTTAGAAATTTTTCTGACAGAAACATTTTTAGATTCTATAAACTTTTCCTTAAAGTAAAATTCTCGGATTCTGCAAACTATTTCTTAGTTACAAATTCATATATTGTTAAAAAAATTTAGATTACATATAAAAATTTTAAGATTTAAGAGAACTTTTCATCACGAAGAATACTTAGATTCTAAGAACTTTTTCTAGATATATTCTTAGATTCTTAAAAGAAAAAATTTTAAAAATGTCCTTAACTGTCAGTTTCAACTGTTCAGTTAAAACTGTCAGCTAAAACTGTACGTATGTGGCAGAGAACTGCAAAATCAACTTTTTTCTTGATTTAATCATACACAAAAATTCTTGTTCACTTTTAATAATTCAACAAAATTCACTGTAGAATAAAATCAGCATCATGTTACTGAACGCGTAATTGGAATCAGTGTGAATCATCTGTCGTTTATGTTTTATGCAAATGTAATCACTTAACAGTGTTCAGTAACATGATGCTGATTTTATTCTACAGTGAATTTTGTTGAATTATTAAAAGTGAACAAGAATTTTTGTGTATGATTAAATCAAGTAAAAAGTTGATTTTGCAGTTCTCTGGTATGTGGCTAATAACTGACAGTTCAACTAAACTGTTCAGTTTAACTGAGATATTTAAAATTTTTATATTTTAAACTGACAGATTCAACTGAAGTGAACGTGTGTGGGGGTTCAGCTGTACCGTTCTCAGTTCAATTTGTGTCGAGCAAGAGTGCGTAACATGTCGCGTAAACAGAACCAAGTGATAGTTGATTTTATTGCAATATATAGGTCTGAACCATGTCTATGGCAAGTTAAATCTAGCGACTACCATGATCGCGCCAAAAAAGATGCTGCCTGCAACAAGCTGGCGAAGAAGTTACCGTCGTGCTCGTTCGAATCCATGTTAAAAACTGAAGTATTGAACTACACGTGTGTGCACATCTCAGTTCACAGTTTAGTCAGTCAGTTATAACTGAACAGTTGAAACTGACAGTTAAAACTGTACGTGAGTGGCCGACTTAAGAAATTTTTCTATTAGAAAAAGTCTATATAATCTGTTCTTTTTATTAAAAAAAAAACATTTTTTAAGTATTTATATTTTTTCTTTAGGAAAACCATTTCTTAAAGAAATATTCTTAAATTTAACGAACTTTTTCATAGTTTCGAATCATTATATACTAAATATAGGGACCATGTTATGGAAAAAATATGATTATTTTATTACCATAATATGATAACTATATTATGGTACGACTATGGTTGGCACAATTATAATCCCAAAAATATATATATATATATTAAAATTTTGTAGCAACAAATTTGTCCCATTTAGAATTTTGTTCTTTATTTGAAAACAAAAAAAAGCACATTATAAAAGCAGAATTCTTCAGAATTCAGTAAATTATTTTACATCCTAAAAACTGGGCCTAAGTATCAAACTTCAATGAGTTATTTGCAGATTCTATATTAATAAAATATGGTACCAGAAACAGTTAATAAATTTTTACAATGTAGACTCTCTGATTATAAAGATCTCTTTATTTTGGATTAATCTAGTTTGAAAATTCGTTTCAAATATAATTCAACAACGATTAAAATAGGATATTAAATATAAAAAAAATATTAAGTTTAATAGTTTATTAATTTTATTTTCGATTACTTTTTAGAAGAAGTTTAATGACAAACATCATGAGTCAAGAGAAAAGGGCAATAATTATATACAAAATTATGTACATACATACATACAGCAACCAAAAACCATAAAAATTATATAGAAAAATTTTTAAAAATAAAAACATTTGTTACTTTTTTACATAAAAAAAAAACATCATCAAAATAAAAAACATAAAATTTAACGATACAACAAAAGAATAAAAAAAAACAGAGCAATAAATATTAAGAGGAAAAATTAATTTAAAAAAAATCAATAAATAAAACATTACAAAACAGTAACAAAAAGAAAATTAAATAAGCACTTAAAAAAAAGAAATTATTATCAAAAAATTGCAGAAAAATTAAAATTTCAAAATTTTCAAAATAAACATTCATAACAGACGAAAAAAGTATAAAATAAAAACCAAATAAATTATATTGAAAAGGGCTTCATTTAAATATTAAACATTAAAAAAGTTTTTAATTATATAAAAACAAAAATTCAAATATTAATTGTTATTTCAAAAAAAAATACTAAAATTTAGACTGTATTTTTTTTTATTTATTTATATAATTTCCTTTAACAAAAATCAATTGTATATTCAAATATTTGTCAAATATTATAAACGTTATTTAAACAAAAAAAAAATATGTTTTAAAAAATTATTATTAAATCTTATATTTCAATAAAAAAAATAAAATAAAACCAAATATCTTCTTTGTTATATACTTTTTTTTGAAACTTTTCAAAAATCACTCTTTAACTTATTATATGAAATGAAAAACTAATCTTTAATAAATACCCAATAACATGAAAAACTACTATTATTTCAAAACTTAATTTTAGTAAAGGAAAAATACCAAAAACTAATGCAATTAATATTATCTAAGCATATTTAACTACAAAACAACAACAAGAACAACCAAAATATTTAAAATATGATAATAAAATGATTAATTCAAATAAAAATAAAGTAAACAAAAAAAAACTAATAATACTCTGAATTTCAAAATAAATTTTAAATAATTATACAAGTTTTCTTTTATTAATTTTAATTCATTTGAAATACAGAGAACTTAGTTTGATTTATTTTTTTTGAAATTATTAAAAAGGCAAAGGTAAGTAGAGTATAAATTAAAATTTGGCTCAAAGTAATGTTACAGAAATTCCATTTACTCGTAAAAACACAAATACCCATATGTTAGCCCTGAAATGTAAAACAATTAAATGGCAACCCTTCACCATAACCACTGTTTCTTCTGTCAAACTGTAAAAGAACATTCTCAAAGTTGCCAGTATGCAGCTTCCAGACAGTGCTACCATATTCTAGCTATTTCAACCAGCACATGTAAAAACGCCAACAAGGTGGCATAATAAGGCAGTTGATAAATAAAACGGTGAGTGTCAAGAACTAAAGTGTGGCTAACGTTTAATCTATTTGCATCGTGTTAATAAAGTGTGCTATTAAAGTGTGTTTCTGTAATTTTAGAGCCTGTTATAAATAAATAGAGCTATAAATAATTTCAAACAGTGTTTATTATTTGCAATATAGAAAGAACTCAATTTATTTAAAAGGTAAATAAATCAACGATTTTATAAAGGATAAAATCGTAACAGTATTATATGCTACACGCAGAGAAAAATCGAAGAACATTATATTATGTGCCAACCATAGTCGTACTATATAATAGTTATCCTATTATGATAATAAAATAACCATAATTTAATCATAATATCGTCCCTACAGTTATATTATGATTCGAAACTATGAAAAAGTTCTTTAAATTTAAGAAAGTATTTTTGAAAAAATGTTTTTCATAAAGAAAAATTTTTGATATTAAGGTCTTTTTCAAGCAAACTTCTTCTATGAATTTTTTTAAAGAAAAATACTTCAAATAAATTTTTAAATTCCAAGGATTTTTTTTTATAAAAAACATAGATTCTATAGACTTTTTCTGATAGAAAAATTCTTAGATTATTATAACATTTTTTCTTTTAGATAGTCCTTAGAGTCTTAGAGTTTTTCTTTAAGAAAAAGTCCTTAGGAGCTAAGAATATTTCTTAGAATCTAAGTATTTTTCATGATGAAAAGTCCTCAGAATCTAGGAATTTTTTAAGAATATATGAATTTTTATCTAGGTTACAGGTTGAAGAATCTGAGAAGTTTTTGGGTGCAGAAGAGATCCTTTGCGGGATTGAAATATATGTATCACCTTAGCTGAAAATCGTTTATTTGCTTAGTTTTTGGAAATATACTTAGGTTGGAAGCTCGCTAAAAACATACTTTTATTTTTAATTTGGATCAGTGCAATTTTGTTCTGAAAATTTAGTATGAAATTATTATGGAAAAATACTATAGTTACACTTTAAATAGTTTGTAAGTTAAAATAAAAGAAAATGTCATTTAAAAACCGGTCTACTTAATTTTCCTTTAAATTAAATGCCTTTTGTTATTTATTTCAAAATGTTGATTAATAAACTGACACATCCGTAAGAAACAAATGATATAATAAGTAAAAATGAATTTCAAAATTTTACCTAGCAATTCCTTAAAAAAATGTTTTTTTCATTTATTTGAAATTGTTTCCCTTTTTGTATTTTTTTTTAAATCAACAAAATGTATGTATGCATAGCTATAGACACCTTTTGTGTGAATGTGTTTGTGTATGTATGTGTGTTTTTGAAGTTATTGTAATTTGTATTGAAAAATTTTGTATATATACAACCAATTTAAATAAAAAAAACAAATTGAAATTTTTTGAATATTTTTTTTTTTTGAAACAGACAGCAAACAAAATTTATATTTGTTATAACTATTACGGACACAAATAAACCACAAGTATCCGTTTTGTGGGTAAATTTTTATTAAATTTCAAACAAATGAAAAAAATACATGAAACTGAAAAAAATGGTAAATGATAGTGAATTATTTCGAATAAATGTATTAAAAAAGTTAAAATACATATTTCTTTGAAAAATTAATGTATGTTCCTTTATTTTTAAATGGAACGGAAAATTTATTTATTAAACTACAAACAGTTAACTATATAAAATTCTGGGTGTATATGCAAATATTTATTCCCCTGAACATACTTTGAAGAAATAAAATATATTATAAACGTATGAGAATGCTTTAGGCTCCGCGGTTAATTACCAGTTAATTAAAGTTAATAAAATATTGAGGCAATAAACATTTAAAAATAAAATATAAACTTTGAATTTTTTATTTTTTTTTTAACTACATGACCTTGAGCCGAACCAAATCTAACACAATAATTTAATTTTTTTTTCGAGAAAAAATATGTGAAAAATAAACACAATAAACGTTGACGTATCAGGGTACCGATTCTGAATCCCTGTATCATTGCGAAGTAATAAAAACTGTCATTTGTTATTATTGTTTTAAAATCAATTAAGAGTAGTTTTTCACCGCTTCACAACTTCGCAAATCAATCGGAATCGGTACCCTGGCAATTAACTGTTAACAATTACTTTATTTGTCCATCAGTGCTGTCAAAAAATTTGCAGGTCATGTCTCATTTTATAAATTGAAATCTCCAAAAATTCAACAGGTAATACGACAAGCGCCTTCATGACCAAAATAAAGTACATATTACAAAGTAAATAAATTTTTACCTTAATGACTATATACATAAATTCTATCTCAAACCCGAAATCGAAATCAAAATCTCTAATTTGGGGCCAAGTCCCCTTATCTGGCGACACTATTAATTTGGTTTGAAAAATATTTAATGTGATCTTAAAAATTTGGCTTACCTTGAAAATATAAAATATTTCGCCATTTTTCTAATTTCTGATTAAACAAAACTAAATTTTACACACACACGCACATCTACTAAAACACAATTATTCTATTCGTTTAGTTACTATACACACTAACACAACACAATGCTAAAGTTATTGGAGCCCCTTTAGAGCATCCATTGTGGATTGCTTCTTTACAAATTGTAAGTTCCTATTTTTTCACTATTTACCATATAATTATGATAAAACTTTTATTGAATTCATAAAATATAAAACTTATGGAATATTTTGATGCAAAATTTATGACTGAAGTGAAAATATTTTTCTATATATTAAATAAAACAAAATATGTAAATAAAACACAACCGAGTAGAAAAATTGCGCGAAAAAAAACTAAACTTAATGGTGTTGCAAGATGTTGCGAATTCATTATTTGACAATTTATTAATAAGCACAACAAATGAAGTGGCCGCAGGCAGCACGACCAATTTTCTCATAAATTTTATATGACGACAAATTGGTGCTAACAGGCAGGAAAAATTCTGTCAACGAATATATATCGTGCCGTTTTATTTTGCAGAGCTATCAGCAATCATTTTTGCTGCCTGCAACTTGACTGTAAGTTAATGGTTAACAATTATGTCGCTGTAGTACCAATTGAAGTTTAAACACTTCCCGCGACAACACAGTAATGCCAGCTTGATTTATTCGCTGTCATGACATGACAACTGTATAACTTGCCATATCGTCATTAATTTTACTTTTAGTAAATACACCAATCACACGCACTTAACCGGTACTATTGACATATTCTGTCAACAACTACACCAACCACAATTGTGTATCGATGAAAACCTGTACCTAAAAGAACAGTGATTGTGAATGTCTAAATTTTTAACTTCATTCACAATTTCACGCTAATAGTAAATTAATAACTTATTTCACATGAGACTCAGATAAAATACCCATTACTCAGCCTGAGTTATTCAAATTAATTTGACACAACTGGTTGCGTTTCATGACACATTTTTACAAAGAATTTAGTTTGGGTAGTCTTAAAAATTTCACATCCTAAAAATACAAATTTTTTCGCCATATTCAATTTTTTTCGATTTACAGAGAGGTTATTTTAGCAAAAACAAAAAACCCTAACACACACTCCTCTACTACAAGACAATATTATCTCTTTTATATATTTTACACTAACAACACAATGCCAAAGTTCTTGGAGCCCCTTCAGAGGATTGCTTCTTTGCAAATTAGAAGTTTCCTATTTTTTACTGTTTAACACATAATTCTGATAAAACTTTTATTGAATTCATAAAATATAGAACTTGTTGAATATTTTAAAGCAAGATTTGTAGCTGAAACCTCTATACTTTTCTAAATATTCAATCAAATATAATATGTAAAAAAAACACAGCCGGATAGAAAAATTGCGCGAAAAACACTAAACTAATAGTGTTGCAATTTTATGCAACTTCAGTATTGGACCGTTGATTACTAAGCACATCAAATGAAGTAGCCACCAGCAGCAAACCCAATTTTTCCCACATATTTTATATGACGAGCAAAATTGTGTCAACAAATAGACAAATTTGTGCCAACGAATATAAATTGTTTCGTTTTATTTTACGAAGCTGTCAGGTATAATTATTAAATGAAATATTGACTCAAAAAAGAGGTATTTTGTTAAAGTCTATTTAACATTGCTTTTGCCCATTAAAGCAGAGTTAACAATTGTGTAGCTGTAGCACCGATTGTAGTCGATACACTTCCAACAACAACACAGTAATGCCAGCTTGATTTATTCACTGTCATCTAATGACAACTGTATGGCTTGCCATATCGACATTATTTTACTATTAGTAAATACACCACCCGGTACTATTGACACATTCTGTCAACAACTACACCAACCACAATTGTGTATTTTTAAATAATTGTGAATTTTTAAATTATTAACTTCATTCACAATTTGACGATAAAAGTAAATTAATAACTTATTTTACTGAGACTCAGATAAAATACCTATTACTCAGCCTGGGTTATTCAAATTAATTTAACATAACTAATTTCGTTTCATTAAACATTTTAAAATTAATGATTATGTGCAAATAGTTAAAAATGTTCACATAAAAATTAAATTAAATTAAAACACCATATTTTCGTTTAATTCTCAAAATATATATAATCAAAAATAGAGGTATTTATTTTTTTATAGAAATCCACAAATCCCTCTTCTCAAAATTCTATTTTACCCTAAGAATCTCAAATTTTGATGCAAATTCCTTACATGGCAATTCTGTTTATAAATATTGAAAAATATTTAACGTAGTCTTAAAAATTTGACTTACCCTAAAAATACAAAACTTTTCGCCATGTTCAATTTTTTTCCCCCTTTTTACAGAGAGGTTATTTTAACAAAAACAAAAAACCTAACACACACACACACACCTCTACTACAACACAATATTTTTTTCTTTTATACTTTTACACTAACACAACACAATGCTAAAGTTATTGGAGCCCCTTTAGAGCATCCATTGTAAATTGCTTCTTTGCAAATTAGAAGTTCCTATTTTTTCACTATTTACCATATAATTATGATAAAACTTTTATTGAATTCATAAAATATAGAACTTATTGAATATTTTGATGCAAAATTTATGACTGAAATGCAAATATTTTTCTATATATTTAATAAAACAAAATATGTAAATAAAACACAACCGAGTAGAAAAATTGCGCGAAAAAAACTAAACTAAATGGTGTTGCAAGATGTTGCGAATTTAGTATTTGACAATTTATAAATAAACACATCAAGTGAAGTAGCCGCAGGCAGCACAACCAGTTTTCCCATAAATTTTATATGACGAGCAAATTGGTGCTAACAGGCAGGAAAACTTCTGTCAACGTATAGATATGGTTCTGTTTTATTTTGCAGAGATATCAGAAATAATTTTTGCTGCCTGTAACTTGACAGCAGTTTGCTGGTTAACAATTACGTCGCTGTAGTACCAATTGAAGTTTATACACTTCCCGCGACAACACAGTAATGCCAGATTGATTTATTCACTGTATGACTTGCCATATCTACAATAATTTTGCCTTTAGTAAATACACCAACCACAAACATGACCGGTACTACCGTCATATTCTGTCAAAAACTACATTTACGTCCTGTCCTGCTCAAACATCTTTTACTAGGAAACTTGAAATTTAAAATATGTATGTGTTTTCTACAGAAAGGGCTAACTCAGTGACTAGGCGGTTTTTTTTTGGAAATTTTCACGGGGAGTGGCAAAAAGTGGAAAAGTGGCCTGCCTCCTACGGGGAGGGCAAAAGTTTCTCCCTTGACAGCCAGTCCACACTTCTTTGGCTAGAAACTTGAAGCTTAAAATATGTTTTTGGGATTTTATTAGGGATGTGGTAAAAATAAGTGGTTCCAATTAGGACAATCTGACAATATGATATAATAATGGAAACGAGTGCAATTGAAGCTCTAGATAAGTGGAAAGAAATGGAACGAGAGGAAAGAAGCAATAGATAAGGGGAATGAAATGTAGTCGAACGGGCAACAAATCGAATAAATGACTAGACAAAGAGAATAAAATATAATCAAAGGCGGAATGAATGAAATTGAAACACTAGGCAGGGTAACGAAATGTGGAAAATGAGGAGGTGAAACTCTAGCCAAGAGTAACAAAATATAATGAAACATGAAACGAGTGGAATTGAAACCATAGGCAAGGGGAATTAAATGTAATGAAATGGGGAACTAGTGGGATTGAAACACTTGACAAGGAATCGAAATGGATTTGAACGGAGAACTAGTGGAATTGAAACACTAGACAAGGTATCGAAATGGAATTGACCAGGGAACGAGTGGAAATCAAAAAAAGTAGAGAAACGGAATATAATGAAAGAAGTGGAATTGAGACTATAGATAAAGGAAAACGGAATACAACGGAGAACATGGAAAATTCAAACAGTTAACTCTGGAAAGTGGAGCGAACCTCAATTTTAGTGATACTTTAGTGATTTGTACATATCTTTTTTTTTTCAAATTAAGCGAATTTTCTTCATTTCCGAAAATCATCTATCAATGGTAATTAATTTTGAATTGAAATAAAATTTAAAACGATTGTTGTTAATTTTTGCTATTCCCAATAAGAACGTGGTAAACCTGGCTTCATAAGCCAAGCCTAACCTCAAAATCCCCTTTCCTATTAGTAAATTCATTTCTAGAATTAAAAAAATTTAATTAAAAAAGAACTAATTATTTTAAGCTCGGTTTCTAGTAATCAACATTTTTATAGAAAAAAAAAACTGAAAAATTAAAACTTTTCTTTGCCAAAATTTCCTATTTTTAAATTTAAACCATAATAAAATTATTAAATTAAAAAATATATTTATTTAATATTTCTCATCGAGCTAAAGATCTTTTATTTATAAAAAATAATTTATAAATATTTATTTATCCCAATATTTCGTCAACACATTGGGTGACTTCTTCAGGGGAAATTGTAAAACAAATCAAAAGATCGAAGAAAACTAAAAGAATTTTTTTAAAAAAAATATAGAAACTAAACTATATTTTTAGTAGATTGGCAGAAAATTCTAAAATTCTACGGCGAATACTGCCAGAAAAAATCGATGTGTCCTCATATGAGGACAGTGAGTATTAATGGGTTAATTAAAGCGATACTTTTTAAAGTTTTATTCTTTATTTTATAATTAGCAGATTGTAATAACAATAAAACTCAAGCATATGTTTAAACAAAAAAAATCGTCAATATCATTTCAACGATATTTAGGAAAAAAAACTAAAGTAACTTAATAAACAATTAAATTTCCAAAAAAAACAATTAAAATTAAAAAAAAAAATATTTAAAGTTAAACGTAACGTTAACATTCAATTAAAAAACTATTTAGTATTACAAAAGGGGAGGAATTCAGTTTTTCTATATCAAAATTAGTTTTCCATCTCAGATTGATTATTTTGTAATTCAGACAATACACTTTTGGGATCCTCAGATTTTAAATAAGGATTTATTTCTGGCTGAGCTTCGAATACTACGTTACCTCGTATTACTCGAACACGAGGGCCAATAGCACGAGGATTAAATTTAACTTTGCCACAAGTATCAATACGAATTTCGCGATGTGTTTTCAAAGCACTAATGCAAGAGAAATGTTTTTCACAGCCATAACATTTATAACGTTTCATGCCAATGTGGCGAGATAAATGAGAAATTAATGTTTCGCGATGGGTAAAACGTTGAGCACATACCTAAAAAAAGGAGTGGAAAATTACAAATTAATCATATGTTTGAGATCTCTTCAAAACAATTGTAATTACCTGACAAATAAACGGCCTTTCTCCTGTGTGGGTTCGATGATGCACCGTTACTTGACCCCTGGTTCTAAAACGTTTCTCACAATAACTGCATTTGTGCGGCAACTCTCCCGTATGTATACTCATATGACATTGTAGTGTACTGTGGGAATAAAATTTCTTCGGACATTGTGAACAGGAATACTGAGGTTCACGACTACACTTGGCTAATACATGATCATTAAGCATAGTTTTCGAGGAACATTTTCGTCCACATTTATTACAAATAAAACGTGGTTTTCTGGCTTTTAATGCTGACATCTTTATAGGATTTGAAGAGGGCATAGAATCTGCATTCGTGGATTCAGATTCGGAGGTAAACGATTGTGAGTCATCATCTTGGTGTATTTCTTCTTTTTTTATTTCTTGAGTAATTTCAATTTCAAGTTCTGAAAAAAATAGAATAGAATATTTTTAGATAAAATGAAAACAAACAAAAAAATTCTAGTAGAATTCAAATAACTTTTCTATAGAACAATTTTACTATTGAAAAATTTAAGGGTATTCAATCAACTTTTCTTCAGAAAACTTATTTAAACTTAAATTTTTTTTAAATGCCCAAATTCTAGCTATTTTTCAATAGCAAAATTAGCTTTAATTCAAATAAATTTTCTATAGAAAAATTGCCTTCTATTCTATAGAAAATTTTTTTACGGAATATCGACAGCTTTTCTTTTTAGAAATCAAACGACATTTCTATTGAAAAATTGACTTGAAGTTTAAAAAGAAAATTAAAAAAAAGTTCAAATTTAAAAAAAAACGTCTGGACAAAAAATTCCACAGAAAAAATTTACAGAATAGGAACAACTTTTCTATGGAAATATTTATTGCAATCAATGCCTATATTCCAGTCGAAAATTACCAAAATGCAAAATGCACTTTCAGGCAACAACTTTTCTGCAATAAAATTGTATTGAAATAAATTTTCATACAACTTTTCTTTAAAAGATTATCCGAAATTGAAACAATTTTCCTTTAGAAAACTTATCCATCAAAAAAACTTGTCTATCAAAAAAATTATCCGAAATTAAAACAATTTTTCTATAGAAAAAATCAAATATTTTTTATATTGAAAAATTTTTTTATACTTTCAAAAAACTTTTTTTAGAAAAATAATCCCACTTTCTTGAAACAACTTTTCTATCAAAAAATCTACTTGAATTAAAAAAATTAAAAAAAAAAACTTTCCTACAGACTACACAGACAGGTTACCAATGACATATGCCAAACAAGAATTCTCGAACCGTATGACATTGCAGTGATTTGCAAAATGAGAAAGAAACAATAAACTCCATATAAATAGTGTAGTATATATGTTTTTGTATATCTATCCCTTTCTAAGTAACACTGAAATTTTTAAATTTCCTTTTACTTATGTTCTAGACGCCATTTTGATTCAATTAGCTGTTTCCAGTCTGCGTAGTAGTCTGTAATCTTCCCTATAAAAAAATTGTTCACAACTAATTTACATAGAAAACAAAAAAGTAACTTGTTTAGGATTATTTTTTTATTTTAAGTTTAAATCTTACCTTCATTTTTAAATGCTTTAGCTTGCACATTTATCTTTTCCATATCTCTAAAAACTAAATTATGAGCTCTTATCAAATGAGTCTGTAAAATCTTTTTAAAATCATAATCTTTTGAACAATACGGACATATCCATCTGTAAACATAATCTGGATGTTTGTAACGTGCTTGAATTAATTCTATATCCATTGTTGATAAAACGGGCAAATACAAAGAACGTGGTGCATTTTTATCATTTAAAATAAAATTATCTTTAGGACATTTAAGATGGGACGAAGAAGAAGAAGAAGAAGGACTTTTTCTATTTTCTGTGCCCCCTTGCTGCTGCTGATCTGAATTAATTTCAACTTGTGCTATTTGTTTTTTCATAGTTTCAATTATTTGTTTTTTCTCTGGTAAATTTTCAATAACCATTAAACGATCTTTGGGTATAACAAAATTTTTACATTGTTCTTCAGATTTTATTAAGGCCTCAGCTCGTAGTTTTTTAAATTCTTCAGCATCCATCATGTTGTTGTTATCTTTGGAGTTTAATTTAACAGAAACCACTGAAGTATTTTCGGTTTTTGGTGTTGTTAATTGTTTTAAGGAAGATTTTGAAGTTGTTGCGGTTACCAAATGTTGAGGATTTGTTTGATATGAAGGTTTAAAGATTTGTTGTAATGGAGCAGATTGTAATTGAAAAACTAAAGGTTTTTTATCTCCCGCCATAGTTGTTGTTGCTGCTGTTGTAGCTGTTGGCGCTGCTGTTTGATGCATCGTCTTAAACGACAACGTTTGGGTGTTGGGTACAAATTTAATAATTTGTAATCCTGTTTTTGGTATTGGCACTAAATTTGCATTATTATTGGTTTGGTTGGGATTTGAAAATTGTAAAGGTACTAACATTCCTTGATTACCATTGGGCATTTGAGTAAATTGAAAATTTTGTACATTTCTATTTGAGGAAGCTATCGAAGCTGGTGTTAATTTCACCAATTTTAAATTGGTAACATTTTTTAAACTTGTGCTTACCGCTGTATTATTACTATCACAATTATTGCTGTCACTATCAGTTTTATTGAACAATTTCAGTAAAGGCACTTTATTGGGCACTGTGTGTACGGTAAGAGGTATAATTTTGCCATTAAATTCTGGATTCAGCATATTATTTATAAATAAAGATTTCATTTCAGGTTTGTTATCCACTTGAGGTATTTCTGCCGGTCTATCTTCTTCAGTTTTTATAATAACCTCCGGTATAAAATTTGAGGTCATATTATGATCTTCCTCGTCCAAAGGTTCTTTTTTTATTTCTACTTCCTGTTCAAAGTTAAAGGGAAATTTCAAAGATTCAGCATTAGCTTTTATTTGATTCAACATTTGCATACGTTTCATGTCTGTGTCTTCATCAGTCGTTTGTTCATACATTCTTTTATTTGCCGGCATTAAAGGTTCCAGGCAAGATTTTAATCGTAATTTAGTTATTGGTATAGTTGTTACCGAATTTGTGGCATTAGACATTTGATCTTGTTCTGTGTTATTGTTTAAATTTATATTATTATTTTTATTTTTGCCATTTTGATGGTCGTTTTTGGCAAAATTAGAGATATGTATAGCAACATCTTGCATTCGTTTACCACAGCCTTGATTTTGTTGCAACCAATGAACATGCAATTGTAATTCAGTTTTAAAACCTTCACGACAAAATGAACAAAAATGTTTGTAACGAATGTTTGGTGGATTTTGCTGAAATTAAATAATAAAAATATTTAAATATAACAAATAAAATCTAAATATAAAATTGAATACAAAATAAATAAAATTCAAAGCATGTTGTTCGAATACAAAAAGAATTGTTGCTTTCTATTTTATAACATTTTTAGTACTACGATTATATTAGGCACACAATACATTTTTTAAATGGTCCCATTTTTTAAGCCGATATTTTAGTTCACTTTGAAAGGGTAATATTTTTAGTACAAATTTTAAAAGTTCAATTCTTGAACAACCTTCAGGCATATTTTTGATTACACTTTTATAATATGCTGTAATAAGTGTAAGTGGTGCTATTTTTAGTACACTTTTGAAAAGTATGCATAACATCATACAATTTGAAAGGATATTATTTTAGAACACTTGTGAAGCATGTAATTTTTGGCATTTTTAAGAAGATTTTTTTTAGTACATTTGCTAAAATTGCTATTAGTTTTATTAAATATATAGTTATTATAAGAAAAATATTCTTAAAAGATTCTAAAATTTAACAATAAATTAAGCTATTCACGATCATTTTTTGCATACTATGCAAAAAAAAAACTCCGGCAGTTATTTGCATTTTGCAGCCTTAAGTAATTAAAGCGACGCAAATTGCATTTGGGATTCTGCTTTGTTAAAATAATTTTTTTTTTTATTTTTTCATAGAATTGCTCCAGTTTTAGTAATTTTAAAGAGATACTGTTTCAATTTCAGTATTCTCTCCATTTATTCATTCCACTTACCGTTTTATGTTCTTTAATTTCATGCTCTTCACATAACGGCAATGTTTTATAATTGGCACCACAATGTTGTGAACAAAAGAAATAATTTTCTTGATGCAACTTTAAATGACACAGCATGGAGGCTGTATCTATGAAAGTTACAGGACATACGGGACACTTTTGCTTGGTAATGCAATGATTACGCTTGGTATGTTTCAGAAAATGTGCACGATTAGTAAACATTTTTAGGCATTTCGTACAAACACCCTTGAACTTGGAAGGCTAACATGTAGAGAAAGAAAATTTAATTAGTATTTAAATTTAATTTTCAATAAACAAAAACTTACATCTTTTTGGGTATTATTTAAAGTTTCAATAAATTGTAATTCATCTTGGGATTTCATGTCGCCGGCACTAACGGTTATAATGCTGTCTTGTTCATCAACAATGTGGAAATTATTTAAAGGTAAAGACGACTCTGCATGCAATTCATCTGAAATGGAATGTATATAAATATATAAAAACTATTTTAAAAGAAGTACATTGCAATTATTTTGTATAAAAAACAAAAGGGAATTGCAATTTTTATAAATTACATATTAATTGCTTAAATTCTTTGATTTTTTGTCACTTTTCTTTCACACTAACCAAAAAAAAGCTACTGCTTCTAAATATAACGGTTCTTCTTTGACATTAAAGCCAATGACGCATTAAAAAGTGTTGCCAGATTAACATAATATAGAATTTTTATAAAATAAGCATTTATTACTTGACGTCTACACGAAAAAAAAAATCAGTGTTTTAACCCTGCATTTACACATGCAAGTAGTGGCATGCAACTGTTGTATACGTATTATTAAGGAAAAATTCTTCGAAATAGTCGAATTTCTTGCCATTTGCTTTTCTGTTTACACATGCGAGTCTTAAATAGAGTTACCGAGTTCATCATATAGGCACATTTTTGGGGTAACGGTTAACATTATTATTAGTATTTTAATAATATTAATGCTCTATAATTAACATTATGAGCATTTCAAAAAATAAATCATTATAATACATTTAAAAATTTAAAACTTTAATTACAATTTTTCAGTAATCATTTAATTTTTAAAAAGGTAACATTGTTTATCGTTTTAACATTTAGTGGCATGCAAATGACAAATTTTACTCGCATGCAAATTAGCTGTCACTGCAGCTGCTACTGCGAAGAATGTGAGTGGATTAGTAAAATGTGGCACGTAAACAATAAAAATACAGCCAAAACAATATCAACAAAAGTATGTTGTTGCTTTCTTGTTTGAATAGTGATTTTTTGTCTGGTGTAGACGTCATGTTAAGTTCAAAATATAATAGATGTGTTTTTCGGGAAACTATTTACGTTTGTTTATGTCATTCACATATAAATTTTGACATGTGATGTTAAGAGTTATTAATAAACGTTGGCTTACGCTGCAATAAAGACCTATAGTCTATCAAGCATGCTGTACAACATGTCCAGCATTTGATAATGTATAGCGTTGTTTGCATGCATGATGCAGCAAAACTGATGAATGGTATACGGCAGAGCTTTGAAAAATTTATTCAAAAATAGTTATCACAGACAGGGGACGAATGACAAATGTTAAACAAGACATTGCAGTAATTAGCAAAATGAGAATAAACTCCATATAAATTGCATGATACATATTTTTTTGTATATCTATCCCTTTAGTCCCCATTTTGATTCAATCAGCTGTTTGCTGTCTTTGTAGTCTGTGATAATTATTTTGAAAGTTAGTTAAATTTTTAGTGATTTGCAGTAAATATAATTTTGTACTTGAAATTTATGTATTCAATGAAAGTTTTTCTCATTTATTTGCAAACTAACTCTTATTTAACTCTTGGTAAAATTTTATTGGGACATTATGTTGAAAAACACACTAAATACTAAAATTTATTCGCAAGTCATAATAAATAAAAAAAAATTCGCGCGAGTCAAACAAATCATGATGTTATTCGCAAATCAAAAACAATTATTAATTCTCTTTTAGAAATTTAATTATTACTGATTGAATTATTATTTTTTTTTTAATGTATGATTTATAAATTTGTTGATGAATTTTTTTAATGTTTATTTACGCTACTGGCTATTTTTTAATGCTTTTGAAATTTTATTTCATTTTGTGTATTAAAATTCAATTTTCCATCAATAATTTACAAATAGAAAAAGTTCTTTGTTGACTGACAAACTATGTGTGCTTTAAAGTTTTATTCAAAAAAGTTGTTTATTTACTGACAAAGCAGGTATTTGGCTAAAAGTATCTTTAAAGTCGTAAATTAAATGTTTTCCAGGATCTTAGTGCTTAATGTCAATATTTTTCCCGGTAAATTTTTATTAATCTGTTTCTTTAGCGTTTTTTTTTTTTTCAAAAAAAGTTGGCAGCAGTGCATGTTATTCACTTGAAAAACAGAGTTGTTATCGATGAGGGAAACAAAACAAAAAAGTGCGCACTATTAAAAGGAAAACACAAAAAGTATGACAACAACAACAATGATCATCAACCACCAATAAAACGAAAAATACTACCTAAGTGCTAATTACAAAAACAATAAAGGTTCTTAATATTAACTAATTTTGTTTTGCCTGCCTTTCGTATAAAAAAGAATACATATTACCGTGATTTTCATAATGTAAGTATAAATTTCAATCTAAATATATATTTGTAATAACAAAATAATTCTACTTATCAAATCTTCACTCAAAAATAATTTAATTTTATACGACTTACCTTTAATTTTATCCGCCATCAAAAATTGTTGGTTCATCAGAGCTTGCTGCCTATACATTTCCTGCAAGTCGTCAATTTCATCTAAAGGTTCTTCTTTAATTTTTACCGCTGCCAACATTTTGCTTATATTTATCTCAATATAATTTATGTATGATATCTTTATTATTCCTTGAAATATGTATAAGGTAATAAATAACTTGAGATTTGATTTATTTTATTTTCGATGCGAACAAATTTACTGTTAAAAATTCACTACCACTCCAAAAGAAAATAACACGATAAAATGATCGTTGGATGGATCGTTAAAACAAAATGACAGAGAATTTTTATTCAAACGATTGAAGAAATTGTAGCACAAAAGAGATTGAGAAAAAATAACGCGTTGTTCTTCAGGGTTGTATTTTTGCGGGCTTTTAAAATGATAACGGTTTGTTGCAAAACAGTATTATTGACTTGGGTTACTTTATGCAGAGTTGTATTATTGGTTGAAACCAGTGCTGCCGTTGTTATAACGTGATTTGACTGCATGCAAATCACGATATAATAATAGTATTTTGTTATGATGCAAAGCAAATTTATTTTTGTTATAAGAAAAACTTTAATGCTTGAAAAAATGTATATGCCGCCAGCAGCAAAACACGTGTTTTTCTCATATATTTTATGTGACAACCAAACTTCCGCCAAGTTGCAGGCAGCTAAAATTAATGCTGCTAGTAAAATGAAACAGCCAATTATTTGCTTCCTGTCGACTTTGCAGCATTTTGATGTTCATATATTGATATGTTTAATGTAAATTTAAACTGTTTGCATATACAGCAAAATTTGAATACAAAAATAATAAAAATTCATTATTGTTTTGCTGCATTAGATGCACATTAATGTATGAATATACAGCACAAACAGTCAAAATGAAAAACAAAAATTTATATGCAGTTCAAAACAAGAATTTTTTCTTTTGTAAAAGCTTAATAAATTTTGACTTATTGTATATTAAATAAATCAATGAAAATTTTTAGTTTTGTTTAAAATCCATGCCACTATTGATGCTAAAAATAAAAATATATTTATCATATAGATATTAAGAAAAGTTTATGTAAAGTGATTACTTTTATTGACACCGAGTTTTTGGCTTATAGGTGCAACCAATAATAAGCTGATGAATTGCGCTGACAAAGTTGTTTAAACAAGAATGGTCTAAATATGAAAACAATGCAAAATTCAGTAAATTAAAATTTAAAATAATTATAGTTCCTAAAAGTTTAATATAAATCAAATTATGATGCATTTACAAAATTTAAAATAGATTCACGGCTTTGGACGGGAAGATATACAAATGATGACATTTACAAACTAGAAAAAACTGCTAGAGATAGAGTAAGTAAAACACAACTAAATAGCTCTATTGTGAATGATTTAAGCAATTAAGAGTTGTTTTTAGCTTTATCTCAAGCAGTTTTCTCTTGCGCGTAGAGATGTTTTTTAAGGAATATATGCCAATTAAGTGAGTACATCGGCAAGCTATCAACGTTTGCTTGAATCATTCCCCTACAAATTTGACATAAGTATCTTTTATTTAAAATTATCTTTTTATTATTTATTTTTCAATATTTTGCTACATCATTGTGTAAAATAATGTTTTTACATAAAAAACCAAACCTTAAGTTTAAAGAATTGTAAAGTTATAAAAAACAAAACAAAAATTTTTTCTTTTGTAAAAGATTATTAGATTTCTTCACAATGACTATCCATGGCGAAAATAAAAAAATATTTATCATGTAGATTTTAAAAAAAAAATTATGTAAGCCAACTTTATCGTTTTTCTCGATACCGACTTTTTGGCATATAGGCGACCCTATGTTAAATTTATATGGGAAAGCCAAAAGCCAACTTTCATAGCTTGCCGCATAAACGCAGCTATTTATTATGATGTGCTTGTAGTTTTTATGTATTTTTTTTAAAGTGTACAAATTATTAACGGCTTTTAATAAAATTTTAATTTGCAATTTAATTCATTTAAACAAATATTAGTTATAAAGATACCGTTTGGAACAAGATAAACCGAAGTAGCCAAAGTGGGGCTGTTGCCAACTAAAAGTGTCATCCCACTTGTTAGTTTACACATTATAACTCGTTACCACGGTACTCGTTGTGGTCTTTAATTAATACAAAAAAAAATCCGACAACGCCACAAATTTACCGTTTCTTTTTGTGAAAACTTGTGAAAATTGCTTGTATAAGCATTTTATAAGTTGAAAATATTTCATTAAAAAAATGAAAGATCGCTTATTGTAAAACAGAAAATTTTTATTTGAACGTTTAAATTACAAAGGGATTATAAATTTGAGGTAAAAAAGGAAGTACATAATGAAAGGTTTTTGCAAATGAACGCCTCTAATTCTGGTGTTTATTGAATTTTTAAGTCTTAAAAAGTTGCTCCAGAAATTTTGTTGCAAATTAAATAATGTTGTCAAGGTCAACTTAGTAGTGAAGCTTATTATAGTTAAAAGTTTATTTTCGAATAATATATAAAATACAAGTCAGTATTGAAAACAAAATATAAAAACACAACTTGATTTTATACAATATTTTCAATACAGTATTACAACACAGTACAAAAATATAACAAGTGGTAACTTATCTTAACACAAATCATTATTTAACATCAATACTTTCCCTTGTTAAGAAACTTAGTTAACACTTGAAAGACCCATTTGATTAAGAAGATATTTTAATCTTATCTGTTGTAACGGCTTCGTCATTATATCAGCTAATTGATCTTGAGTTGATATACGTTGAATATCCAGTTCCCCTTCAGAGACCTTCTCTCCAACAAAAAAGTGTTTTAAAGCAATATGCTTCGTTCTTTTATGAAACTCTGGATTCTGAGCCAACCTTATCGCTGCATTATTGTCCACTTGTAATATTGGCATATCTTGCAAACCAATTAATTCAGAATAGAGTCTTTTTAGCCATATAATTTCTTTGGTAGCTTCGGTAGCAGCAACTATTTCTGCTTCTGTTGTGGATGTTGCTACTATAGGCTGCCTTTGACTCGACCATGAAATAACAGCACCACCATATTTTATAACGATTCCAGATGTTGATCTACCAGTTTTTGTACAACCTCCGAAATCCGCATCACTGTAGCATTCTAACTTCATATTATTGTCAACTTTGTATGTTATACCGTAGTTTTTCGTACCAGCTATGTATCGAAAAACTCTCTTAACTCTGACAATATCTTCTTTGGTAGGATTTTCTAAAGTTCTAGACAAGTAACCAATACTGAATGCAAGGTCTGGTCTAGTACCGAGCATTAAGTACATTATTGCCCCCACTGCTTGTCGATAGGGAAATTTGGAAACATCCTCTACTTTCCCTGTTTCGGAGCTTTCCACCACCTTGGTCATTGGAGTAGACACATGTTTGCAATCTTGAAAGTTGAACCTCTCCAAAATCTTTCTAACATACGCACCTTGAGAAATTTTTATTGCATCTTCTTCTTTCTTTATCTCCAACCCCAAAAAATAATTTGCATCTTTTGCAACTATTTTAAATTCAGATCTTAATTCATTTAATAACACCTTTAGATCATTGACATCTGTTCCTGCAACAAGCCCATCATCTACATATAGAACCAAAATCAATTTCTTTTCATCTTTTATTCTTATAAAAAGACACGGATCGGCTTCACTGATTTTAAACCCAATTTTTAATAAGTAATTGACTAAACGTTTGTTCCAACAACGAGGCGCTTGCTTTAAGCCATACAAACTTCTTTTCAATTTGCAAACTCGTTTTGTACCATCACTATAGCCTTCTGGTTGTTTCATGAATATATCTTCTTCTAATTCTCCATATAAGAAAGCTGTTGAAACGTCAAATTGAGATAAGTGCATCTTATTGCTAGCTGCTATACTCAATACTGCGCGAATTGTTCCCAATTTTGCAACTGGACTAAATGTTTCTTTATAGTCAATACCTTCTCGTTGCTTAAATCCTTTTACGACTAATCTGGATTTAAACTTATCAACGGTTCCATCAGGATTCATCTTTACACGAAATACCCACTTTGATGGTAGAGCTTTGGCACCTTTAGGAAGTTCTGCCATCTCCCATGTTCTATTTTCCTTTAATGAATTTATTTCGGAACTCATGGCCACCTTCCACTGATTACACTCTTTACTTTTTATTGCTTCCATGTACGTCATAGGAGTTTCAATTTTATTTAGGAAATTTTGTACTTCCATTACAAAGTCATCATACTTAGAATTTGATAACAAGGTACGATCTCTTAATCGTTTTACCAATGGCATATCACAGTCATCATTATTATCTTCATCAGAAGACGTTTCTCTAGCACGTTTATTTGATTCAAATCCATGAAAATCACTAGCATTTGAAGATTCATTTTGAATATATTCTTCGTTCAGGTCATCTTCTACGGCATCTTGATTTTCTTCTTCTGTACTTGGATTATCATTTACGGCATCTTGATTACTTAATTGTTGTTTTGTATATGCAGACTGTTGTTCTTCATGTATAATACAGTCATCTTCTGTAATACGTTGCTTAAAATCTTCAAAGTTAATCTTAACTTCATTTTTAAATTCGTTGTCTTTATCACTCAAGTTATTGTCTTTACCATATTCATCACTAGTACCATTAGCCACACACGATTTTGTTTTCTCAACAAATTTAACATCACGTGATAGTATAACGTTACGTTTTTCCTTAATATAAACTCGATAACGTTCATCATTATCATACCCAATGAGATAACCTTTTGTAGCTTTGGCATCCATCTTCTTTCTCTTTTGGTTTGGTATATGGACATAGCATTCACTGGCTATTATTCTTAAATGATGTATTCTTGGCTTCTTTCCAATCCACAATTCATAGGGAGTTTTACCTTCAACTGATGACTTTCCAGTTCTGTTTAGTACGTATATAGCTGTTATAACTAATTCAGCCCATATTGCATCTGGAAACTTTGCTTCATCATTGGAGTACTTGAATGTACGAGCCATCTCAACAACTGTGCGATTTTCTCTTTCACTAGCACCATTCTGTTGTGGGGTGTATGGTGCTGTTAACCTTTGTATAACACCATACTTCTTTAGAATCTTCTTTACATCATGGTTGTCAAACTCACCACCGTTATCGCTTAACAATTCTCTAATGGGATAACCATGTGTTTTCGCTGTCATCAATACTTCTTCTAAGCATCCTTTGACATCACATTTTTGTTTTATAACAAATCCAAAACGGTACTTAGTATATGCATCTTTGAATACTAATAGGTACTTCATCTTACCAAACGATTCACTAAATGGACCACACACATCTGTAGTCATGAGTTCACCTGGACTTGTAGCTTTTACTCTATGACCAAACGGCAATCGATGAGCCTTTCCATAGATACACGGCTCGCAAATAGTTTTATCATCTCTTGTAGTAATACCCATTTCTATTTTAAGCATCTTCTTAATGTGTCGTTTGTCTTGGTGACCCCATCTTTCATGATATAGTTGCAGTAAATCAGAATCTTGAACTTCATTTACCTGTTCCTTATCATCTCGTACTATAGGGCTAATATTTGCTTTATATAAAGTTCCACATACTGACCTTGATCCACATACAAGTACTTTACCATCAACAATTAATTTACAATTGGTAGTTGTTGATATAAACTTGCTATTACATTGCTTATCTTGGGCAGCAAGTACTGAGAATAAATTCCTTGATATATTAGGTACATACCAGACATCTGTTAAACTTAACACTTGGATTTTATTGTAGCATTTGGATTCTATATCTATTGTTCCTTTCCCAATAGCTTGTAAAACTTCCTTACCAGCAGCTTTTATAAAATTAGTATTTGAAAAAGGCTTGAAATCCTTGAATAAATTTTTATTATTAGTCACATGACGTGTTGCTCCATTATCAATCCACCATCCTGCGGCATCGGCGTCTTGAACCGCGTTAGCTTCCTCACAAAATAATTGCAAACACTTAACAGACTCAGCTTTGGCCTCATTTACTTCTTTACTAGGCTTACCATCGGCTACCCATTTACGGCAATCCCTTACCCAATGTCCTTTCTTCTTGCAGTAGTTGCAGACATCAGTTTTCCTTTTGGAAAAATTTGAATTTTGATATTTCTTAGCTTTTCCACTTACCAAAAGCGCTTCTTGATCATCATGACTATTTGCTTTTCCAAAATTACGTTGATACATCGATAGCTGAATCGATAATTCTTCGAATGTCTTTTCTTCATTTTTACTTAACATCATCCAGCTTGATTTAAAATTGTCGAAACTTGATGGCAAAATGTGAAGAATCTTACCCACTAACAATAAATCTGGCAATTCACCTAATTTCCTTGCCTTCAGACCATTATTAAATTCTAGCCACAAACTTTTTAATTTTGCAATGTGCATGGTAATATCTTGATCATCATTCCAACTGAATGAGAAAAATTCTGCACAAATTTTATAAAGCTGATCTTTTGCTGTAGCTTCAAAAAGATTCTTGAGGGCATCCCACGTATCTGCAGCAGTTTCTTTGTCCATAACTTTTTGATAAATTTCATCACTTATGGAACTACACAACACAGATTTCGCATAACTGTTTGCCTTTCTATACAAACCGCTTTCTTCCTTATATAACCTTTTTTGTTCTGTTGAAGCAGATGGATCAAGAGGTAATGGCTTATGCAATTTCCTGTCAATTGCATCCAATGCACCTTCATGGTAATCCAACAGATCTCTTATCTTGCGCTTCCAAATAGGCCAGTCTACCTCACCTTGAAGAACCTTGATGTTCTTTGTAAAGTCCATTTTATCTTGATAACCTTGAAATGATTGCTTGAAAAAATTTTTTCTTATTTTTCAAGAGCTTCCTGGGCACATAACCTATTATAGTTAAAAGTTTATTTTCGAATAATATATAAAATACAAGTCAGTATTGAAAACAAAATATAAAAACACAACTTGATTTTATACAATATTTTCAATACAGTATTACAACACAGTACAAAAATATAACAAGTGGTAACTTATCTTAACACAAATCATTATTTAACATCAATAAAGCTAGTGTATTTTAGTATTTTTTTTCTTCACGCAAATATTCAGAAATATTGTATTCTACATAAGTATTCTAATTATGGCTTGGTATATTGACTGAAAAGTCCATGGTGAGTCCAGAGATACCAATACTTTTTGTCGGGCATACCCCATTTTTAGAGTGGTATGTCCACGTATGCAAAAAATGTCATTAAATAAGGAAAACTGAAAAAATAATTTTTTAAAAGGAAATTTTTTTTCTTGCTTTGTCCACCACAATGGCCTTACTGAAAAGTTATTTGAAAGGCATTACCTGTGGTGTTAGTTTCGTCCCGACCAGTTTTTCTAAAATTATTTGGAATTTAATTTTCACTTTAAAGCTCCTCCTACTTCGACAAAACATTTTTTGTTCTATTTTTGTAATCGAAGCCCGTAAACGAGTTCCGGAAATTCTTGGGTTGCTCAAGATTTTATTTTTGGATATTTCACCCGGAATATAAAAGCCCTTTCGCACTCTTACTCATTGCACCACAAATACTTTTTTTTAATTTTCTTTGCTACTTGCTTATTTATATTTAAAAAAAAAATCTTTTTAAATTCTTGCCTGGGATTTGAAGTCGGAAATTCGGAGGCTACATCTCTACCAAATACACTCCAAAATGAAATATTTTGAAATGAAAAAAAATTTTGTTAGGAAAACAATGTCTCCAAGAAGAATTATTAGATGTTCATTTAATATATTATTTTATTTTTTATATTATTTATAAACTATTAAAAATAAAGCATGGATGCAGCAACAAATTTGAAATGCAGTAAAAGAATTCTACAAGATTTACAAAATTTTGATATTTCAATATACGTTAACAAAAAACCCAAATTAAGTCATGAAGAAATTAAAATCAGACATGAAAATTCCAATTTAAAACATCAGGAATTCAATAATTTTTATTTAAATTTACACCCGGAAGCAGACAAAATTATAGAAAATCTTACAGATGAATATTTTGTAAAATGTTTCAATTTTAATAAAATCATGGTACGATGTCTCCTTATGGAATTGCATCAACGCACATTCTATCGTCCCGATTTGGATGATATTGTGAGAATACCATTTGATTTAAGCGTGCTGGTTACACTTAGTTATTTTGTACATGGACATCTGGAATGTGTGGCAAATTTGGATTATTTTGTAAATTTTCCTACTTATTCATTGAAAAAATGTGTTAAACATATTTGTCAAGTTATAGTGTATTTTTTAACACCACATTATGTGAGGTTAGTTGATAGCAAAATATTTTATTTGTTAGTGGAAGAGTTTAATGGAGATTGTGTTTTTTTTTCTCTTCAGTTTTCCTAGTTCATCCAAAGAGCAACGAAAGAATAAAAAAGTTTTTCTTCAAGAATTTGGTATTCCTGGTGTTGTGGGCGTTATAGATTACTTTCATGTTGGTCTATCAGAGATACCTCCTCATGATGCACATATGTATATAAATCGACGAAGTCAACAGTCTCTGTCTGTACAAGTGGTAAGTAAATAAAAAAGGCTTAAATTCGGTTGGGCCGAATCTTGGAATACCCTCCACCAATATCCTAAAAAAATGGTCTCCACTGTTTTTGAAATTATGATGCTGTAAAAAATTTTTTGTACTAAAATACACCAATTTGTATGTAAAATTTAGAGATATCTTCACATTTTCACTCATAACTTTTTAACCGCTGGACCAATTTTGCTCATTTTCAATACCAAACTGCTTGGGAGGATGTCCAATAATCTGTGTAAAATCAGGAACCCCCGCTTGCATCTTCGCGTCGTGATCGAAATTTTAACCGGCAGATGGACATCGGTTAATCGAATTAAAATTTCATAAGGATCACGAATATATATACTTTATGGTGTCTTGGACCTATCTTTCGACATGTTACTAACGGAATGACAAAATGATATTTACCCTCACTATATACATATGGTGGAGGGAATCAAATGTATTGAGTATGTCTTTCCAATCAAAGATCTCAATTTAATCCGAATTCAAACTAAAAAAAGATGGAGGGTATAACACTAAAATTCGGTTTGCCACCACTTATACATATAACATAATAGGTTTATATTAATTTTTCATTCCATTTGTAACATTTCGAAATGTTGGTCCCCATAAAGTAGAAATATATATTCATGATCCTTATGAAATTCTAAGCCCACATCTGTTCGTTCTTCTGCAGATTGAAAATACGACCACAGCGCGGAAATACTACTCGGGTATTTTATTTTCAACTAGATTATTTGGACATCCTTCCGCAGCAGTTTTGCATAAATAAATGAGCAAAACCGGTAAAGCATTGAAAATATGAAAAGGTAGCTCCATATTTTTAAAGCGTGAAAACTGAATCTACACAATCTTTACGTGAAGTTCATTTTCGTGAAAAATATTTGTTTTTATCAAATGAACTTATAAAATAAAAATTTTGATTTACAATGCGGTTATAAGAATAAACAATAATTTTAATAACATTTGTAGCTGGGTTTATATCGCCTAAAAATCTCAATTGAAGGCACTTTCTCTGGTTATTCTCTTGCAATATATTTTTGTTTTAAATATACGGACTTACCAAATTTCCTTCCTGCCTAATAAGCTCAATTTACTCTTACTCCAAGCAAATCTCAGAACCAAAAGGATGTAAACAATCCGTCGAATCAAAGGTCGTATTACTAACCTTGTATTTCCGACAGTAAAAAAACTCCGTTGATTTGGTGAGTCTAAATTCCAAAAAAAAAATCTTTATTCGCCAATGAAAATGGCTTTTAAACGGTTTAGCTGATTCCAAATTCCTCCAAAAATTTTTCAAATAAAGAATTAAGAAAAAGAACGCAACACCGGTGGCGAAAATTCTAGCAGCGATAGTATATACACTTAGCTACATTTTACTTACTAATTATGCTGAAAATATAATTTTATTTTACTAATACTATGAAAACTTTACGTGAAGTTTTCAAATATAATGTTCCGAAAAAAAATTCAAATTCTCAATATTTTTTAATTATGTATAAGTTCTCTCTAATTACCTCCCTTGTGTTGTCAATTTTATAAAAAAAAATCTATAGTTTTACAATCATCAATGTCTTTCTATTTTTCTATTAAATCATAGCCTAGAAGAAAAGTTAGAGTTGCCAATTTTTTATAAAATCATATGAATTGCCACTTTTTAACAAGAAAAATTTATTAGATTTTCTTAAATTCCAAGTTCCCATTTTTTCCAATTTCCTATAGAATTTTGTAAAGATTATTCTAAAATAATTACTATAAGAAAATAAAGAATTTCATACTTGAGTTTCCAAAAAATTTCATATTTAGAGCTGCCAACTTATATTCTACCAAAAATGTATCTATATTTAAAAAAAATATATATTCATTTAAAAATTTTAATTGTTAATGCTTCAATTTTTTTAATATGTTTCGAGTTGCCATATTTTTCCTAATTTTTTATATATTTGACATTTGATATTTCTTACTCAAATATATTTTTTGTGAAAAAATTTCATTAAAATTTGTCGAATTATCTAAATTTTTTATAATTACTAAATATTGTGGATTTTTTACCATGTTTCCATTATGACTAAAATAACATGCGTTGAGGAAAACATTTCAATTCAAACTGTTTCCACTAGCAAAATGTGTTTTGAGTGTTCAAATTCTCGAAATTAATTTAACGTTTTATATTTATAACAAAAAAAATTTCACTTTTTGTAGCCATTTATTTTTCGTTCGATTTATTCAATTTTCTTTTTTATAAAATAAAACTTTTTTATATTTATTTTAGACCTTGTCAAATGCAAATGTAATTTTTTCGAATTTATCAATCCCCATGAATGAATAACACAGTATAGACAAAATTCAGTGTTGATCAGATTATTTTCGATATGTTTTGAAATTGAACACGAATTTTGAGCAAAACATGTAATTTTGCTCAAAACACGTATATGAAAATGCAGTATTATTTGTAAACATATTTTAAAGAAATGGTTTAAATGCTTTAATTTTAAGTTGCCAATCGTATTGTCATAGTCTCTTATAATGTTTTTTTTTTTTCAAATTAGTTCAAGTTAAGAGTTGACGTGTATAATTTTTGAGGTTATTCTCAAAACCTCTACCTCATGTAGAGTTTTAGTGTTAAAAACTTACCGCACAAACATAACTTCAAATACTTCAATTTTCTTGTCGAATTGTGATTTTTTATAATTATGTTAATTTTTTAAATTTTGAGTTGCCAACTATTTTATTCAGAAAAATTTTCATTAGTCATTTGCTCTTAATATTTTTTAGAGAATGTCTTAGATTTTGGGTTTTTAAACATTTTGAACATTTATAAAAAAAATGTACAATTGATTTTTTTTTTTAGATTTGTGATCAAAATCTACGTTTTTTGGATATCAATCCCCGATTTTCTGGTTATACTCACAATCTTATTATATGGCAACGCAGTCATATACGCAACATTTTAGAAAAATCACGAGAAAAGGACCCTAAAACTTGGCTAGTGGGTAAGTTATAATTTTAATTTTTTTTGTTGTAATCTAATGATATATAAAAATGATGATACATAATCACCGCCCAAAAAAAGCTGATAGAGGTTATCATTTGTCTCCGGTTATTGTAAATCCATATCGTAATGCTATTCACAAACAACAAAAAGAGGTTAATCATGCATTACAGGAAGTACATGAAGTTGTACTAAAATCGTTTAGTATTTTGAAGGCCAGATTTAGGTGGGAATGATTTTAAACTTGTGAACCTTTTTTTTTTTTGGATTATTCACTTTTGTATCCTTAAAATTTTAGGTGTTTAAATACAACATTACCATTTAATCATGTACATGCGGCAAATGTTATAACTTCCTGTGCTACGTTACATAATTATTTAATTGCTAAACATCAGCCTATAGACAATCAATTATCATATGAATTACCAATTCCGAAAAAAATTCCCAATGCTCGTCACGAAGATCAATATTCAAAAATTGCTAAAGAAAATCGAGAGTTTATAAAAGATTTTATGTTTAATAATTCTCTAAAAATTTAAAATTTAAAAAGTGTGATTTCTAAACAGTGAACACCAATGAATTTATGCAAAAAGTTTCTGTTTTTTTATTTATTTATTTGTTTAAATTATAACATTATTTATTTTCGTTTACTATTTTTTGATATTGTTTTTAATCCCTCTCCCATAATCAAACAAAATCGTACGTCAACGTGTAAAATTGTTGTTGTTTCGTATGTTATTTTTTTGTCTAACCTGACACTCGCCATACGTCGACTTTCTAAATTTGGTCGTACGCTAATGCAAATTTAAATTAAATGAAGCGCCAAACGAAAAATATGCAATTATGCCTGAAATTTCAAGCAATAAATACCTATCAGTCCATAGGTATTAATTACTTTAAATTACGAGGGCCTAATCCCTAATATATTATATTTTTTATAATTATTTTTTTAAGTTTTACGTATTTCTTATGTTTTTTATTTTATTTTATATGTTTCTTTGTGTAATTTATTTAAAGTTAATACACTTTAGAAGTATTTATTTGATTTTTATAAACAATTTCTTTATTTTTCTTAAGGAAAAATTAAAGTTAATTTATATTATTTATTTTCTTATTCAATTGCAATACGATGAACCTATAAGGCTAAAACGTACTGCATATACAAATTCAGATATATAATACAAAATTATATTTGTTTAATTGAATTTTGGAATGTTTTGTTTGTTTAAATAAATAAAACTTTTTTTAATGTAAAATTTGCTTCCCCTTTTTAATGCTAAAAAATACAACACTGGGTTTTATACTTATACAGTTTTAAAAGGACTTTTTCAAGAAAATATCTGATCAAACTAAAAAATCACTAGATTTATAAATAGTGAAAAATATAAATTTTAAGTTTTATGTATTTAAAGAAAGTCTAACGTCAGGGAATCCCTTTTTATTTGATAACCGATTTCTGCTGTCATTGCGAAACCGTTTGCCTTAACGGTATTGGACTGATATTTCCACAAATAATATACATAGGGTGGTGTTTCCAGATGAAACAAATAAATGCAATCTAGTTTCTAGAATTTAGTTGTAATCCAAATCATCAATTTGTCCTAATAAGCATTGTAAGTAGTTCGGATTTCACGTGAAAAAACATACGCCATATAAAAAATATGTTTCTCGATATTTAGTACAATTTCTTTTCACCCAAATTTAATCTGTAAGACATATTTTTCTGCTGAAAAAGTGACATTTTGGGTTTATTGTGATTGTGTCAAAAAAATAAATTAAAAAACAAGTAAAAAAAGGAATAACGCGAGTATTTTACTGTGCTGTAGATATAAAATAAAATCGCTAAATCTGACGACAAAATTGTCGAATTGCCAGCACTGGTTATTAAAGAAGGAAGAAAGAGAACTAGAGAAAAACAACATTTTGTTTGACAGTTCGCTAGAAAATTTTGTGATTTTAGCAAATTATATATTTTGTGTATTTTCCCATAAACAAGTAAACAAAAAATCTATAAATTAGAGACTAAAAATGTCTGCTAATAACGACTCCCAACAATATATTAATGAATTTATTAAACGTGAAGATGAGGACATGTCTGCGGGTAAGTTTTTTTTCTTTATATATTTTTTTATACAGATACATAATTTTTTCCAATTTGTTTTATAGATGAAGACTCGGATAACCGCCAAACCCATTCCAATTATATGTTACGCGAACAGGATCGTTTTCTACCCATATGTAACATTATTAAGATTATGAAAATACCTGTACCTGAAAATGGTAAAATTGCAAAAGATGCACGGGAGTGTATACAGGAATGTGTGTCAGAGTTTATTTCTTTTATTACCTCAGAGGCTATAGAGCGCAGCATGTCGGAGAATCGTAAAACCGTAAATGGTGATGACTTGCTGTATGCTTTTGCCAATTTGGGCTTTGATAATTATGTGGAACCGTTGTCGGTATATTTACATAAATTTAGGGAGGTAAGAAATAATTTAGACTATGAAGATCTTTTGGGAAAAAACGACAAATATTTTGAAATGTCTACTCAAATATATAAAACTATAAGGTTCTCCAGTAGATTTTAATATAGAATTATGTACTTTTGGTTAGATTTCAGCAACACTGGGTCCTAAGATTTAAACATTTTAAGCTTAAGGTTGGGGTTTTCTTCCAATTTCTAATCCATAGTATTATATCGTGGACTTTTGACAAAAGCACTTAACTCAATAAAACTTTGGGATACGCATATTTCTATCTGATACATTTCTACACGTTATTACACTAAAATATTTGAGGGCCACTCAAATTAACTCATTAATATCTGTTTTAAAAAAGAACTTGTTTCATTTTTATTTTAAACAAATAATCTCATTAAAAAAAATTAAGTTTTAAAAAGAAACAAAAGTCTGTTGCCCGACATACAAATGATAGTTTCAAAGCCTTATTCAATAATTTTACTTGTTCAAATTTATTTTGTTCTTTATTTTATCCTTTTCCTACTCTCTTTTTAGGCTACAAAATGTGATCGTAATCTTTTAAGTGAAGGCTCCATTTTACAGGATGATTCCTCTAGTGATATTCGTAAGACTTGAATTAATAAATACAGCACACTTTTTGTTAAATTACTGTTACATTTTTATTTTCTAAAGGTTTTTTTTCATAAAAACACCATCACTTTTAATCTCAACACAATTATCAATCACACAACAAACCTTTCACATAATATACCTCACATATCTAAAAAAATTAAATTTTTTTAAAAATTATTTTAATTTAATTTAATTAATAAGTTTATATAATATTAATGGCTGAAAGCTGGAAACTCGAAAAAATTAAATTATTTAGCTTAAAAGAAAGGCACCCCAACGATCTAGGCACTAATATCAAAGAAATTTGATTGAGTCATAGTTTTTAGTATGTTAGTTTAACTTGGTTTAGTTAAAACGTAAACGAATTTTGTCAGTCAGTTTCAATTTTATTAATATAAATTTGGCCTAAGGGTGATTTTTTTTTTGTTTTTTTAATTTCGATTATGTTAAAACTTACTACATGTGTGATGTTAATTTTTTTTTAGAAACGATAAAAAGTTCTTTTGACAAATTTTTGTAAATAAACTTTGACATGGCTGCCAATATTCGTGTTCTATTTAGCTAAGCCAAGTTTATTTAACTGGCATCCAAAAAATTTGGAAGAAAATAAAATTTATGTTAATTCAATAAATTTTTTAAGAATTTTCTGTATTTTTTTACTCAAAAAGTTTTACTTACATTTTATTTTTATAATAAAACAACTTTTACCGAAAATATTTTTTGGACACAATTTTATTTTAACAAAAAAAAATATATATTTTTTAAATAAAAAATTATTTTATTTAATTAAATTAAATAAAAACAAAATGTCTTCCATCTAATCCATTCGCAAATCATTTTATTTCGCTTTGCTATTAATATTTATATATTTCAAACCAAAAAAAAAATATTTGATTTTTGGAAATTCAATTTTTTTTATATAAAGGGTGATTTTTTAACCATTTGGGTTTTGAAAATTGAAAAAACAGAAAGTTTGCAAAAGTGAATAAAATACTTATTTGGGACTATAAATGAATGCCTGCCATTCACTTTTTAAAGATTATTTCAGGTAAATGTTGCCGCGGCTTGACTTAGGTGAGCTCCTGTTTTTGCATACTTTTTTGTGCATTTCATTAATTTTCTTTTATAAATTATTTATTATTTTTTTTTATTTATTTATCATATAATTACAAATTATATGTTAATACCCTAACCGAGCACTAGCAACGAAGGGCTTCGGCTCGTTGTAGCGAAAACTGACCAGAGCCTCTGGTAGGAATTGAACCCACGACCCCCGCACTGATAAGCTAGCACGCTACCAACTAGCCTACCGGGGCGCAAGTCGGCCGGTATCTCACCAATAGCAGCTGTAATGTTCTCTTTCAGGGCTGGAACTGTGGCTGGCTTATCCCCTGTATACGAGAGACTTTACGTATCCCCAAAAAAATGGTATAATGGGGTCAAATCGCATGAACGCGGACAATGGGTTGGTCCAAAGCGTGAGATTAATTAATTGCTCAGCAAACTCGCCTCTCAATAGATTCATGGTATCGCGTGGGGTGCGATACGTGGCACCGTCTTGTTGAAACCGCATGTCAACCAAGTCCAATTCTTCCATTTTGTCAAAAAAAAAAAAAAATAAAGTCGGGAATTATTGCACGGTACATTGCTGCATTGACAAATTGTGACCAATACAGCAGCAATATTAACCTCGGTACGCACTCCTTGCATACGGGTAGGTGGATTAATGTCCAATAAAGTGAAACTGGTGAGAAATTTGGCCACGACAGCTTGAATAGTCTGTTCGGTGGGTACATTTTGACGACCATAAAATTGACGGAATTTACGAACACATTTCTCACACAGCACGAATTTTGATAATAAAATTCAATGAATTGCAAGCGTTCTTCGTTTGTTAGTCTATTCATGGTGAAATGTCAAACTTGACTGAATCTGGCACGAATCCTTTTTTACACTGAAAAACCCAATAGCAAAAAAATCACCCTTTATATTACACAGTAATAAAAATAATCACTTGTGTTCTTATTGTAAGATTAAAATGCAGAAACAATCATCACAATTATTCACAATTTATTTTCCTCTTTTTTTGATAAAAATAAAAAATCTTGATTTTTTGGTTCTTAAATTCTGGTGCCTGCTTTTAGGTTAAAATATATAAATTTTTGTTTAATTTCAAGTTTATAAACTAGGAAGTCATTGAAATTATAACTACAATTTCATTGATTTCTTACGCCATAAGCCAAATATGTGTATTTTTTTTCCTTAAAAATTGTAATTTTTATCGTTTTATTTATTTAACTTTTTAATACTTTAGTTTAGATTAGTTTTTAAATTAAAAATACATTATTTTAAAAGAATCATTTGTTTTTTTTCAATTTTTTGTTTTAAAACTAAATAAAATTAAAAAAAAGGAAATATATATATAAAAAATTTTGTACATGATAAATTTGTTTTTTTTTCTTTTCGAAACTATTCATGTTCTTTAGGTTATACAGCCGCTTCGATAAATATGCAAAATTCTACTAACAATTCTTCATCAACAACAAATCACCCAAATCTAATAAATGAAAATTGTACAGAATTTGAATTTCAGTTAAAAGATACACAAAAACCTCCTTTACGTACTTATTTTAATAAGAATTCATTAAATTCTACAAATATTCCGAATAGTAATTCGTCGTCAACTGTTTTGTCATTAACTGCAACACCGGGCTTAATGTCTGCGGCATCTTCTGCCATGTCCTCGACTTCGTCGTGTTCATCGTCGTCTCCCTCTCCTCAAACCGATCATCATGAATGTTTGCGTAATTTTCGCAAAAATTCCCAATCATCAATGGATGCTCAAAATCAAATTTTAAATTCTGTTGTAACAACACAAGCAAATGATCTTACAACAGGATTGTTAAATCCAGATCATATGATTATATTTAATACTGAAGAATTAATGCAACAAGTTACCCAACAACAGCAACAATTGCAACAACAACAACAACAACAACATCATCACCACCACCACCAACAACAGCAGCAACATTCACAAAATTCTAATCATCAACAGCAGCAGCAGCAAACTACACAAATTTTTAATACCTCCCAACAGTGGCCACAACACATTATTAAAGAAGAAAATGATTTTTGTCAAAATTTTGTGTTTTAAAATTAATTGTATCCCAATTTTTTTTTAAATAAAAATAAGATTTTAAAGTATTAATTCAACTTTGGTTTTATTTAAGAAAATTTAAAATTAACTGATTTAGATAATTTTCGCTCAGACTTCTGCTAAAACTTTTAAAAAATATGTATTTTGATATTCTAACCCCGAATCTGAATTCAAAAAAAGTTTTATCAAATTAGCTTTCCGAGTTGTGTACCTTTCGTTGGGAAATGTTCCATAATGATCTTGAAAATTTAATTTTTTTCAAGCTCTAAAATTTTGAACCAAAAGCGAGACATTTCGGAAGAATGATTTGACATAAATTTTGTATCTTTAGATCAGTGCTGTTCAAAAATAAATATGTAGTTGTGTTTGTGAGAAAATGAGGATTGCACTATAAGAAATGCTCAATGGGTTAATAGCAGTGCTAGTATCTGAATGAATTTTTATTGAAAATATGAAACTGTTAATATTTTGTGTAAAACTGTTTTAAAGAAATAAAAATTAAAAAAATTAAATTTTTGAAAGGAAAAAAAGAAATACATAAATACATTAGGGTGTCTGTATAAAAACAAAAAGTTGAAGATTTTTTTAATCAATATTAAAATATCTTTAATATTAAAATATCTTTAATATGTTTATAAAATATCTTTAATATGTTGGATTTCTTATGTTATTCTGTAAAAAAAATGCAATTTTTGGAATGAAAAACAAATACATTTGATCGGGATAAATGAACGATCGGACTCGAATTTTTCAAAACATTTCAACTTTTATTTTAAAAGAATGGGTTTTTTTTTTATCAATACTATTAAATATTTTTATAGATCTTGTAGTATTACAAAATATTTTTCGTACATTGCTATTAATTTTTTTCAGTGCATTGAAAAAAAAATCAGCATACATCCGTTACACATGTCCACTCGTCGCTGTTTCAGTGACGACTAAAAGCAAGAGCGTAAGAATACATGTGAGTTGAGCAGGGGACAATTGTCCCATCAAACGAACAGCACTGCTTTAGATTCATACGAATCATATGTGTCTCTTATAACACCAAAAAAACTCATACATTTTCTCTACAATTTTTTTTTAAGAGAAAGTGATTTCTCTGACTGAAGTAAACATGTCACTACACTCTAAATAATGCGTTGTAATTTAGCAGAAATATTTTTATGTTTTTATATGCATCGAGCGTTTTTTGTATGTTTTGTTTATTTATGACAAGCTTCCAACCTCCATATATTTCCAAAATACAAAGCAAATAAATTACTTTTAGCTAGGCTGATACGTGTATTTCGATCTGAGAAAAGATCTTATAAAAACATGAAGAAGAAATAGTCAATTGTATATCAGAATAGTCAATTGTATTTTAGAAAATGACAATTGCATTTCAGAATAGTCTATTGTACTTCAGAAATTATCAATTGTTTTTCAGAAATAGTCAATTGTATTTCAGAATAGTCAATTGTATTTCAGAAAGTATCAATTGTTTTTCAGAAATAGTCAATTGTATTTCAGAATAGTCATCTGTATTTCAGAAAGTATCAATTGTTTTTCAGAAATAGTCAATTGTATTTCAGAATAGTCAATTGTATTTCAGAAAGTATCAATTGTTTTTCAGAAATATTCAATTGTATTTCAGAATAGTCAATTGTATTTCAGAAAGTATCAATTGTTTTTCAGAAATAGTCAATTGTATTTCAGAATAGTCATCTGTATTTCAGAAAGTATCAATTGTTTTTCAGAAATAGTCAATTGTATTTCAGAATAGTCAATTGTTTTTCAGAAAGTATCAATTGTTTTTCAGAAATAGTCAATTGTATTTCAGAATAGTCAATTGTATTTCAGAAAGTATCAATTGTTTTTCAGAAATAGTCAATTGTATTTCAGAATAGTCAATTGTATTTCAGAAAGTATCAATTGTTTTTCAGAAATAGTCAATTGTATTTCAGAATAGTCAATTGTATTTCAGAAAGTATCAATTGTTTTTCAGAAATAGTCAATTGTATTTCAGAATAGTCAATTGTATTTCAGAAATTGTCAATTGCATTTCGGAATTGTCAATTGTATTTCAGGAATAGTCAATTTTATTTCAGAAATTGTCAATTCCATTTCAGAATAGTCAATTGTATTTCAGAAATAGTCAATTGTATTTTATAACAGTCAATTGTATTTCAGGAATAGTCAATTTTATTTCAGAAATTGTCAATTGCATTTCAGAATAGGCAATTGTATTTCAGAAATAGTCAATTGTATTTCATAATAGTCAATTGTATTTCAGAAATAGTCAATCGTATTTCAGAATTGTCAATTGTATTTTAGAAATAGTCAATTGTATTTCAGAGATAGTCAATTGTATTTCGAAACTCATCGTACTCTTCTTAGGCCGAATTTTTGGGATGTGAGTTAAGCTTGGTCAGCCATTTCCATGTTTATTAAAATAAATTTGTCGGAGCAACTTTTCTTTTCATAGAATTTTGGTCATCATTAAAATAAAACAAATTAAATCAAATTTCAAAAGCAGTATTCAAGTTACAATCTGCGATAAACTGAGTTTAAAGATAATCTACATCGAAAAAACTTGGCCTTACTGTTTAACAGAATTTAAGCTGAAAATTAGTAAATCTTTTTCTAATTAATGAAAACTTGTATCCTTAGCCGTAATGAAAAACTTATGTATTGCTGACTAGAAACAAATAAAAAACAAGAAGCTTTTCATATTTATTCTTTATTTATATATTTTGTATGTGTTTTACATTTGATGTTTTGTTTTATAATTTAGATTTTATAAACTAATTTTAATTATATGTATGTGTTTTTTTTTAAGTATTTTCTTGTCTGAATATGTATGTATTTTTTAAACCATATTTTACTTTTTTTCTTGTTTATATTTTATATATTTTCTAAAAAAAAGCTTTATTTTAAAAGTAATTATATTTAATATAAAGGGAAGTATACACGTCAAAAAATAATTGTTATTGTGGAAGCTTTTAAAACAACAAAATAAAAGGAGATACAATAAAACCTTAAAGGTTGTGTAATTATAAAAAAAGCGATTTTAAAAATAATTTAAAGAGCTTTATTTTTTTTTTTAATTAATAATTCATAAAAAGCTTTTTTTATAAATCATTAAAGAAATCAAACATATAAATTTATGAATGCTTTAATTTTTTTTTCAAAAATAAAAGATAAAATAATAATTTTGTTAAAACTTATCAAAAAAAAAAAAAATAAAAAAAAAATATTTTAAAATTTTTGTTTAACTTTTAATATAAAAACTTTTAAAACTTTTAATCTTTTGTTTTCAAAGCTGTTTTCTTTTAGATGGATTTTAGATTTAAAATTATTTTATGTATTTAAAATTCAAGGAACATATTAATTATAAAACAAAAATCTTAAATATTAGGGAAGTGATATTTAAAAAAAAAAATCCAATTTTTAAAAATAATCAAAAAGTTTAAAAACTACAAATTACTACATACTATAAATTTTTTTAAATTTAAAATTTTTGAGATTTTCCAATCAGAAATAAAGACCACAAAAACCATTTTGCTGAAAAAGATAAAACTTAAAAAATAAAGAAATTGTCTTGTATAAGATTCTGAGAATATTTTTTTTTTTGTGAAACTAAACTTTCATTTAAAAAAAAATCACTTATTTGAAAATAATTAGTATTTATTTTCCTTTATGTTTTCAAAATAAAATATTTACAGACAATAAACGTTTTTTAAGCTTTTTTTTTTTTCTTCAATTTATTTAGAAAAATTGCTTAAATATTAGTGAAAATTAAAAATATCTGTTAAATGTTAGTATTTTTTAATTCAATAAACTTTGTTTAAAATTTTATTTTTTTCCAAATTAATTTATTAAATTTTTAGAAAATATATATTGTTAAGGTTTTGCAAAAATCTGTTGAAATTTTTAGTATTTTGGGTAGTAAAATAAATACTTGTGTTGTTAAACAGTAGTTTTCAACTGCTCTCAGTTTTTTTAGAACATAAAGGATTTTTAGAACTCTTATTAAAAATACTGGTTTTTATGGTATATCTGTCAAATATTAGTTTTCATTTGACATTGTCAGACAAATAACAGTATTAATTAAATACTTGGTGTTTTTTTTTAACAAGTATTTGTTACAGCATTGTATTTTTTTTTTTAACAAATTGTTTATAAATAATTAAAAATTAAATAATATATTGTGCTTTCTTTTAGTCTAAATGCAACTATCTTTTTAAGTGCGTTTATTATGTCAAAATATTTAAAAATATGTTGTAAATGGTATTTTTAGGTTAGGGTGCAAACTGAACTAATTTTAAATACAGAAATTGTTATGAAAATATATATGTATATATATATATTTTTTTTTGATATCTTCTCAGAGAAATGTATTCTCTTTTAAAATGATTTTAATCATTTTGCCCCAGCCTTTTTATATTGTTTTTTTTTTTTTTGCTTACTCATCTTGTCCATAATATTCTTCAAAATCTTCATAATAACTACTATCATGATCTTCTAAATCATGCGGTGATATTAAATGTCTTATTAAAGAACCCTGGCTGCTACCTCTACTATTATCTTGGACAGCTGCCGCCGTCGCCGCCGCCCCTGTAGCCAGTGGTAGTGGTAAACTTTCTGGATCTGGATGACAATCTTCCAATGGGTTTAAATATAATATTTTATCAGAGTGTCCTAGATATAATGTAGGTATTGCTTGTAATTTCAGTTTATTTGTTTCTTCAAAACTTGTTGACGAAAAATGCCTTTTACAAATTCTATAATTTTGTGCTCTAAAGTCAGTATAATCTAATTTTAAATTGGAAAACCATTTTAAGGTTATGTCTTGAGTTAAAGGAAATTTATACAACGGCTGTAAGGGATTTATGCAACCATAAACTATACATTGTTCGGAAGGTATCAAATGTTGTGGTGGATCGTTGCGATGGATAAAGGAATTTTCTGGCAAGTTAAGATTTAAAGTGGGTACAGACCAAGGTTGTAGGAAAGAATTTTCGTTAAAACATATCGCCTCAAAATGCTGTTGACATATGGCATATTGATTTTCTTTATAATTCCGTGGATCTATTTTTAAATTAAAACACCATTTTATAAAAATTTCCGAATCTCGTGGAAATTCTTTATACATTTGTATGTCGGCCGTTTCCGAAGAATTTAAACATTTTTGTACACAACATAATAATACTTTAGATTTAACTGCTGATATAACAAGATTAGAAGATTGAGGAGGAGGAGGAGGAGGGGGAGTAGGATTATGGGAATTTTCAAAATCATGTTCGTAAATTCCTATAATTTCTTGTTTTACAGTTTCTGTTGATTCACTACAAGAATATGTCAAGTTTTCCGTTAAATCTTCTTCCAAGACTTCTTCTTTAATAGCTGTTGGAGAATTATAGATATTCTCAAAATCTGGTGTTATATAGTTATCATCATGTTCTGTACATTTATTACTCACAACGGTTTGTGGTGAAGAATATTCATCATAGTTTTCCGGTAGGTAGCTAAAATATTTCGTTAATGTTTCTTGTCCCGAAGAAGAATATTCATAGTTTTCGGGTTCTTGTATTTCTATAATTTCTTCCTTAATTTCATTAGATTCAAATTGATTCGTTGATGTTTGCATTTCTATAATTTCTTCTTGTTTAATTTCAATTGTATCAAATACATTTAATGATGCTCGTCTTAAATTTTCTGGCATTTCATCTATAATTTGTTCTTCTTTAATTTCAATAGCTTCAAACTCATTCGCTGCTTGTTTAATATTTTCAAATTTATTTTCTTGCATTTCTATAATTTCTTCTTTAATTTCAATAGCTTCAAAATCATTTGATGCTTTTGTTATCTTTTTAAATTTATTTTGTGTTAAATTTTCTGTAGTAGATTTTATTTTTAATACCATATTTTCATCATAATAATATTCATCTTGTTCAAAAGACCATTCTTCAGAGTTATCCAATTCTTGTTTTACTTCGATATTTTCATCGGAATTTATAGGTTCCAATGGCGAAATGTCCCCCCTTGTTATTACTTTGTCCAATTTGAGCGTGGGTACAGCATATTCTTTTAAAGCTTTACTCTGATCCATATGAGAATTATGAAAATGTAAACCACAGATACGTATTTGATTTATATCAAAATTATCACAATCTATATAAAGAAACCATTTTTCCAACATCGTGGGATTTTCGGGAAATCTATAAAATTTAGTTCTTGTTAATAAAATTAAGCCATTTGAGTTGGGGCAGGATTTAATACAACATTTACCCGTATAGGCAAATACATTTTCTGGGTCATTTTGCAGTATATGTTGCGGTTGTGTATCGGGTAAATTTAAAGTAGGCAAGGCCCATTGGAATACATAATTTTTGGTAAAACAATAGGGCTCAAAGTGACGACTACAAATTTTATATTCACTATTATTTTTAATAATATCAAAATTGACATTGCAATTGTAACACCATGTTTTTGATATGTCTGAATATTTAGAAAATTGATATAGCTTTATATCTTTGTATTCATCGAATAAATGATTTGTGGGACATTGAGGAACAAAACAACGTTTTGTTATAAATTTTTTACGCGAATTGATATCGTCAAATATGGTTTTAAGGGATTTGAGTAATGTTTTTATATCCTCATTTTCTTCCACTTCAAGTACTGAATTCAAATACTCTTCTTTGAATTTATAGGTTTTATAAAAATGTTCATCACACAAGCCTATATCATCCGGCTGTTCACCATCCTTCTGGTCCTGTTGTTTAATTTCCCCTGCAAATTGTAAGCTTTCTAACCATATAGTTTTGAAAATATCTCTGTTAGGCCAATTATAATTCTCATATTTTTCTACACATTTTGGATGTTGACATTTAGATCTTTGACTTTTTGTGCAATTATATAACGGTTTACCTACCAGACTTACACGCACCAATTTTTTGGGATCCAACTCAATTAAATCGTCCGTTTTATCCAACTTGAGGGTGGGTATGGATCCATATTTTAAATATAAAAATTTTGTATGACATATGGGTTCAAAGTGTTCCCAACATATATAATAATGTCGTATTTCTGGAGAATCTTGTAAATTTAAGTTATGTAACCATTTTTTATAAACATCCTGCTGTTTGCTACAATAAGCAAAGCTAGCAAAACGTACCGATGATTGTGATTTGGTGTTGGAGCAAGATTTCACACAACATGTACGACTTAATTTGGCTAAATACTCTGTATGTGATATATATTCTGGATTTTGGTAAAGCTGATCTAAATTGTCCTCATGACCCAATATCAAAGTTGGAACAGCTTCGGGTTTAGGTTTTCTATTTATTAAACAACGTTTTTCAAAATGTTTATTACAAATCCAATCGGTTTCTGCAATATCTTCTTCTTTGAAATTTAAATTAAAACACCATTTTGTTTTTAATTCTCCCTGGGGAAAAGATATTTTATAAACTTCATCCAATTGCTGAGATCTCTGACAATCGTGCACTTTGCATCTGTGTTGTGCATTGTGTTCTAAGCTTTTTTTACATTGGTCTTCGATGTTTGTTTTGAAACCCAAATTTATAGTGGGAATCGAACCGTAAAGAAGTCTGGACTGTACAAAGCAATATTTTTCAAAATGTTCTCTACAAACTCTTGTGCGGTATTTCAATCTATTCGAGAGTTGACAATTAGTAATCCAGCTTAATTTGAGTATTTTAGTGTTGGGGAATTTTATTAATTGTGTATCCGTCTTAGCATTATGATTTGGACACGTCTTGATACAGCATTTAACTTTACTTTGATTTTTGTCTAAATAATCTAATAACTCGTATTTTCCCTGAAAGCCTTCTTGTTGCATTTGTTCGCTATCTTGTGTATTTTCATCTGGATTATGTTGTAGTAAGTTGTCAGTTAATATCTCTTGTTTAACCTTAAAAGCTTTAGAATTTGTTCGCTCGAAATTATTTTCTATTAGATCGCTTGATATCTCAACGAAATTTTCTTCTTGCTTTTCCCCAATCTCTTTGTTATTCGCTGAATTTTCGTCATTAAAAGCTTTTGTGGTTAAAGAGTTTTCATCTTTTTCCAAAAGCTTGTTAGAATCATCAACACCTTGTTGACTTTCATTATTCTTTGAATTTTCTTCATTTGAAGACTTTTCTTGTAGTTCTTCTTTCGAATTTTCTTCATAAGAAACATTTTCTAAAAGCTCGTTTGAATCTTTAAAAGTTTGTTTATTTCCATTGGTCGTTAATTGTTTATCATTCAAATCGATATCTTGATGTTTTAAATTTTCCTTTGAAAGCTCGTTTAAATCTTCCAGACTTTGTTGACTTTCAGTATTCGTTGAATTTTCGTAATTCAACGGCATCTCCTGAAGCTCTTTAACATCACTAGTTGTAAAATAGTTTTTATCTGTTGTGTCTTTTGAGTTTTGCCTATTTAAAACATTTTCCAAAAGCTCATTTGAAGCTTGTTTACTTTTTTCTTGGACTTCCGTTGAACTTTCATCATTTAAAGACATCTCTAGTAGTTCTACAAACGATTTTGTATTACAGTTTTTATCGTTTGTTTCTTTCGAGTTTTCTTTATTATAAATACTTGTCAAAAGCTCGTTTGAATCACTAAAAGCTTGTTGATTTTCTTCTTGAATTTCCTTTAAATTTTCAGCATTTAAATACATCTCCTGATGTTCTTCATGGTTATCATTATTAGAAGAGTTTTCCAAAAGCTCATTTGAATCCTCTAAAGTTTTTTGATTTTCTTGTAGAACTTCTACAATTTCTTTTTTGATAGCTGATTTTTCGTTATATTCAGGCGGCTTATACTGATTTTCTATAAAAGTTGTATTAGAAGAGCTTTTAAGCTTTGCGTGTTTTTCTGTAATGTTCTTGAAAGCTTTATAACTTTCTGTTAAAATGTCTACTTCTTCTGATTCTTGAGTCACTATAAAATCCATATAATCTTGTAAATAATCTTCATCTTCAAAATTAATTGAATTTTCATTGTTCGAATATATTTTAGGTTCCACTTTAACAGCCTCTAGTTTTACGTTCTCGTCGAAGATCTTGGGGATTACCACCGGTGGAACTTGAGGAAATTTACAATTATCCAGTATATTTTCATTATTGTTTGGTGAACTTTTGTCATTTGCAGTAAACTGTTGTATTTCATTATTAATCGCTTTAATATTAAAAGAGCTTTTTTCTATTGTCACTTCTTGCTTTTCTTCTGCATGACTTTCAGTGAAAGTTTCCTGCAGCGTTTCTAAACAATCTTCTTTTTCATTGACATAACTTTTATCATTTGTAACATTTGCATTCTTTTCAATTGCTTTCACTTTTTTACATCTCTTTCCATTTGAATTTTTCTTTCCAGTTTTTAAAGCAGTTTCTAAAGCTTTTTGATTATCAATTTTGTGTAGTTCCTCACTTGTTTTTTCCATATAGATTTCGCTTACGTTTAAAGCTTTATTTCTGGTGAAAGTCTTTGTTGTTGTCGGTATAATATTGGTTTCTTTTAAAACTTTTGTTAGTTTTAAATTTTTCTCTTTTAATGTTTCTTGTTTTTTAACGCTTTCTATACATTCATTTTGACAGGGTTTATTTACACTCTTCTCCTCTTTTACGGCTATTTCCTGCTTTGTTTGTGTTTCTCTAGCAAAATTAGGATTTTTAAATATTTTTTTATTATTATGTCCCAATTTTAAAGTTGGAATCGCTAAATTTCTTAAAGCACCAGATGCATTTCTACAGGTTGTTTGAAAATGTTTACCACATATTTTCCAATTTTTAACAGATTCTAATTTAGAATCTTCTAATTGCAAATTATGACACCATTTCCTTAGTACACTTTTATCTTTGGGGAAGTTTATTAATTCCTTCCAAGGACCCTGACACAGGTGAACACAACATTTTGTGTGAACTATTGGACGCCTTATAGGATTTTTATATAATTTCGCTTTAGCTACGGGAACTTTCAAAGTGGGTACCGAATGTTTACGCAACAACTTGGAGTTCTTATGATAACAATCCAATTCAAAATGTTGACTGCATATCCTCATGCTATCTTTGTAATTCAGGGGATTCCAATTTATATTGTGTAACCATTTTTGTTTTAAAGTATTACTTTTAGGAAATGTGTATAGATACAAGTGCTTGGATTTATTTAGAATCTGGCGACAAGTAGGTAGACAACATACAAAAAAGGCAATTTTATCGGCAGGATTTAGATGCAAATCTGATTTTCTATTCAATCTAAGGGTGGGCACTGACCATTGTTTTAATTGTTTAATTTGATTTTCTTCTCTGATGAGACAATAACTTTCAAAATGTTTGTAACATACGCGTAAATTTAAAGTGCATTGTTGTAAACCCAGCTCCAAATTATGAATCCACTTTTTAACTTCCACCTGCTGTTTGGGGAATTTGAAAAATGGTTCATCTTCCGTAAGACAATTTGAAACACAACAATGTTTTAGATTTTCATGATTAGAGGGTAAAGCTTCGGGTGGATTTACATATAAACTGTTATTAAATGGCAACTTAAGGGTGGGCAAAGACCAACGATGAAGTTCTATTTCACTTAAACATCTTTCCTCAAAGTGTTGAGCACATATACGATAGCTAATGCGCTTTGAGTATTCAAACGACAAGCCGGTATTGTGAAGCCATTTATTGAACAAGCTTTCATCTTTGGGAAATTTGAAAAGTTTCCATACAAGTTTAAAACCTGAATTACAATTCGGTATGTAACACTTAAAGCTTTGTAATCCTGGTAATGCCTTAAGCTCTTGGTATTTTAAAGTAAGCTTAGCATATTCCTTAGATTCTTTTAAAAAGGCCGAATATTTATCTAATACCCGTTCATAGAAGCAAACAAAATGTACCGAGCATATGTGTAGAGAATTATTATAGGTTGTTTCCATTTCTAGCTCCTTGATCCAAAAGCTTTGTAACATTAAATCTTCGGGTAAGTTATGATATTGAAATCCTTCTAATGTACAAATCTCTAAACAACATTTTTTAAAATTATTTTGATATATACCCTCGGAATTATCATGGCCCAAATTTAAGGTAGGCAAGGAACCAGGTATTAAGGTGTCTCTATTGGGCTGTTTACAGCAATCCTCAAAATGTAACGAACAAATTCTCAACTTACTCAATTCACTCTCTTCGACTTTTAGTTTTATATTAAAAAGCCATTTATTGAATTCCTCTGGTTGCTTAGGAAATTTATATAATTCTATTTTAGATCCTCCTTCTGGATACTGACATTGAAATATACAGTCAGGTTTTGGTTCTCCAAATAATTCCTCATTATTTTTATAAAACCAACCTTTAGGGGAAACTTCTAAAAATTGTGTGGGTATGGCTTTTTCATGTAAAATGCCATTTTTAATACATACTTTATCAAAATGTTTATGGCATATTTGGGAATTATCATTAAGTGTTTCTGCGGTTATGTTTAAATTAAATAGCCACTTTTTTAAAATGTCCTTTCTCTTGGGAAATCCATATAATTTTACTCGATCCACACTAGGGGTCTTTTGACAATTTTCCACTAAACATTTCATATTATCACCAGTATTTTGCGTACTTGTTACTTGTATAAGATTATTACTTGCAAGACCCAAATTCAATGTGGGTACGGCATTTAATTTTAGATTATCTGTTCCCACCATAAAACTGTCTAATGCAAAATGTTTTGCACACACTTTATAATGATTATTTAATGCATTTCGCACTTCAATTTGTAAATTATTACACCATATTTTACGTAGTTCACTACTTCTGGGCAATGCATAGAGTTTGAGGTTTAATTCCTGGCATGTTTCAATGCAACATTTTTCTTTTTTTGTTGAGGGTATCTTTTTTAAACGTAGCTTACGTAAATTTCTTATAATTTTATCGGTATGACCCAAATTGAGTGTAGGCACAGCTCCGGTTCTTACCTGTCTTCCTCTATAAAAGAGATATGGTTCGAAATGTTCGCTGCATATTCTGAAATCCTTACGTTGGCAAACGTTAAAATCTAGTTTTAAATTTTTACACCATCTACGTTGAATGTTTAAATCGTATTGCGGAAAAGTCAAGAGATTTAATTCATCTGAATCTCCCCTTTTGCGACAGTGTTTTAAAAAACATTTTGCTTTGGTTTTCAATTTTTTACTCAAAGATTTTGATTCAATATCATTAGAATTTTTTTGCTTTCCTGGTTTAATTTTAGTAGATTTCATTTTAGGTTTGCTACCACTAATTGAATTTTCTTCGTTTGTATCCACGGTTTCAGTTTCAAAATCGTTAAGGTTATTTTTGTATATGGGATCGCGATCAGCATAACTGAGTTGTAATGTAGGCACTGCTTTGGGATGTAATGTATCTCCTTGTATGACCATATTTTCGAAATGTTTAGAACATATTTCTAAATCCGGTCTTATACATGATTTTTCGGGTAGTCTTAAATTTTTACACCATTTTTTTAGTAGTTTAATATCTTTAGGAAATTTAAATAACATTGTTGTTTCCTCCTTGGTCACCGCCATTTGTTCCTTCTCCTTTTTCTCCTCTAGTTCCTTCTTGCGTCGACAATGTTTGAGGCAACATAGCCGAAAAACCGATTGCTTAGATGTTTTGGGTGTTGTGTAGGGAGGTGGTGGCAACATGTCTTGTTCTTGGGTATTACCAGATTCAGCAGAATCTTTAGTTACCGCTTTCTTTTGGGTTGATTCCTCTACATTGCTATGTTTTGCTATTCTATTTTGTCCTAAATTTAAAGTAGGTACTGCTCCCGGTTTCAGTCGTCGTGTGCCTATAACTCTCAATTCGAAATGATCTATGCATACTCGTCCAAAACATTGTTCGGGTTGCAATCCCAAGTTATCACACCATTTTTGTAGTAAGGCCGGATCTTTAGGAAAACCATAGGTAGTAAGATGTTGCTGGGGTGTCTTTTCTTTGCCACAATAATTTAAACAGCAAATAGGAGCAACACTACTTAGGGGTTTATCAGTTCTTAGAGCAGTTGTAGTTGTAGTTTCTTCCTCTTCCATATGATGATCCATAGAAGTAAGTTCTTTTTCTTCTAAGCTTACATTAGTTTCAGAACCTTCATTTTTTAATTTTTCATTTAAATTAAGCGGTTTTTTATCAGGCGTTACAGATGTAGTTTCTCCAAAGGGATTTTTGTCCGGTGTTTGAGAGCGGGGCTCCTTAATGGATTTTTTATCCGGTGTCAGAGATCTAGGCTCTCTGAAATTTCTGTTAGATTTTTGATCGGGTGTTAAAGATCTGGGCTCTCTGAAAAAATTTCTTGTCTTTTGTTCTGGTGTCTCCGAACGTGGCTCCTTAAAATGTTGTTCAGGAGTTTTACACATTGATTCTCTATCAAGAGGTTTTTGATCTAGAGATTGAGTTCTTAGATCACTTAAACTTGTGCTAGGAGTAACAGATAGTCTACTTTGTGGGGTCGTGGCACCAAATTCTCTTTCATATGAGGAACGCGAGCATAAATCATAAAGATCTTCCGGAGTCATTGGTTTTAAGGTCACCCGTAATTCCTTAGTTATTACAGAACTCCACTGAGACATGGTAGTAGAGATACTGGCTTTATCATCGCCGTCTTCGTACTCATACTCCTCCTGGTCATCATCTTCTTCGTATTCAATCTCATCTTCCTCATCTTCCTCCTCTTCATATTCGTCTTCATCAATATCTTCCTCAATTTCTTCAAACTCATCTACTTCCATTTCTGTTGTTTCAGAATGATCACTTTTGTGACTTCTCCTTCCATCCATCTTTTGATCCTTTTCCATATATTTTAATTTCAATTTTTTAATTAATTCCTTGTTGTCATAGATCTCATCATTGTGACCTAAATTTAATGTAGGTACCGCCCCATTTTTTAATTTTTTCTCTCCTATTACTTCTTTTTCGAAATGTTCTATACACACGCGTCCTTTACAATTTTCTAACTCTAATTTTAAGTTTTTGGACCATTTTTTCAAGAATTCCGGTGATTTAGGAAACACAAAGCAACGCAAGTCCTTAAACGACGTTCGGTTTTTACAGTGGTCGAGGGCACATCTTACAACTGGTAAACCCTGAATTCTACGCGGATTATCGAATACATTTTCATTATGACCCAAATGCAAAGTAGGCACAGCCCATCCTTTTAATTGTTTGCCATCGAGACATTTTTTATGGAAATGTAAATTACATATCTTTATATTTTGCCACTTTTGCCCCGATTTTAATTTAGTTATTTGTAAATTATGCAACCACTTACGCTTCATTTTGGTATTTGAGGGTAGAGCATAAAATCTGACGCCATGTTGTAAACGACTTTTACGACAGCTGGAAATATAGCATTTTGTAGTATCTAGGGATTTTTTCATTTTAACTTGTTTTAATTGTGTTTCGTTAGTATCGGGATCTTCGTATACTTCTTGTCTTATGGTAGTTTTATTTAAATGTTTTGGTTCTTCGTTGTGGCCCAAATTTATGGTGGGAATAGCCCAGGATCTTATGCGGCAGCTACCAAAACATAATTTTTCAAAGTGCAAAGAGCAAACTTTTAACAAAGGAGTTAATTGCCGAGACATTTTTAAATTATCGCACCATTTTTTAAGTAATACTTCGTCAGAGGGAAAATTGAAGAGTTTAACTGACTCTTCTTCTGATAACTTATCCGTTTGACATTTCTTTACGGCACATTTTAATATTTGAGGCCCCAACATTCGTTTATCTATCTTAGTTAGGTCAGGATTTTTATATATTTCTTCATCATCTTTGAGTGGTGGTAAATTTAAGGTTGGTATAGCCCAGTTTCTTAATCTTTGATTTTCCGTTATACAATAGGATTCGAAATGTAAGGAGCACACCTTATTCATGTACCTACGATGATCATCAGGTGTTATGCCGGTATTATAAGACCATTTGGTAATTAAATTTTTACCATAAGGAAAGAAAAACAATCTTATATCGGGATTAAGTAAATTGGTGGGACATTCGGAAACCCTACATTGATAACTGCATACAACTAGAGAAATATTGGACTTTTGATAGTTATATTGTAATTTATTAAAATCCAATTTTAATTCTGCATTTTGTTCTACTAATTCCATCATTTGAGTTTTAAGTTCCTTAAACAATTTCTGATAATGTAAACCACATATTTTTGTATCGCCTGGTAGCTCCTCCATTTGTATCGCTTTAAACCATAGACTCTTTATTTCCTTTGTTTCGGGTAATTCATAAGGCTCCCTCATTATTGTTTTGGGTGCTTTACAATCCTCCACACAACATTTTACGTCGGTGACTTCCAAACCCAAATTGTCATTTATATCTTCTTCCATTTGTGGATTTCCTTCTTCATACTCTAGACTTTCTTTACGTAAGATCTTTCTCCTTTCCAAACGTTCTATATCTTTTTGTCTAACAAACAGATTAGGTCTTATTCTCTCAGGATTTATTTGATATAGATCTTCTGTTTCATCGTGGCCCAATTTTAAAGTGGGTAAGGCGCCAAAATTTAACCTTGTCTTACCCACACATACTGGCTCGAAATGATCATTGCAGATTTTGTATTTTTCTCGTTCCTTGAAATTTAAGAAATCTAATTTTAGATTGTGTTTCCATTTCTTAAATAACTTTAAGTGCTTAGGGAAACTATTCATTTGGGCATCATCATATTTGCGAGTCTTACCACAGCCTGGAACGCAACATTTATAAAGAAATTCTCCTGAACGTTGTTCCGGTGGAGGATTGGGTATTATTTCTATTGCATCATCTTCTTTGTGGCCCAATTTTAAAGTGGGAATCGACCATTTGTAGAGCAATCTAGGACCTAAACAATCCGTTTCGAAATGTTTACTGCATATGCGTATACCCACACAATCATTGGGTTCCATTTTTAAATTATGACACCATTTCTTAAGCAAGTCATCATCATCGCGAGGAAATTTAAATAGTCTTATATCTTCCATTTCCTTACGAGAGTCACAATTTGCAATTACACATTTAGCCAAGTCAAAGAACGATCTTGTTTCATTAGGATACAAATCCTTACTATCATGACCCAATTTTAAGGTGGGTATGGCGCCAGGAGATAATTTCCTTTCACCTACCGAATGCGGCTCAAAATGATCCGAACAAATTCTCAACTGGTTACTTAACTTACCCTTAGGCCAATTTTGTTTAATATTATGACGCCATTTTAATAATATGGTACGATGATTGGGAAAACGGTATAGCGAAACATTATCCAATTTAGTTTTATGGCAAGTCTCAATTAAACATTGTCTTTGAACTCCCGGTTTAATCACTTTCATCCGTGTAGGATTTGGATAAATTTTATATCCTGGAGGAGCATTTAAATCCAAAGTGGGTACAGCCAAAGTCATGGGACAACGTTGATTCAATACGGACGACTCAAAGTGACTAGAACAGATACGACGATGGGAGCTACCCACCAAAGGTAATTGTAAATTATGACACCATTTATGCAAAGTCTGGCGATTATTGTAGGGAAACCGGAACAGGTGTACCTTGTCATAATTACGACTTTTACGACAGTGGGGCAAACTACAACGAGGAGACCATTTCATGCCATCCGGCATGGAATGAATTCTTTCGGATTTTTCTCTCTTCTTGTATATAGTGGGTACGGGAGGGGGATTTTCAAAGAGATGCTCCACCTTGGAGGCTAAATTTAATGTGGGCATAGCCCAATTAAGCAATCTCTTACCTATGCAATGTTGTTCAAAATGTAAACTACAGATCTTAAGATTTGGCAAATCCGTTACCTCTACTTGAAGATTATGAGCCCACTTAACCATTTGTTCTGGATCTTCGGGAGGTCTGTATAATTTTACATCGTCAATTTGAGGATTTCGTTTACAGGTCACTACACAACACTCGCCCTGCTCATCACCATTATTAGGAGCAAAGGGTTTAGTCCAATATTCGGTTATCTCCTCCTCGGAGGGTAAAATATGAGGTGCCTCATCCCAACCAAGATTTAAAGTGGGAATAGCCCATTTTTCCAAACGTTTATTACGCAAACAACGATCTTCGAAATGAATTTCACAGACAGCATCATTAAAAAGTTTGTTGCCATCGGGTATAGGCTTTTGTAAATTTTCACACCATTTTTGTAACAACTCCGGATGTGTTGGAAATCTGTGCAAATTAGCATGATCTCTATCACGATTTCTCTTACAGGTGTGTATGCAACAAGTTTCTCTTATATTCAGTTTCTTTATAACATCTGGATTACGATAAATATTAGGGTCATCATGCCCCAATTCCATAGTGGGAACTGCAAATGGTCGCATACATCCTCCAATGCAATATTTTTCAAAATGGGCACTACAAATGCGTACACTTTTATGCATTTTTTCTAAATCCATTTTCAAATTGTGACACCATTTTTTCAATTGTTCCGGACGTTTTGGTACGGTATGTAAAGTTATTTCATCGGAATTACGTGTTCTCTTACAAGAGGGCACTAAACAAACATCTCCCAAATCTAAGTTGGTCGAGGAAGAAGCATTTGAATTTGAAGATGAAGAGAACTTTTGTATCATAGAACTCATAAATACTTCATCATAGATATGGGTACTCCCAACTTCTTGCTTAAACATTTCGGCAAATTTCTGAGCCTTAGCCGAGGCGGAGTAAGTAGATGGTTGTGGTGCTGGCGGTGGTGGTGGGGTATATAATTCATTTTCATAGATATTAAAACGATCATTATGTCCTAAATTTAATGTCGGAACTGCACCGGGATTAAGTTTTCTTAAACCCAAAGCTTCCTTAATAAAATGAGAAGAACAAATCTTATGATTTTTTCCTCGATATATTTCCGGATCTAATCTTAAATTATAACACCATCTTCTTAAAAGAGTTTCATTTCTAGGAAATCTGTATAATGATAAATTACAATCATATGATCTACTCCTGCGACAATAGGGTAAGAAACATTTCTTCTCCTCTTGATAAATATTGGGATTATCATGAATTTTTCCATATACGGTACCTAAATTTAAAGTGGGTATAGCCCAAGGTTTTAAACGGAATTTACCAAAACATTTCTCTTCAAAATGTCTAGAACAAAAAAATCTATTCTCTTTGCTATGGACCGGCAATCGAGAATTTTGACACCATTTAATCAATGTTTTTAAATCTCTAGGGAAAACATGAAATTTTACATGAGTTTCTCCTCTTTGTGAAGGACAGCCGGGCATACTACATTTAGCCAGTTCTCCAGCTGGAAACCCTCCCGAACTTTCTCTATTTTGATATAAATGCCCTACATCATCATGTCCCAAATTAAATGTGGGCACTGCCCAATAACTTAAAGAATAACGTGCTATACAACGTTTAGGAAAATGTAAACTACATATTCGATAAACACCATAATTAACATTGGGGTCATAAGACATTTTTAAATTATGTAACCATTGTGATAAATACTTTTCATCTCGAGGAAACGTAAAGAATTGCAAAGAGGGAGAAGAAAATTTTCTTACACCGCATTTGGGTACACAGCATACAGCATCATCATCCTGTATGGCCTCGTTGTGATTAAAAGAATATGAAGAATTTGTAGAGTTAGAAGCATTATCTTGAAAATCTTGTAGAAATGCTAAATTTTGATTTGTTGCCGGTGGATAATCAGTTGCGTTGTATTCGTCAAAAGATGATGTATAATCCGCATGATCCATGGGTGGATAAAAATCAGGTTCTACTTTAATTTCAGTTTTTACCTGTACCTCGGGTTCCAAAGGAAATTGCGGTATGTTACTATATGAAGTAGATGGTGGTGGGCTTAGAGGCGGTCCTAGGGAAGAAGGTTTTGATTTTTGTTGTTGACTGGGGTATAAAGGTTCCAAATCATGACTTTTTAAAGGTGGTATATCTAAAATTTAAAATAAAATATAAATAAATATTAGGAATAGTTTACCAATTTCATCTACTTCTCTTACCTTTCAGCGAAAATGTGTTTGCTATTTCAAAATGTGAACTTTCCGGTTTACCAAAATAGGGTGCAGAGGTAATTGGTTTAGTTTTAAAGGCTGAAAATTAAAAGAATGTTATTAACAGTAGCAAGTTTTTTAAAGTATTATATTGCATTACCTTTTTTATCATAAAATTTGCCACAAAAATCTTCATTTGCCAAATAATGTTCATGTAATTCCATTGAATTTTGAAAACATAAACGACATACACAGCAATCAAAACGTAATTGATGCCTATGTTCAGTTAAATGGTTAAATATTTGATCACGCTGAGGTAACGATATGCAACATATCTGCAAGAATATGTGGTTTTAAAAGTCTGCCAAAATATACTTTTTCTTATACATTTATTACTTACATTACATTTATACATTTCATATTCATGTTGGCCGTATTCATGTTGTTCACATTCTTCAATTGTTTCATAGAATTTACCACAATACTTTTGACAAAAATACCGATTCTGTCGATGCAATTGTTCATGTGTCTGCAATTCCTCATTAGACATAAAGGACATGGGACATATGGAACATTTGTAGTCATATTCAACTATATTGCAACTGGATAAAGCAACATGTTGTGTATAACTTTGACGTTTTAAAAATACTTGTTTACATCGTTGACATATGGGTAAAGTAGAGGAACGTTCTGTTTGTAATTTGCGACGAGGAAAGTTTAGGGGCTGAAAAAAGACGATGAAAAAAAAAAAAGAAAATCAGCAACAAAATAAAAAAAAAAAAACAGAATGCGAAAAATGAATAAAAATATTTGTATAATATACTCGTACGTAGTAAATATTAGTGATAGCATTATAGTGATTTTTGTATAAGGTTTCAATGATTTATTATGATGTTTTAAAAACAAGGAATAATGGTATTGATATAGATATTTTGTTTGTTTTGGTATTGGTATCGATATCGGTATTATTCGTATAGCACTGGTACTATCAAAACTCCCTAGAACTTCTGATTAAGTGATTTTAAATCACTTGAAACAATCATGCTGATTTCAAATTCATATTTAGGCCACTAGCAAATCTGTTTAAACACCTTGAACATGGTTAGAATATTTAGTGGTTTTATCAATTTTCATTTTTCTTAACCTTGAAGATAGTTAAGTTGTTTATTAGTTTTACCAGTTTATCATTTATTTAATTGAACCTTGAAGAGTTTGTTTGTTATATTTAACTGAAATGCATTCTAGGAATAAGGGTTAGATTTTATGTTTAAGCGACAGATAAACTAAATAATTGTTTAGGTTTTATGAGTAGTTAGTTGCTTGTTTGTAAAGGGTGGTTAAATTTTAAGGGCCGATGTTGATTTTAAATAAAATACAAATTATTTAGGAAATTATTGTCATTTCTTTTTATTATTATAATATGGTATGGTTCAAAATAACAATGGCGGTCGCGACTTTGGCGGCACACCTCCATCCGATGGTCCAAATTTTCGATGACGCTGAGGCATAATTGAGGTTCTATGCCGGTAATGTGCCGAATTATCTCATCCTTTAGCTCTTGAATTGTTGCTGGCTTATCGACGTACACCTTTTCTTTCAAATAACCCTAAAGAAAGAAGTCCAACGGTGTTAAATCACATGATCTTGGCGGCCAATTGACATCGCTACCACGTGAGATAACACGGCCATTGAATTTCTCGCGCAAAAGAGCCTTGTTTCGTTAGCCTGTTGAAACCACATATCGTCCAGGGTCATATCCTCAATTCCTGGCCACAATAAGTTCGTTATAATCTCGCGATAGCGAACACCATTCACGGTAAATGCGAGCATGCACAGGTGTTTTCACAGACCCGGTTTGCTGAAATTTGCCCACAATTCTCCCGATTGTGGACACATTTGGTCGATAATGCTGACAAAAAAAAATCACGAAGTGCACGAAATGCATTTTGATTTGAACGCCCATTTTCATAATAAGCCTGAATAACTTTAACGCGTTGCTCTGTACCTTTCCATGGTTTAAATTGTGTTAGTCTGAAATTGAGAAATGTCAAATGGAATGCAGAAAAAAACTTGACGTTTAGGAGTGATTCACATTCAACATCGGCCCTTAAAATTTAACCACCCTTTACATTTAGAATGGTTTAGGTTTTGCTTATAAAAATATTTTAGGGTATTTTCTAGGCGACAGACGAGATGATTAGCTGTTTGTTTAGGAAAAACTGGGCAGATGTGTTTGGCATATTTTAGTTTTAAGAATTTCATGTTTCACGCTTAAGTGTATATTTTATGAATAAAAAAACAGTGTCTTACAAACATTCAAAACGAAAGGTTGTTACAAGTTTTAATTTGTCACAACACTTTGTTCAAAATCTTTCGGATCAATTAATTAAAACAAATCCGCTTATTTTTCAAAGTTACTGGATTAGTTTTAATTTAAATTAGTGATAAAGAATTTGACATTTTGATAATCTTGACAGATTTGCAGTTAGCTTCCCCCCAAAAAATTGGCTTAAATAACTTGAAAACAAATACAGTAACTTTTAACAAATCATCCCTCATATTGGATTCTTTATTTTGAATTTAAAAAATATTCCAGATGCGTGTTTAGCGACTCCAAATTTAAGGGCAATTTAAAATTGTCCGGCGTTTGAATTTGCCAATTTTGAATTTGGAAATTTAATGTCAGATTCTTATTAAGAGACCGCAAAAACCAGCGAGGCCAAATTCCAAATGAATCTGCACCTCGTTTCTGTATTTCTTGCATCGATAAAGTTTTCGCAAAAAACATATGAAATGCAATCTTATTCTTCTTTCTATAGGGTGAGTCACAGGCAATTAAATATATATTTACCTAAAGAAGATATTAAAGCGCTGTATTCTTGTTATTTCTCTATCTAATATTTTCACCTTATATACTATACTATTAACCATGTATGGCCCAAAGGGGCTCGGTTAATCTGAATAAATGAAATAAATAAATAATAAGAAACTTTACAAAATTAAATCTGTAAGCAGATTTAAAAGTTAAAATCTCAAAAAAAAAACAAATTCCAGTAAAAATGCAATCAACTTAATTATCTATTAAGTCACATTGTATAAAGTAGGGTGACTATAAATTTCTGGATGCGAAAACTTCTCGCATAAGACACAGAAACGGGTTGCTGCGCTCACTTGTCTATAAGTGTCGATTCGCGCCGCCCTTTTATATTTACTTTGCTATTGAATCTCAGATTTTAGGTCTTTAAAGTATTTTGAGCATTACAAACGATTGAGATACTCATCCTAAGACCACACAAAAACATGTAGTATTTATTTTTTTTATCTTTTTAACGCTATTTAGCTTTCACATTGTTGTCATCATTGTTAAATGTATGTGAAGTTGAATTGTAGGTTATGTTATTGTTTATTTTTGTTTGTTTGTTTTTTTTTTTTGTTTTTTTATTCTATTATTTTTTTTACCTTTGATTCTGTTTTTATATTAGTCAAGGATATTTCTGTTTGTTGTTTTTCCTCAGTTGCTGGAGTCATCATGGTAGTTGTATTATTCTCAGTATTTGTATGCTCTGTTGTAGTCGAATGCGATACATTTTCATGATGATGACGTTGTTGTTGTTGATTATGATGATGTTGTTGTTGTTGATTATGATGTTTTTGTTGTTGCTCTTGTAATTGCTGCTGCTGTTTTTGCAGTTGCTGTTGTTTTTGCAGTTGTTGTTGTTGTTTTTGCAGTTGCTGTTGCTTTTGCAGTTGTTCTTGTTGCTTACGTTTTTCTTCCATATTATAAGGATTGTGTTCAATTTGTGGCGCATTTTTGTGAAATGTGCTTTCATCCATGGGTTCAGCTAAAAAAAAGAAATTCAAAAATTTTAAATTAAATCGGAGATGTAAACCATCGAAATGTAACTGCATAATTAGAAAGTACATAATTTAGAAAACATAGACTGTGTTCAAAGAACTGATGGAAAAAGGGACGGAATATGTTACCGGGTAAACTTAAACTTTATTATGTTTTCACACTGCTAGAGCAAATTGAAAACATAAATCATGTTATTTGACTCACAACTTAAATGGAAAAAGCTGCATGAGAAATAATACATCTTGATTTATTGAGTTGATATAAAATTTACTCTTTAAATCTGTGGTTTTAAAATTCTCCATTATTACTATATGTTCAATTAGCTGTCAGGTAATATTGAAACATACATATATGAGTTTGCTTTTTTTCTGATATTCTAATGATTACACATACTTGGCAATACTTGGCCGTACTTTGCCGTAAGTGCACTAAATGTTAACTCTTAGTTCTAGGAAATCTGTTTTCAAAGTTGTTCTCTATCTGTTGTTACAACAATAAACTAAAATGTAAATACTATTTCGAATTAGTGATATGATCTTAAAACGAACAAAAATGACTCATTTTATATGACCCCATATCTAAATATGTCTTTTTTCTTATACGACTATTATCATCTTCAATGATATAATTTATATTGTTAAAACAAAATTTTTTATGGGGTTGTTTTATAAAACACTTGGATTGAGTTATCTCCATATAACCATTTTCCCAATATCTATAGTATATTTTCATTTCAAATTCTAATTCTAATTATAAATTTCATTATAAATTTTCCTCGAAACATCAGATTGTTTTATTATTTCAATGCCACTTAGATTTTTCATGGAAATACAATTATCAATAAATTTAAAACATTTTGAAGCAATTATTTCATGTTTCTTTCTCATTAGAAACTTTTTGAGATAAAATTTTTTATTTTAAATAATCTTAATGTATTTTTCTGAATAATCTAAAAATTTCAAACTTTATTTAAAGTTTTGCCCTCAGTGCAAAATTTAGTAAAGTTTAATGGTAAATTAAATGTTCTAGTTTTAAAGATATCAGTTTATCGTGAACTTACTTGATTTACATCCTATACACGATTGATGAGTCTTTACCCTTATAAAAATATGTATTCAACCATTTAGATCAATTCGGACCTAATTGAATTCAATTTTAAATATTTATATATTGAGTGTAATAATGTCTGGTCAATTTTTGAATTAAATTGTATATAATTTAAAATAATTTGAGATAATTTAATCTACGTACATACAATTGTATTCACCATTTTTTAGATTAAATTGTATCTATTAGATACAATTAAACTAGATATGACGCCATATCAATTTTTTTTAATTACATACATATTTTAAGTGGGCCAACTTTTAAATTAAGTTAAACGTCGCAGAAAACTTATCAATTTTCAAAAATAAATAATAAGTTTAGTAAAAAAAAAAAACAACCGACAAATACTGCCAAGTCTCGTTTTGTGAATAAGCTTTTTCACATCAATAGTTCCGTTCGTTTAGTCAATTATTTGTACAAATTTTTACTTGATGTCGTTCGTTTACACAAATACTTAGTAAACATAAAGAAAAAATAAAGAATAAAATGACAGTTTGATGTTGAAAATTCTTCTTCTTTCCGCAAATTTTTACTGGACAAATTATTGCCAGCAAGAATTTACAAGCAGAAAAAATATATGATTGAAAAGCTTGATACATTTTTGTAAATACAAATAAAAATGTTTTACAACTACATTAATGGTTTTCACTCTTGGTAGTATATTTACAACCCTTGTATATTTACAAAGATTTTATACTACAAAGCGTGAACGACTTTTTCGTGTATTTACTTTCCGCATAAACACAGCTATTGTAAATTAATCAATCAGCTGATTTTTGTTTTGATTTTCATTAATTTGAAAACCTAAAATATCAAAAAGAATTTGAAGTTAATAAAAATGTCTATAATTACGGAAAAATATAAAATTATATAATTTAGAGCAAAATGCAATTAACCAAATATAATTTGCAGAGATTCTGGGTTTGAAGATACGTTTTACATGTAATAACAAAAACCAATAGCTGCTAAATTTTACTATCTGTCCATCTTTTATTATTATTTTTTCACGATTTTGTTTTAAGTTGGGTTTTTCATTATTTTGATCCATTATTCAACTTTATCTTAATAGTGACCACAAAATAAAAAATAAAAAAATCAAACAATAGTTTTGGCGGCTAAACGATCAGCTGTTTTAGTCTTGTAAATGTACAGCATGTATTTACTATATCTTTTGGTCTTGTATTTTAACCACAGTCTAGTAAATTTAAGTTCTTTACATTTTGTTGTTGTGGTGTAGTATACGGTAGTACTTTTACTATATCTACAACCTCTACAAGGTCTACAAGGGTAGTTTACTACCAAGAGTAAATACCCCCATTGTTTTATGCAAATGCAAAGCAACAAAAATTGTTGAATTATATAAAATATAAAAAAACCTTCTAAAATCTTTCTGCTTAAGATTTTACAACAATAATCCTCTTTTTTCATATCGATATAATTTATTTTTGCATTTGATTTTACAATCCTCCGCTGTTTATCAAACTTGTAAATTTTCATTTTGAGAGTAAATTCGTCTTACTCTCTGTAAGTTTGTTACTGAGTAATTCTTAATGGACTTGACTGAGAAAAGTAAACGAATGGACTTAATGTCAACTATAAATTCTGTTACTTTTCAAAATAAGGGCTATTCTTATAAAAAAAACTATTTTACAAAAAAAAAAAAAAAATTATACATTTTTAAATAACTACAAATTTTAATTGTTACTGAATGCAGTAGTTTTATATTTTTGCATAATAAAAAACTAGAATAATAGTTAAAATAACTACTATCGTTTACTACAAGATTAACAAACATGTAGTAACTAGGGACTTTCTTTAAATATAATTTTTTTTTAGTTTTCCTTAATTTAAGGAGAATAAATTGTAATATAAATTTTAATATAAAAAATTTCTTTCCAATACTAAAATATGGTAACTAAATTTAATTTGCAAACTTTTTTTTCTAAAATAAAAATTATTACGCTTTTGGAATATTTCCATATTTAAAATTCTTGGCTTATTCGCTTTTCTGAAAATAACATCCCTTCTCCTCTTACTTATACAAATACTTTACATAATACTTCTTCCCTATACCAACGAATGCCAAAAACCATTAACAACATTGTTACTACTAGAGTATACCCACACCAACTTACAACCATTTTATGAACGAATTCAACTCAACATGACCCCAAACAACCTTAACAAAGTAAAAATGATCTGATATTGTGTTACTATGTAAAATTGTATTGAAAATATTTAATGATATAAAATTTAAATTAAAACCCCATAAAACCAAGAAAAATTAAAAGTATAAATTTAAAAATTAAAAGCTGTACTTTTACAGTAAAAATTTTACGCTAAATATCCAAAATTTGACAAAAATTTAGTAAAAATATGGAAACATATTTAAGAACACAAGCCTTAAATGTAATAAAATCGTATCAATTATTAAAAAAATGGACTTTGTACTTAAATATTTCCAGTGGAAGTCAACATATCCATTTATTATATTTACAAATTTCTATAACAGGAATGCAAAGAATTAATTCTTTAAATATCTATGGGTCGAATCAAATTCACAAATTTAATCAACCAAAAAAGTTACGAGTAAAAAAATGTTTTCAACAAAATTGAAAAAAAAAATTTGAGAATACAAAATTTTTTGCAAAAAATAAATGTTTCTATTCAAACCCTATTGGGGTTCGACCTCAATGCATTTTAATTGCTTAATAATTTTCGTGTATTGTTTTTTTTGTATACTAGTTTGTTTATATAGTTTCTTCCAATTGTAAAAATATATATGAATTTTAGGTGAACAATGGAAGTAAAAAAAAGCTAAATAAGAAAACTAAATGTTGAAAAATTTGACTGAACTTGTAAGGTTTTTTACTACATTTAAGTCAGTTGTTTTTTTAGAAAAATAAAAAATTTTTGCTGTAAATTTGGCAAAATTTTAAAGTTCTTTTTAATGCCTTTGTCTAAATTTTTTAGTGTGCTATTATTTTAAGATTTTAAGGGGATTTTACAGAAATAATTCTCTAATGATTGATTGTTGCAAAAAATGTATACGTTTTACTTTCACCCAGCTTTTTTTACACGAATTAAATATTCCGATCAATTTTATTTGGTTGGTTTGGCTTTACATTTATTTTATGTAGATTCACATCTTAAAACTGCACTGGTAATCCTAGAATCTTAATTTTTATGAAAATGTGCTAAAAAGGTCAAAAAGGCTTTATGTGCTTTCTACATTTACCATTAATGGACGACTCATGTGGTAGAGGGCTGGGAATACAAAGTCACTCCACACGCTTTTGACTTTTGAACGAGTTTAGCGTTTTCGAAGAAGAATCAAAGGGGAATTGTGTATAATTCCTTTCTCAAATCCAAGAAGAATAACAACTACCTAATTGTCCCCTTTACAGGAAACAACAGCAGTTGTCCTTCACGTCTAAGTTTTTAGCATGTAAATTATCTTTAAACTCAGTACAATGCAATTTGTAACTGCAATACTGCTTTTGAAATTTAATTTAATTTTGTTTTATTTCAATGAAGACCAAATTCTAGGCAAACAAAAGTTGTTCCGACAAATTAAATTCGGCATAAATGTGCCTTAAGAATCTGAGGGGATTTTCTTAAGAACAAAACTACAGAATCTAAGACATAATGCATAATTTCAAAAAAAAAAAAGCTTCTGAATATGACGTCCTTTTTTAACTTAACATTCGTAGTTTCTTCAGACATTTATATTTTATTTATTTATTAATTAAAAAGTATTTAGAATACAAATCCTTAGACTAGAACAATTAATACTTAAATCTATTTATTTATATTGTACATTGGATAAATTTAATAGCATTTTTTGAACAATATTTATATATTATCATAGAGATTTAGTAGATCTTATAACAGTCTTATAAGGAAAATGTGTTGTTGTTTTACATGTTAGTTTGATTTATAAGTGTGTTATAAAAATCAAAAAAAAATGTCTATGCATATGGCTGTATATATTTATATATTTTTATATATTGTCTACGAGGGCGGATCAATAAGCCCGTGACTTTTTGAACTTCCCTCGTAGTTATATAAAATGCAGCATTGCTCCCATCAAGTACCAATAGACTACTGTCAAATTTTGAGCAAGTTCCGTCGTTTGCTTTGCGTTTAACAGCTGTTCAAAACATACAACATCTTAGCTTCTTTTAAAAATGAAAAAAAGTGGATTTCGAGTGCTCATTAAACATTATTTTTTGCGAAAAAAAATCGTCAATCAAACCAAGGAAAACGTTGATAAATACTATGAGGGGGACTCTGCACTATCGATTTCAATGGTAAAAAAGTGGTTTACTGAGTTTCGTTGTGGCCTTATAAGCACGGAAGATGCCGAACGTTTTTGACGCCCAATAGAGGTCTCTACAGCCAAAACAATTGAAAAAAATTCACGATATGGGTTTGGCCGATCGGAGATTGAATGTACGATAGATTGTGGAAGACATAGGCATCTCACATGGCTTAGTGGTTTCAATTTTGAACGATCACTTGGGTATGAAAAAGCTTTCCGCAAGATCGCTGCCGCGTTTGCTCACAATCGGCCACCAACGGAATCGTGTGACAGCAAAAATCCATAAAGAAGACTACGAATTGCCCCCTCATTTGCCTTATTCTCCGGATTTAGCCCCCAGTGACTATTTCCAAACCTAAAAAAATGGCTCGGCGGAAAGAGATTTAGCTCCAACGATGAAATTATTGATCAAACAAATGCCTATTTTCTGTACCTCGAAAAATCCTGCTGTTAAACGCAAACTAAATGACGGAATTTGCTCAAAATTTGACAGTAGTCTATTAACAGGTGGTACTTGATGGGAGCAGTGTTGCATTTCATATAACTACGAGAGAAGTTCGAAAAGTCACCGACTTATTGATCCGCCCTCGTACTAAACAATATTTACACTTTCTACAATATTGGAAATCAAATGTTAAAGAGTTATACAAATTTCGATAATGATTTATAAAATTTATTGTAAAATTCTAGGAATCAATACTGAGTCATTTCAAAAAATAAATTCCTTACATCCTTAAGTTTTATGTGTAAACGGGACAAATTTTCTGATAGCGATTATTAAATATATAATGGACCTGATTGCGGTTGGCGTTGTCGATATCGACAGTTAAGCGTTTTTACTAAAAATTCATTATAAAAATAATTCTTGCAGAATTATACAACTGAGTGCACCTTATATATCCTCTAAATTGCAATAGATTTGTCGAGATTGTTGTATTTATTTGTAAATTTCAAAATAAAAAATAACCCTTTATATGCAGACGTATTTTTCGACATCGACAACGCCTACCGCAATCAGGCTGAATATATATATGTATATTCTAAAAAGAATACTTTTAAGCAATCAATTCTATCGAAACTCTGTAAAGTGGTTTGCGGTACAAAAAAAAACCTATCCATTTCTACAAATTTCTATAAACATCTATATTTTGTATACCTCTATTCGTTTTTTTTTCTCTCTATATTGTAATTGGAAAATTTATATTTTTTCAAATAATATTTCTATATAGTTGATACTTTTGGGAAAAATATTAATCATTTGCACTCTAACAACTATGTACAATATGTATAACTGAAGTGTATAAATGGATAGTATTACATTTATAGGGATACAACTTTAAACGAGTCAATAATTTTGGGTGTGTATACTATCGTCATCATCATGCTTATACATTTGTGCTTTTATGCTCTACACAATATTGAGTTCGGTTATATACCACATAGTACATCTTGTTTGTAGTAGGTATATAGATGGATGATTTCCAACTGGTGCTGTTTCAGATACACAGCCACTGCCTGTGCCTGACTGCCTGCTTGCTTGCTTGCCTGCCTGTGTTTCAAGTTTTTGGCTCATGGCTATATGGTCGTTGGTGTTGTCGTCGTCATCGTCATCGTACTCGTGCTAATACAAACTTTTTATTTTTGGCATTAAAAACTTTATTGTATAAAATATTTTCCACTTTTATTAAAGTTGTTCTTTAATGTTTTTTGGTATTTGCTTTTCCTTGCTTTAAAATAATAATATCCCAAGTCATCATCTATCGCGTTTATTTTTCTTTTTTTTTGTACTAAATACAGAATATATTGCAAAATTTTGTTCCTTTAATTCCAAATGTGAAATGAAATATAATCAAAATTGATTACTTTGTTTTCATGAATTTGAGTTGGTTTATAGATGGGTAGATTTTTATTTGCTTTGCACTTTTGTTGTTATTACATTTTGTGTTTCCACATTCATTTCATTTCGCCTCGTCGCAAATAGATAGGTAGGTCAGTCACTTTATAAGTGGAAGTAATAACAGTTGTAGTCGTTGTCGTTATATTCATTCCTTTCCCCGTTGTCCCCAACCAACGTCTTCGTCGTCGATGTACATGAATGATGACGATGATGCTCTTTGTAAATATTTACTCAGCTCTTGCTGGATACATACTAAAAATTATAGATTATTTTCTTTCCATTTACAAAATTTTCAATGTATTTCTCTCTACCTAACAATAAAAGCTGCAATGTAGAACATTTTCTGATTATATCATATTTTTTTTCTTCAATTTTATTTAATTTTTTTTTTTTGTTAATTATATAACAAAATTTAAAAAATTTTAAATTTGTTCTTTTTTATAAAAAAAAAGTAATTATTTATTTTTAAAATTTTTTTTATAAGAATTAATTTTTTATAAAAAATTTGTATTTTTTTAATAAAATTTTATTTAAAATTATAATTTTAATAAATAAAATTTATATAAACTGCGTTATATAGATAGAAATTATACAGCAATCAGGGGTGTTCTGGAAAATATATCTACATAAAATTTTTTGTTTTTATATAAAATTACATGCTGTTGTTTAAAACCGCATGATTTTTTTTTTATTTTTTTTTTTTCAGAACACACCCGATGATGTTGTTTTTATCGTGAAAAAACTTTACTTGAGTAGCACTGGTAACTGCGTATATTTTCAAGGCTACATTTTTAGTTCTATACTGCTAAATAATTTCAATAAATTTTTTTAATTTTTATTTTTTTTTTTTTGGCGTTTTAAATTGTTTTTAAATATTGAATAAATTTATAAATCAAATTTTTATACTTTTCTCAAACTTTTAAAAATATTATTATATGTTTGCCCCTAAACCTTTTATTTCTGATTTTTCCTCGTTGCAAAATAATGTTTTAGGCTCATAATTTTGGCAATGTTGCACTTCTGTATGTATCATTGCACATTCTGTATGCATCAGTTATATACATTATTGATACTATCAATACTTTAAAGGTCTCAAATCCTATATTAAAATGTAAAATTTTTTTTTAATAAGAAATAATTAATTTGAATAATCTTCTTGTATGGTGTAATTTAAATAAGGTTCATTTGAATCTTAATAAATGTCTTCATATTTCGTTTTTTAGGTCTTTAAATCCTATCCATACCTCTTTCAATATTGGTGACCATATTCTGAAATCTGTGGATTCAACTGTGTTGTTTTCGACTCAAAAATGTCCTTTAATCAGCATGTAGACTATATTGTTCCAAAAGCATATTCTATGCTAGCTTTCTTGAAATAAAATTGTGCTGAGTTTTCTGATCCATCTACATTAAAACTAATTTACACTGCCTTTGTTAGATCCAAATTAGAGTATGCTGCTATAATTTGGGCCCCACATTGTGGTATTTATATATCACGTATTGAGAGAGTGCAGACAAAATTTGTTAAGTTTGCAATCTCATCATTTAGGTTTGTTGATCCTATACCCTTCTATAGATCGAAAGGCTTAATAATTGGTTTAGAGCACCTAGAGTTTCGTAGGTTGTTCGATATTATTACTGGTGTTATTGATTGTTCACAATTGCTTTCTCTTATTTTTTTTCTTAGGAATTTTTTATGCACCAGTACATCGTACCAATTATGGTCTTAATAGTATTTTAACTCGCACGTTTATTCAACTAAATGAAATTAATTATAATCTACAAATGCGTTCTAAACTCCAAATAGTGTTTTGAACATCTGAAACTTCATTTAAACAATATTTGTATTCTATTTTAATGGATTTAGGTTTATAATTAAAATAGGCTAAGAATTAAGTAATTTTATGAAACTAACGAAAACTTTTCGTATTTTATTTTTGTGGTTATTTATTTACTTTTTTTTTAACAAAATTATCAGTATTTTAAGGATTTGCCAAAGCAACAAATTTTTAAAATAATCTTTTAAACATGAAATTTCAGAGATAATTTTGAAAAAAATTTTTAATATTTAAATATTTGAATTGAATTGTCAATTTAACGTTAAGGCCCTGTGCGAGGTGGCTGAATAATTTTCTAAACTAAATAAAAATTGACACAAGGGTTTAAAATTGATTTAAAAAATATTTGAAAATATTTGTATAATTCAAATAAATTTGTAAATCTGAATTTAGTTTTAGATTTTATTTAGCCAGTTCGCACCCACTTTAAATAAAAAATTTCGTAGATTACCAAACGATTTTCGTAGAGCGAAATAACGAAATATTTTGTATTGATTTTTTTTCAATCTAAAGTTTTTTTTAACGTACTAAGAGAAAAATATTGATTAATATTACTAATGAAATATTTATTAATATTACTATTAAAATATTGATTAATATTACTATAAATTTTGACTCACTTCAACTCATACAAAAATGTAGCCAGTATCCCGTAAATTTTTGCAAAATGTCATTTCGACTTGTAAATTTAACAACAAATATTTTTATCGTAAACGTTATTTTTTATTTAAATTAGCTTTTGCCAAATTAATTTATATGAAATAGTTTTAACATTTAACATTTTTTATTCAACATTTTGTAATTTCAAAGCCTAGAGGCCAATGAATAAATTACAATATTTCACTCACTTGAGTTACCTTAAAATTTAGAAATTATTCTGTTGAATTTTATATTTTAAAGTTTGTTTTAGATAGTAGGCGTGCTTTCAACGATTTCGTTTGGCTTTTGGTGATTATGCTCTATTTCTAAGAAATGCTGGTAGTTCAAAATCTGTTTACAATTCAGTTACAGGTGTCGAAACTTTGATTTTTTTTTTATAAACCAGACATTAAGTAACAGTCAGTAGTGTGAGTGTTTGAAAATGAAGCGAGAGATTTTATAAAAACATATAAACGGTAAGAAATTGGCATCGGGATTTAGGGATCATCATCCCTAATAAAAACTAACATCGAGTGTATAAATTTTTATATACAAATCCCAAAAAAAAAAAGTTGTGTAATTGTTATTTTTACTTTAAAATATCAACGTTAAGTATTTTAAGCAAATCTAAGTTAAACCGATTAAAATATTTATAAAAAATAATAATAAATAATTAAAAATAAAAAATAAAATTTTAAACAGTTATGATGAGGTTTTGGGATATGGATCAACTTTAAACTTAGTTGAGCGTGGTTTGAAACGGGAATAATGATAAATTGTATCATCAATCAAAATACCAGCTTATGATTAATATTTAAATTCTATAATTATCTTTATAATAATTAATAATATTAAACAGATAATTAATAACATTAAGGTTTGGTAACTTATCTAATAAACAGAGTAAAACGTTAATCATAGATACTTTCATATAAATTTGACATTCATAACTATGGTTAGGCGTTAAGCTTTGTTTATTCCAAGACAAGTTAGCAGGTCTAGGGGTTGGTAACATATCTAAAAATAATCAGATCGTTTTGTATAAATTACTACTATTGGTAAATAAAAAGCGTAATCTTAGCAAAAATATTCCTGCTTTGGTAAGCAATACCAATTTTTGGATAACAAACTATGTTTTCTTTAAATTCGTATTATGTTAAGATTGAACATTTATTTTCAACATCATAATGAACAACTTACCTTTAATAATAATTTCCTCCGTTTGTATAGAGGGTGTTATTGTTATTTGCTCTACTGGCTCTGATTTAATACTTTGCAACATTGGTGGCATTACTTGTTGTTGTTGTTGTTGATGCCTATGCAAAGGTTGTTGATGATGAGGATAATAATGTTGTTGGTGATGAAGATGATGAGAATGATGCGGCGGCAGTTGCTGTTGTTGATGGGAATGATGTAGTGGATGTGGCGGAGGCGGTGGATGTTGATGCGTATGATGTCTTTGATTTTGTTGTGAATACAACGAATTATGAGAATATGCATCAAAAGCAACACCGCCACCAATATGTCCACTTATTGCACTTCTACTGCTATTACTGCTGCTACTAGCAACTGGCAACATAGAATGTGAATGTGTAGCAGATGATACGTTATGTTGTGTATTTAACATTTCAAGGTCAAAAATTCTGTTACGACCAACAATACCAACACCACTACTACTACTTATAGATCCTGCACTGCCGCCACCAACTCCCCCACTCGTAGCAGGCGGCATTGTTGTTGAATAATGTAACGAAGAAGATGCCGGCATGTTATGTTGTGCTAATGCTGACGATGTGCTACTGTGTGTTGAAGCACTCCCCCCACCACCACCTCCTGATGCTGCTGTGGCTGCCATACCGACATAACCACTTGTAAACATGTGTGGCATTGTGTGATGATTGTGATGTGGTTGCTGTAGCTGTTGTTGTTGATGATGATGTTGTTGAATATGGCTGGAATCTCTTATGTGAAGACCATGATGAGGATGATAATGTTGCTGTTGTTGTGTTAAATTACCATGTGTGTACCACTGTTGTTGTTGTTGTTGCTGCGCATGATGATGCTGTTGTTGCTGCTGCTGCGTATGATGGTGATGTTGTGGGGGTTGTTGTTGTTGTTGGGGATGTTGGTATGGAGCATGTATGTGATAATGTTTACGTTGTGACATTTTGTAAACAACAACAATTACAATAACAATATGTAAAAGCAAATAAACCGTAGCGTTGCAAATTTAGCGATTTTATTGCTAAAACTGGCGATATATTTTAGCGTTTAGGCTGATTTAGGGAAGTGTTTCTTATTTTTTTTTTTTTTTATTGTTCAGCAGTTTTTTTAAAAATTTAACTTAAGGTCTACATGAAACATAAAATTAATCCTAAAACACGATAAATACATGCAAAGTAGAGTTGTAAAAGATATGAATATTCGGGTATCCGTTTTTCTAGCACGCAATATTGAATAGTATCTATTCAATAATGTATTTCTATTTATATATTTAATTAATTTAATATTTTTCTGTATCAAGCGTATTCTTGCCATTAAAGTACTATGAAAATACAATCCTATTTGGTATGAATATAAAAATTATTGAGTAGTGCTGAGACAATATTTAAAAAAGTATGTAATTGTGTCTATATATTTGGCCACGGGTTCATTTCATTTTCGATTCTAAATGAAAACACTTTGTAATTGTTATCGTTGGGATTGTCTCGTGGAGGTGATGATAAAAAATTAAAACTAATTCCCTCACCTCTCACAAAATGTTGATTATATCAATTGTTTCCTTGTGTAAATTTATAAAAAATGTAATTCAAAAAAATGCACTTCGATTTTTTCTAAAAAAATTATAAATTTTTGTGTAATTTTCTGTTTGAGTAGACTTGGACAATTTGTGGCAAAAATCACACGATTTTTTCTAAGGAAATAGTTTTTGTTGTACATAAAATTTGTTATCTATTTTTTGTGGTTTGTGTTTTCTTAAGACGTTCGTCGCTACACGAATGATTGCCTGTATGTATTTTGTTATTTTATATTCACCGTCTGAAGGAAAACGTCATCTATGTGTTTTTACTAAGAGCAGCAGTCAAAAATTTTGTTTTTTAATCGTTTTCTTTTTAATGCAATCAGCTCTATTTTACATCAAGGTGCATACTTGATAATGAAACAAAATACATTTTTGAATCCTGAGAATATTTCCTTTATGATACTTCTCGTTCCTTTTTAGGATATGGCGGGACCCGATTATTGAATAATTGCTTTTAATTCTGGAGGGGTCAAATACTTTTTATATTTTTTTGAGGAGTGCCCTATTTAAAGCATCTTAGACAGGGGTCATAGTATACCTTTAATGAAAGTATTAATTCTTGACTATGAATTATTGTTCAAATTACGTTCACTTAATAAGATGCTTTCATCAATTAAGTCTTTAAAAATATGTCGTAATTAAAAATTTTTAATTGACTCAGAATGGGTTAATTAATGTAGACAAGTTATACTTTTGAACAAAGCTATTTCAAATACAATTTTAACTAAATATATTCATTTCTAATAGAATTATTTATTAGTTTTAGCTTAAATCGCAAAACAATTTGAATTCATGTCTCTTCGAAAGGAGGCGCGTCCGCAAAACAAAAATTTTAATGTGGACATGTTAGTTGATGTACAGTTTTTAAAAATTTTTTTATTCATGCCGCTAGGCCTTATCTCGAATGTAATTTTTATACTTTAATCAAGTTTTAAGGATATTTCTTCTTGTTTTTGGTGTTTAATTTTTAGCAACATTGATTACGAATATCAAAATAACAACAAACCGGCTAAGAATGACAAAAAATCTATTTATTTACCAATGCTCTTTTACAAAAAAAAATTGCTCTCTTTATTTACTTTTTCTCTCTCTCTTTATATATCATTTCTTATTTTTTTTGCTTTATGTATTCACATTTTTTTTTACTTCTTTTTTGATTTTTTTTGTTAAGCTGTAATCTGACTTCCCAATTAGAAATTTTTTTCACTTTAAAATTTTCCATTGAAAATCTCACATTTTTCGGTCAATTTATGGAATTTCTTTTAAGATAGATACTTTTTTAGTTGCGTGCGGTAAATTTTTAATGTTTTATAAGCATTTTTATGGTTTATTTTGATATTATTTTTTGTGAAAAATTTTAACAATAAACTTTCGCAGATTCACCGTTCACAAAAATTTTCAACCATTCGCTTTGGTGCCAATTTGACAACTGAATGAACGATGGTAGACTGTGTTGCCAGAAAAGTTTTTGCTCATGTTCCCAGTAAATTCTTGAATTCCCAATTAGTGCCCAGAATAGTTTTTGATAAAATAACAAACACCCATTTTTTAAAAAATATATTTCTTGTACGGTAATATGAGCGTTTTATAAAACAATAAAAATAATATTTATTTTTTTTAATTTTATTTTTAAGAAAACAGCTTTTTTTGTCCTGTCGGCCATTAAATTTTGTATAATATCAAAAATACTTACGTCATAGGAAAGGCCTCTCAAATATCTTTTTAGTAAGGCTTAACATTTGGCCCCATTTGATATTTAATGATTTTTTTTGTAAAAACCTAAACTCAAAATTTTCTATAGATAACAGTAATTTTTGTTTGCATGAATGGATGCTCAAGGTTTTAAGCTTGTATTTAAGGTAATACATGATCCTCTAGCTCTTCAAATTACAATTTTTTGGGGTCAAACTAGAAAATTTCCACTTATTTACACACGATGGGTTTAAGATAATATATTTTTGCTGAGTAAAGTATTTCTCTAAACGATAGGCACTTTAGTGGCTTCGCAGAGCTTAGGGCAGGGCTTAGGTGTTTTCTCTTATGTGATAGAAAATTTAGCTGCTTCGTTGAGTAAATATTTTTGCTAAAAGAAGAAAATAAAGATAAGCAAAGATCCTCATTATTTCCATAAAATCTGGCACCGATTTCCGTGAGAGATAAAACTTATTTCATCCTTTTTTATTGTGATAACGATAGAAATAATTGATGAAATTACAATTTAATGGTTACAACGTGTGAAATAGGAAAAGTGAATAAAAATATGAATGTATTTAGATTGTTCATATGCAATTCCCAAAAAACTTATTCTTAAATGACATATCAGTTCAGTATCAATTTACGATTCCATTTTCTTTTGCATTTATTTAAAAAAAATCCTCTCCTCAATATTCTACCACAACTGAAGTCAAAGTTCCAAATTTGGATCAAATTTCCCTATATGGCAACACTTGCGACAACACAATTGCTTCTCATTATGACGATGCCACAGCGGTAAAGCTTTTTCAGCGATTTTCGGGGAAAGTCTGTGAAAAAATAAGGAATTTTCAAAATGTTATATTGATATTGAATATTTGCAAAAGATCTATTAATTAACTTTACCCTACTTTAATTTTGTATTTATTTATTTACAATGCAATAAACCAATGAGCCACTTTAACAAAATTTTTAAAAATAATTTATTAATTTTAAAGTATTTCTAAAATGAAACTAAAAATTAGTTTATTGACGGCTTGCTTTCCTCTTTAACAGTTTCCTCTTCTTGTTCTTCTTCCACTTCTTGTTCTTCGAATTCTTCAATGTAGAATTTGCTCAATATTTGAGTTCTATCCATAAATTCCGGAACCAACATCATAAACAAAAAAACCAGATAGTAAAACATTTGCACGATTACAGATAAATCAGATTTTTTTAAATAATTGGCGTAAAAAACACAAATCAAAAAGTATATTAGACATATGTAAAGACCAATAACACTATGAACTCCAGTAAAAACCTTACAAATACTTCGAGGTCGACCTACGATACCGGCAAAAGCAATAACAGTAATTAAAATCTATGGAAAATAAAAAAAAATTTAATTCAGTTACGTATTACAATTATGTTCACACTGAAGTCCAAAATACATATTTTCGTTTTTTTTTTCAGGTATTTGACTTTCAAATTTCATACAAATTTTAAATTAAAAACATGAAAAAAAAATGAAAATACATATTTTGGAGTTGAGTATGAATGAAGTATTAACCAGACTTTTAAAAAATAATTTTCAAAGATAATTAAAAAATATGATACATATATAAATTCGTGAATCATATATAAAGTAAATTTAATTAAAGTACATTTTTTGTATTTTAGCTTTTTTCTGAATCGATGTAATATGGGGAAACTTTATTTCTTAAAAACATATTGAAAATTAAAATTTATTCATGACAGATTATCAAATCAAATAATAGAAATATGTATTTTTCAAAGGTCTGGCCTTACGCTCTTATTTAATAAATCAGTTGGGTGAAATTAAGTGAATTTTCTATTTAAGTAGAGTTTGGAACAAAAACTCTCCACCCAAGTATTTTACAAAATAAAGCAATTTTTTCGCGAATCAAATAATAGAAATATGTATTTTTCAAAGGTCTGGCCTTACGCTCTTATTTAATAAATCACTTGGGTGAAATAAAGTGAATTTTCTATTAAAATAGAGCTTGGAACAAAAACTCTCCACCCAAGTATTTTACAAAATAAAGCAATTTTTTTCGTCGAATTACAAAATTGTCTTTCACTGAAATTAATCACAATTTTGTCTTTGTCATAGTATATTATATAAAAGAATACTTAGGCCTTTTTTTATTACCCAAATTACCAACGGATATAACAGCATGGTGAAAATATAGTCCTTTCTTGCGGGCGATACTAATTCATTTGGTTCCTGTTCGATTAAAATTATTTCTGGTTGGTAAACAATTAAACCAGCTAAAATACCAAAAATTGCAATATGACTGAGGACTGTGGAATTATAACGACCGAACAAACGGTATATCATACAACCTTGGAAGAAAAAAAAATTAATAACTGAGAATTTTTTTTAAAGAAATTTAGCAACTAAGAACGTTAGATTTGTTTTAATAAAAATTGACAAACTCAGCAAAAAAGGTCAGCTTTTTTTGCAAGCTGAGCTTTTTTGCATCATGTGCAAATGGCCATGGTGAATACCCTCACTATAAAAACCGACTTATGGGAGGACGTTATTGTTCTTACCATGTGTCATTAAATAATAGAATATTGAGGGCCAGATTATTGGATATAATACAAATTCCACTATCATTATCACTAACATTATGCCATATAAAGTAAGCGCTGCCGCTCGATGTGTATACACTCCTGCCATGGTTTTCTTTTTTACTTTTATCAATTTATCATTTTAATTAATTGAAATGTAAATTTAATAAATCTTTCTAAAAATTCCAGTTTTGAAGTTTCTTAATTACACAGAATCGTATATTTTGAAAGGGGAAAGAGGGGAACAAATATACACATAAGGAAAATAAGAAATTCTGAAGCTAAGAAAAATTATAAAGTCCAATTTAATCTGATAAATTTTTGAATAAAAAACTTTTGTAATTGCAATTAAAATTTAGAAAATTTCGTATAAAAATTTTGAAAACTTTTGAATACCATTAAAAAAACTGAGATGAGAACTTGTCTGTATAATATTTGAAAATATTTTATATCAAATCCAATAATTTTCAAAATGATATATGTTCAAATTCGTTTTATACCGGTTTTGTTTGCTGTTCCATTTTTTTCAAATATTTTGTGACATTTTGAGAACAAAATAAAACAACATTTTACAAAATATTAAAACTTTATAGGATATTAAAAAATAATACAAATTGCATTCGACGAAATGCATATTCGACTAGGCCTTTTAGTATTCTTAATTGTAATACATTTAATATTGGGATTCATTACCATGTATTTTTTATATAAATATTCATTACGTTTTCAAACGAAATATGAACACGCTTTGGTAAATCTATCTGCAATGCTTCTGATGGTAGCTGGTAAGTTAAAATGGTAATTTGAATATTTTACTTATACATTTTTTTCTTTCTCAAAGCTATGTGTATTTATCGTGTGTGTGACGGACTTAATACTCGAGGTCTTAAATATATACACATAGCGATACATTTAGGTGTTGTCCTTTTAGTATCATCTGCTTTGAGACCTCTAACCAATGATGAGGGAGAATTTAAAAAATGGGACTTTATGCATGGCTTTCCAGCTTATGTTATATGTGGGGGTTATTTGGTGCAGGTATTATGTAAAAAGAATTTATACATTTCGTAGTTCATTTGTGCGATTAGTCAAAATTAAATTCGTTTTTAGATGGCTTTAGCTGCACTCTTTCTGGTTATTGCTTTTCCTGTGGGATCTTTTCGTTCACAAGTAGCTATTGTACATGACATTATTGGTCTGTGGTTATATTATTGCTTCTTGGGTACAGCTATCTCTGGTTGGCACTATTGTGTTGATGAATTAAATGCAGCTGAAATGATGGATACGGGAGTGGAATCGGATGCATGTTTAAAAGTGCTGGATTACTATAAAACGATGATTATAGTGAATTCATTTTTTGTGCATTTTGTTTTATTGTTTCCACATTTTCAATGGGATGTGGTAAGTTTTATAATTAATATGTCAATGTGTTAAAAATAATCATAATTCCAAGTTCAAATAGTTCACAATTTTGAATAGAATATTTCTCATATTTTGAGTTGCCAACTCATTTCGAAAGATATGAGCGCCCTGGTAGTGTGCTAGCTTATCAGTGCGGGGGTCGTGGGTTCGATTCCCATCAGAGGCTCTGGTCTGTTTTCGCTACAACGAGCCGATGGCCTTTGTTGCTATTGCTCGGTTAGGGTTTTAATATATAATTTGTAATTATATGATTAAAAAAAATAAATAAATCATTTCGAAAGGCTTAGTCTACGAAATATGCCTATACGAAATAAAAATTCTCTTTTTTAAGATTTCCTGTAGGATATTTTAAAATTTAATTACGTATTTTAAAGTTTTTACATAAAAGTTGTCAGAGTATCTCATAGCTCTCCGAATCTGATATATTTTGTTTAAAAAACCTCCCACAAATTGTTTTTGTAACAGCAAATATCTGTTCTTCAAAATTATCTATCTCGGAAATAAATTCTATTAAATAAAATTAAAAATGCTATGGATTTTTAGATGAGTTGTTGTACCAGTGTTTAGTGTACAATAAGCGTGTTTTAATAAACGCAATCTTTGGTCGAGTAAAAACTCGGATCGCCCCGGAACGTAGAACTGATTTCGTAGTCTTATACTTTCTCTCTGATCAAATGTAGCTTTTTTTATTTTGATTTCTATTTGCGCTTTTTAATTTATTTTTCTTCTTATTTCCATTTATTATTTTAGGTGGGTTCAATTTAATAAACAAGTTGGATTTTGATGGGAGTTTGTGTAACATATTTAAAAAATCTAAAAGAAAAAATGCATGTTTAAATATTTAAACTAAATCATACAAAAAGTGTATTCTTTTACATGTTAATCTTAAGTATCTTTGATTTTTTTTTTAATAAAAACCAACTCTTAAAATCCTATGTTATTTTAGGTCCTCTTTCTCCAACTTTTCTTTGTAACATCTCCTTTATTTCTCCCTCATCTGCAAGCTCTTGCTTTTCTGCATATTCATCTAATACCCTACGCAGCTCTTTTTTAACCTCAACCACCCGAGAAGAATTTTTGGCTGATATTGGTATTATACGTTCAAATTTCATTATTTTTTCAGGTCTTACTTCACGTGGGTATTCTTCTACTTTCAATTCTAATTGTTGTATTAAATTTTTATTAGCTTTATATATATCGCTGGCACCATCCATATCCATTTTGTTCAGCAATAGTATGCAAGGTTTTTCTACCAGTGCTGGATCATATAATTCCAATTCCTTGTTAAGGGCAAAAATATTGTGTATAAAATCACGTTTTTCATGTTTTGGACTAAGCTGAAAACCGAAAATATCCACCATAAAAAGTAAAAGCCGTGTACGCTCTATGTGCTTGAGAAATTTGTGACCCATACCGAAATTAGCATGAGCACCCTCTATTAAACCAGGTAAATCTGCTATGGTAATGGATCTTAAATCTGGATAATCCACAGTACCAATTTGGGGTCTAATTGTGGTAACTGAAATATAAGAAAAAATAAATTATTCCATAATTATCTTGATATTATTAAAATTTTCAACTTACATGGATATGAGGCTATTTTTGGTTTAGCTTTTGAAATGGCTTTTAAAAATGTACTCTTGCCTGCATTTGGAAATCCTACCAAACCCACATCGGCTATTAATTTCAAATCCAAATTAATAACTTTGTGTTCTCCAGGCTTTCCAAGAAAATTAGTACCCGTACAACCTCCTACTCCCCCGCCGGCTGCTATGCAAGAAGTTCCTGGTTCATTTAAATCAGCCATTAGTTTACCCGTTCCATCATATATTTGTACTCCCACTGGTACCTCTATCCTCTCATCTACACCTCGGCGTCCCAAAATTCTTACTTTACTACTATCTTCACCACTAGATGCTGCTGCTGTTTTTTTCTCTCTATAACGTTGTGCCAAATGTCTAAGGGTAACACCCTCTTTAGCTTCTAAATAAACACAACCGCCTTGTCCTCCAATGCCACCATATTTGGGTATACCATTGCCACCATGACCACCCTTAACCGTTAAACGTAAAGTATCCAAGAATACATTTCTCATGTGAGCTCTAGGGGGCTGGTAAAAAAAGGATATAATTAACAAGATTTCTTGTATTTATATGTACACTTACCTTTTTAGTGGCCTTAAGTAAAAAGTTAAATAATTGCACCATTTTTTTAGTTATTTTAATTCATTATTTTTTATTTCTCTGAAATATGACAACCTTGCGTTATTTAACCCGGTGCTGCTGATGGTGCTTGTAAGAAACACATGTAAACAAAAATCATCTGTTTCAAAGCTCTCTCCTTCAGTTATAGCAGAGTTGCCAATTAACAATTTACTGCAATACTAAAACCATCCAGTCACATAAAGTGTATATGTGAGGGAAGGTATCAGTGTTGGATTTTGTCATTCCCATACAAGTAACACTTTTCTCATAAAAGTTTATGAAACTCCCTGTGACAGGTATAGAAAAACAGCTGTTTTTAAAAGCTTTCCCTACGAAATATTCAATATTGTCAGATAAAATGAATGAGGATGAAAATCTCATGGGATTGAGGATGAAAATCTCGATTTGAGGATGAAAATCTCGTGGGAAGGAATTTTGGGTATTTTAAACTATCTTTAATTTCGTTGATTAAAAAGCATTTTTCTTATATTTTTACTAAAGTTTATGAATTCAATGTGTAAAGCAAACTCCGATTATGGCTCTATGTGTAAAATTTAAATATTAAGGCACATGGTTAAAATTTAAAATGTAAAATGTTTGTAATACTTCTATCAAATTTCTCCAATTGGTTAAAATTTAAATTTTTTGTTAAATTATTGAACGATAGTTAAATATAATTTTTAATGTTCTGTTAATAATTTACGGGTTATATTTTATATTTTTTTCTCAAATTTACACTAAATTTTCCTAGTTTAAATATATTTCGAAATTTCTAAATATTTTTGGAGCATTAATTGGCAACACTTTCTCCTTATAAAATTTTACGAAACACCCTATTGTCTCTCTTAGTTTGTCATTCTTGTTTTTGTTTTTATACAACGCACGTGCTGCAATTTGCTAGCGTTTAAGTTTATTTAAAAAAATTGCAATTTACTAAAGAAATATCAAAAAAATGGAACCAGGAATATGTTATATTAAACCGGAGTAAGTTTGGCTGTAAACAAATTTATTAGAAATGAAAACTTTCATGATTTTTTTAATGTATAAAACTAGATATTTGGCGAATGAAGTAAAAAAGTCTGCCGCCGTGTCCGATGAAAACAAAACTAGCGAAGAAATTGCTAAAAGAAAACACTCGGAAGGTGAAGTTACTGTGGACAATGATAAGCAAGAGAATGAAAATGGAAACAGTAATAAATTTCATAAAACCGGAAAAAAAGATAGGAAAAGGGGACAAAATAAGGTATGTTGGGGAAAATCTTACAATTTCTATAAAAAATGGGCTAAAGTTCAGTGTAGGGTCACCTAACCGGTTGATCACAAATTCTTACTACAAATGAAACTAGTTTTAAGGAGTCTGAAGGAAAATTTATTTTTGGTTTAAAGTTTAATCGATGTGTCTCAGAAATTGTGAAGCAAAAATATGTTGGACGTACCACAGCGGTGAACGGCCCTAGTATGACCCATGGCGAAGCCGGCTTCGGCCAAGGCATTTTAAAGTAAATTACGTGAGTGAAGTTATCCATAAAAAAAACCCATCCATAGATTTTTTGTGCAAAGTTATCTATAAAAAAATCATCCATAGTTTTTTGTGTGGATCGCAAGTTGAACATGAGCTTATTGAACAAAATAGATTAAAAAGTCAGATATTTTAATAATAAAATTATTTAAATTACTAATACATTTATTTTTAATTTTAATACAATACAAGAATTAGCAACCATGTCCATATATGATTTTTCATTAACTTTGAGCTCCTCCGATGTTCTGTATAATGGCATACATATCAATGGAATCTTCATGATTCCTAGATCATTTTAAGGTATTTCGCATATTGGCGTTTTTAAATATATCCATAAAAAAAAATTTCGAACAAATATAAAAAAATGGTGCAACATTATTTTCTTGGCTACTCCCATATTCTGGATGATAGGATTCATACCAATGGAATGTTAATTAATCTTAGATTGTTTAAAGGTATGTCACTTATTGGCGAATCATTTTTAATTACTTCGAACAACCTTCCAAAGTCATCCATATGTAGATATGTGACTATCTTTAAAAAAAAAAAAAAACTAATAAATGAAGTACCCTTTCTTGGAAAAACTGGGAATGGTCAAAAGTTTGTAATTTGTATCTACGTTGAAGGTATGTAATCAGAAGATTCTAAAACACTTTTTCTAAAAACGAGTGGTTGGTTTAGAAATAAACTCGATTTATGTCTTTGAACCCAGTATTCTGGGAGCTTGTTGTTTTGGAATGGCCAGTTCCGGTTCAATTAGGAATGGTCAATTTGTCTTTAAACAAAAACAATCTTTCGAGTGTAGGTTTCAAAATTTATTACTAATGTATGTGTGGACAGAATTCCAAAATTAAAAAAAAAAATGTTTATTCTTTTCTCAATTCCTCCAATCAATCGATCTTTATTCGAAAAAGTGTTTTAGAATCTTCAGACGACATACTTTGAACTTAGCCACATATAAACCTTTGACCGTTCCTTATTTCTCCTACAAAGTGTATTCCATTTATCATTTTGGCAATATTATGGCTAAATTTATATTCCTGGTTGTAGGGCACTAGGATATTTCGCCAACATGGCACGCATAATAGCAACTCTTAAGAACAAGTAGAGCCTATTGGTATATGCCCCATATTGCAAATAATCGGAGGAGCTGAGAAAATAATATTGCACCATCTTGAAAAACGATTCGCCAATATGCGACATACTTTAAAATGATCTAGGAATCATGAAGATTCCATTGGTATGTGTGGCATCTTTCAAATCATCGGAGGAGCTGAGAAAAATTAATATAAAAATTTTTTCTCAAAGTAAATGACAAATCATATTTGGATATATTTACAAATTCCTGTATTATGGTAAAATTAAAAAATAATGTATTAAACCAAAATTCACGTGTTTTTTAGTAATTTTAAATCATTTTATTAATAACAAATCTGATTTTTTAATATATATTTTTTAAACAAATTTGTGATCCACTTAAGTTCCACACGTCAAAAATCTATGCATAACTTTACACACATAGTAAATTCTTAGTAAGAAGTAAATTCGTAGAAAGCGGCCTGGCCAACACAAAAAAATTGCATCATTTCACTAAGCCTACCCACTTTAATCATTACACAAAGCTTCAGTCAAATTTGGAACCATTTGTTTAAGAATCTTAGAACTTTCCTTATATTGAAACCTAAGAATTTTTCTATTCAGAAGTTTTAAATTAAAAATTATTTAGAATTAGAGAATTTTTAAAGTTTTGGAATCTATAAATTTTTATACCCTCCACCATATATGGTGAAGGGTATACATGTCGAAATATAGGTATAAGACCCCATAAAGTATATACATATATATATTTGTGATCCTTATGCAAATTAAAGTCGATTTAGCAATGTCCGTCTGTCTGTTGAAATTGCGATCACGACAGGAAGACGCAAGCGGGGGTCTATTTTTACCTAGATTATTGGACATCCTCCCCATCAGTTTGGTATTGGAAATGAGCAAAATTGGTCCAGCGGTTTTAAAAGTTATGAGTTTTTACCTCAAAAATTTTTTTCACTTCCATAATTTTACTTCAAAAGTTTTTTACATTATTTGTATGAAGAACAGAGAAAATTTTTTTAGGATATTGGTGGAGGGTATTCAAAGATTCGGCACAGCCGAATTTAAGCCTTTTTTTACTTGTTTTATCTCAAAATATATATTAAAATTTGAAATAATTTGTCTCAGAACATTTTAAATATTTTTTAACTTTACATTAAAATGTGTTATTTTTTTTAATTCAGAAACGCCCAATTTTTAGGGAAGATCGTACTTTACATCTTTGTAATTCTCTAATAAATGGTCCCTCTGAGGAAAAATGTCCATTAGAAAACTGTCGTTATGTTCATGACTTACAACAGTATTTGGCAAATAAAGGTGATGATCTGGCCGATAAATGTCCTGTTTATGAAGCAAAGGGCTATTGTCCACGAGGTGTTACTTGTCGTTTTGCCAACGCTCACATAGATGCCGAGGGACGTAATATTAAAAGTCCAGAGTATAATGAAAAAGCAGCATCTACAACCTGTAATGGCATAAAAACAGAATTACAAATACGTTTACGTAAACGTGATTATGATTTTTCAAAATCTAAAAATTTATTAATACAATTTGAAAAGGAACGAGATTTAAAAAAAAAGGAAAAACAACAGCAGCAAATAGAAAATGATACCAAAGAAAAACCTTTAGGATCATGTGTAGATGATGATGAAACCAAGGGTAGAGATAGTAAACAATCTAAACCCATAGATTTTGCGAACAAATTGATATTATCTCCTTTAACCACTGTGGGTAATTTACCATTTCGTCGTGTTTGTAAAGAATTTGGTGCCGATATAACGTGTGGTGAAATGGCTTGTTGTGTACCTTTGGTCAAGGGTATGACCCAAGAATGGGCCTTAACTAAAAGACATGAATCCGAAGATATTTTTGGTGTTCAAATTTGCGGTAATAATCCAAATATTATAACACAAACTGCACAATTGTTGCAAGAAACAGCCAAAGTAGATTATTTGGATTTAAATATAGGATGTCCTATAGATTTGATCTACCAACAAGGAGGTGGAAGTGCTCTTATGAGAAGATCTAATATATTAGAACTAACCACACGTACTTGTGCTGCCTTAAATCCTCAAATACCATTTACAGTAAAAATGCGTACTGGAGTTTATGCTGATAAAAGTGTGGCACATGAGTTGATGCCTTTAGTTGAGGAATGGGGAGCTGCAGCAGTAACGGTAGATTAAAATAATGATTAAGTATAAGATAGAAATTGAACATAAACATGTTTCTTCTTCTTTTTAGTTACATGGACGTTCTAGGGAACAACGTTATACTAAAACTGCTAACTGGGAATACATTGAAGAGTGTGCAGCTAAAGTTAAAAATATACCTGTTATAGGAAATGGTGATATCTTAAGTTATGAGGACTACAATGAAAAGAAAGTAAGTGATAATTTATGTAACTTAATTTTTTATTTTCCCTTACAACTAAAAAAAAAGTAATTTTAGTTTTCAATCATCGTCGGAAAATTTATGAACATATTTGCAATAGAAAAGTTTTAGATCCGATCCTTTTTTAATATCAAATTTGAATATAATTTTTATAAAAAAGAAATCTAAGAATTTCTTGGAACCTAAAATCTTGTCCATATCAATAAGATCTTAAAATCTAAGAATTTTTCTTGTATAAGCAATTTTAGAAAATTTCATATGCCGCGTTAGACTTAATAGTCAACTTAGTAAAATGTTGATTAAATACTTTATTTGTGTGCAACATAAGAAATAAATCCACTTTATTCTAGATTAACCTTGCAGTTGAATTCACAGAATTTAAATTAAAAAGCACTTAAGCATGCGAATATTTTGTTTTCTCAAGGTACTTGAAAATCTAAAAATTTATCAAATGAAAAAATAATTCTTAGATACTGAGAAAATTTTGTTGTAAAAAGTTGTAATATTGTGAGATACTTTGCGTGATATTGTGGGATACTCTGCGTGAATACATTTATTTTTGAAAATAAGTTTTTTACAAAAATATTTGATGTTAAATTTTTCTTAAAAATTATTTTCTTTAATCTGGTTTATTTACAGAAAATTCTGAAAAAATTTTTGCTATTTAATTTATGGATTTTTTTTGTTTTTTCTCATTTTAGAAAATTGCACCTCATGTTTCTTCTGTAATGATTGGTCGAGGTGCTTTAATAAAACCTTGGATATTTAAAGAAATTAAAGAACAAACAAATTGGAATCCTTCGTCGACAGAACGTTTTGAGATAATGCGAAAATATGTTAACTATGGCCTTGAACATTGGGGTTCTGACACTAAAGGTGTAGAGAATACCAGACGTTTTCTATTGGAATGGCAATCTTTTCTATATCGTTATATACCCTATGATTTATTGATGCAGCCACCACAAAAGATTAATGAAAGGCCACAACCATTTAGAGGTCGTGATGAAATGGAAACCCTAATGAGCTCACCGAATTCCCAGGACTGGGTAAAATTAAGTGAAATGTTATTGGGACCAGTGCCAGAAGGCTTCACATTTGTACCCAAACATAAAGCTAATTCATATTAAAGAACAGCATTAAAATGTTGAAGGTATACATAATAAAATAATTATGTAGACGCTATTTTGATTTTCCTTAAATAAAATTATTACATTTTCAAACAAATTTTCTTTATTTTCTTACAGTTTTCAAAAAGAAAGTCTCAAACAAATAATATTTAAATTAATAACATTTAATCTTAAAAACTAATCACAACTTTAAAAAAAAGTCGGTCCAAGGTAATTTTCAAATTTATGATTGTTGATAATAACTTAAAGCTTCTTCAACGTCTAATTTTGAACCCAAGAAAATTGGTGATCTTTCGTGGATTTTTTGGGGAACAATATCCAATATGGATTTCTTACCATCACTAGCCAAACCACCAGCTTCAATAATTAAATAAGCCATAGGGTTGCACTCATATAACAAACGTAATTTACCATTTGGAGCCGACTTGGTAGCAGGATATATAAAAATACCACCATACTTAATAGTACGATGAACATCAGCTACCATAGAGCCAACATAACGAGCACCATAAGGTTTACCCTTGGCAGGATCTTTTTTAGCCGCTACATAATTGAAAACACCAGCTTCCCAGTCAGCAGCGTAACCTTCATTGATGGAATAAATTTTACCCTTTTCGGGTACACGCATATTGAAATCGGTTAATATAAATTCGCCAATAGAAGGATCATAGGTGAAACCATTAACACCAGAACCGGAACCCAAAGCTAAAACTATGGCGGTGGCGGAGCCATATAAAGCATAACCGGCAGCCACAATTTTATTACCAGGCTGTAAAGCATCTTGTACACAAGGGGCTCCCTCAGATTCTTTACGATAAATGGAAAAAATTGAACCAATAGAAACTAAGCAATCAATGTTGGAAGAGCCATCCAGTGGATCAAAACAAACAATATATTTTCCCTGAAATGAAAACAAACAAACAAACAAAAATCACAAAATTTAAACGGCGATCTAGTTTTGTTATCAATAAATATAGTCACTCTTAAAAAGCTTTTTAAGCGCTGATTACAAGTTTGGTGTCCATTGAAAAAACGTGAAAATTTTAGCTTTTTGCGGTTATTACCGCAATTTGTTTAGAATTAAGACTTGATGATTAGGAAATTTGAATTAGGAATTTGAATAATGTATAAAAAGAGATTTACATCTGCTTGATTAAGGCCAAGTTTTTCGGATGTATATTAGCTTTGTTTATTAGTTAAGTGTTAGTTAAACTTAGAATTCTGTTTTTCAGATGTGTTTTATTAAGTTTATAATTTAAGTTTAACCGAGACTGGTTGATCAGTCAACTTAAAAAATAAATTTGACAAAAAACAGCTGTTGGACATTTGTATGCTAATGCCTACCACCGTTTCAGTATAATTCCAATTGAAATTTAACAATTTTGTCACAATCAAATTGACATTTTTAAATTAGAACTGAAAAACAGTAAATCAGTTTAATATTGTTTTGAGATTTACTAAACAGCCCATTAAATTGACATACAAAAACTAGCTTTAATGTTGCGTTACATTTCGCTCGAAATCTACTTTAAACTGAATTACTATGATGTACTGTATACTATTATACACGTACTAGATTTTGAAATCTATGTTAAACTGCATTTACATTAGGCTCGAAATCTGGTTTAAACTAGATTTCGAAATCTAGTACGTGTATAATAGTATACAGTACCATATGATCGAAATCCAGTTTAAACTAGATTTCGAGCCTATTGTAAATGCAGTTTTAAACTAGATTTTAAGCGTATGTAAATGCAGCTTAAGTATCTTTATTTATGGATTAATAGAGTTGTAGAATTATTGAGTATTTGGGTACTGAATACACTATACAGAACTATTTTAAGAATACTCAATATTTAAAAGTACCTACTCAACACATTAAGAGTTGCAATTATTTGTATTGAGTTTATAAATATCAATTGGATTTAGGTTTTTAAAATTTCTATTACTGGGGTAGATTTTGAATAAATCGAAGATTAAAAAAATGGTAAAACAAAGCATTTCAGAAATTTTTACCCCAATTTTCAGAGTACATAATTTCAATATAATATAAAACATCAAATCCATTCCTATTTCTTGTTAGTAAATCAATATATTTTGTAAAAATTTGTACCCAATATTTTTTTATTCTACAAGTCTTTGTTTTCTTACCTGCTTTTCAGTTTCCACTTCAATAACATTTTCATTTTCTTCCGATACCATTAAGCAGGTGGTATAGGATGATTTCAACATATTGATAAATAACTCATTGGACAAAACATCCAATTTTTTAACTTCTTCTCCTTGAACATTGACATCACCAGCAATACCATGCAATTTAGCAATACCAGCCTTACGTACAGCAGAGGCTATAGCCTTAATCGATGTTTGAATACAATTAAGCAATTGTGATAAATCTCCACTGGCATTTTTAAATTTACGCTGTTCCTGTAACACGAAACGTGTTAAAGTCATAGCATTGGAATCGAAAGCATGACCTTTTTGTGCCATATTTGCTAAAGGAAAGTACAAAAATAAAAAAAAATTAGATTTTATAACAAAATTTTACCATACAACATAAAAGAAAGAATTTATGCAATCAATTACAACGCTGGAAAATTACTGGAATTAAAGAACCGACCAAAAACATGCACAATTCAGCTATTTTAAATGTATTGAATTTTTCAACAGATTTTTAAAGAAATAATAGAAAGTTTACAATATACGACAACTCTATGTTACTTGGAAAGGAAGTTTAACGAGATAGTGGGTCTTTGGATTTAGTGCTAAGGTAAGATTTTTACTTTAGTAATAAATTACAAATTTAGTAAAGTAAACAAGTTTATGCTTTGTTTTTAACAGCATCACTTAACTTCTATTTAGCGGATTAAAATTTTATTTTGAAAATTATGATAATTTTATTTCGTTTAAATCGGAATATTATTTCAAAATTTTAAGAAAACAGAAAGTTATGTTTAAATTTTAAATCACCGTTTTGCAATCTCTATCAAATCTATTAAAATTTTATCCGCTAAATGTATTTGATAAGTGACATTTTGGTTTTATTAGTTACAATTTTTGTAATTGACTTTTTGAACTTACTATTATTGGTAGCCATTTTAGGATAAACCCTTTTCTTAATAGCTTTTTTAACCTGTTTAATATACATAAAATACACATAAATTTTTGTAAATCAATAATTTAGCAAAATCAAGATCAATTGATTTTTATCATAATACCTACACTTAAAACAAAAATACTACAGAAATATAACTAAAAAATTTTATAATAAAAAAGTCTACTGTTTTCTAACTTAAAATAAAATCACAATTTCTGTAAATTTGAACACAAACTAATAACAATTTTTAATATAAATGTTCGAAAAAATTAAAGATGGTATAAGAAAAAATTTGGATATTCTCGGGTATGTCTTATACATATACACCGGTAGACCCGTCTACCTTCTTTGTCTATATTTTCTATGAAAAAAAACAAAAAAAAATTTAAAAAACGAAAAATGGAGTAATTTGTACTTGAACCACTACAAATCGTTAGCTGAAATGCGAAAGGGCGTAACTACAATTTTTATTTTTTTTACGGGAGCAGCAAAAAACGCCAAGAGGCAATTTGAAAAATTCATGAATAAATCTGATTATAGAACGAAAAATATTGTGAAGGGATGTAGTTCAATACAGTACTTCATAATTACTCAACACCAATTTAAATTTGTACAGGGCAACCAAAAATCTTGGGAAAATTAAAAATATCTCAGTTTTGAATTTTGCTCATAAAAACTCTTATTTCTAATCGTAAGTCAGAAATTTTGTGTATGAATGTATTTTAGACAAATGAATCATAATAATGAATATAACCGTTTTTGAAAATTTTGTTAGTTACGCCCTTTTGCATTTCAGCTAACGAAATACCTTCTTTATAAAATATCCAAATATCATTGCAGTTATTGGCAACCAACAACGGTGCTTTCTTGTGAGTTGCTTTAGTTAAATAAACAATTTTTTACTGAAAAGTTGACTACATTAATAAGTTGTTTTTACTGCATTTGCATTTACTGGTTTTTTCAGTTATTTTAAATGAAATTGCATTCTAAACCTTTTTATATGAATTGTAGTTATTTTAAATGCACTCAAAACAGTTTGTACTGAAATTGACAGGTAAAACAAAATTATGTTATTTTTATCTGTTAAAAAGCTACTAATAAATACAGAGAAACACTAAAAAAGTCGTGAAAATAACTGATACATTTTAACTACGAAAACTTGAAAACAACTGAGAAAATTGGTACAAAACTATTGTTTTAACAGTATATATTTTTATTAAATATTTTAATAAAAATAAATATTTTAATAAAAAGTTAAATTTTTTTTCTTTCATTACTAAAAAATTAGTAATTACTTCATCCAACTTAAAATTTAAAATCTAAGGTTCGAAATCGTATTCCAGTTATTACGTTTTCATTGGATATAAAATAACATTTTCTAATTTTTTTGCAAATTAAGAATATATCAATAATTAATATAAATTAAACAAGAATTTTCAAAAACTCAAAGAATTTTTTTATATTTTAAATAACTAACAATAAATAACTGTTTACTGCAAAAATACTATTTTGGTGATTGTTTATAAAACAATGCATTAAAACGTAGTGAAAACTGCTGGAACACCTTTTGGAATTTCAACTTTAAATTTTAAGTAAGTAATATTTTTTTTTATTAAAATACCGAAAAAATAACTGTCATAAATTTGTCAGTTATTTTTACGACATTGTTAGTTTTTTTTACCGTATTTGCTAGTTGTTTTTAACAGTTAAAAATAACTATGCTCCTCTATAATTTTATAAAATATGAGCATATTTTCCAAAATCAACTTCTATAAAGAATTTGTTTCTACCATACAAAATAAAAAGTTAATCTGTCAGACATTATCAAGGTCAGGGAATAGGTTTTGTTTTTATTTTTAGTAACTTTATAAGATACACTTTTGCAATACAGACAATTTTGTTATCAATTTAGGGAAAATTACCAAAACAAAAAGCAAAAATAACTAGAAATGGTCTGGTAAACACACACATTTTTAAATATAGCTTTTTTTTATGTTAAAAAAATTCGTTCGAATTTTAAAGATGTTTTTTCTAAACAAAAAAAAAAATTGACAACGTAGACAAAAGTTTTGCAGTTTTTTGGACATACACTGTACCACCACCTCTTATATTGTACAAATTTTAATATTTTAGTTAATTTACTTACAATGTATTTGTTTACACCTACAATAAGTGAAAAAGTTATTTAAAGTTTTTAAAAATCCTTATTGGCTCTACCAACTGCTTAATTGTTTGTTGAGGGGCCCGTTGACCACGAGTCGTTACTCCAGACTAATTTTTTATTTGTAGAAAACTAGTAATATATTTAAAAATAAATATTTAAAGAGAACACGTTTTAATGCTCTTATTCCAAAACATTTTTCCACTCTTGTACAAATAAATTTAACCATGTTAATTTGGCGTTTTTTAAAACGCTAACAAATTTGGGTTGAAAAAAAGAGTACACAAAATTATTGCCATGAAACCGGTAATACTTATTTCAATTTAACATGGTTTTTCGCATAAATTATACAATAATTTATCAGAAAAAATTTTCAACTTTGGTAAAAAGTGTGTCAAGCTTTTGAATAATTTATATTAAAAATCATATTCAGATTCTTGGCTACGAATTTTGTATGTTCTGTTAAATAACTTGGCAACGAAATGTTTTGTGTGTAATGTATTTTAAGGTTTGTTTTTTTCGAACATTTAATTTAATTTAGTTCATTAAAAGAGCGTTGATAGTGTGCTAGCTTATCAGTGCGGGGGTCGTGGGTTCAATTCCCACCAGAGGCTCTGGTCTGTTTTCGCTACAACGAGCCGAAGGCCTTTGTTGCTAGTGCTCGGTTAGGGTTTTAATATATAATTTGTAAATATATGATTAATAAATAAAATAAATAAATAGTTCATTAAAAGAATTGATTTTGTGTATTAACACGTATTTTTTAATAATTCCCATTTATTGACCTAAAAAATAATCGCTAAATTGTCATTACTTTCACTGAGCATTATGTTGCGAAAAATGGCGATTAATGAGAGCATTAAAAGAGCGATTCTTTTTTTTAAATCAGCATAATCTTATGCAAATTTACCTATTCCAGATGTTGTATCTCCACACTCATAAAAATTTGTCGTTAGAATCTACTAAAAGTAATAGTTTAAAATGTAGGTACAACAATGATATCTACCTTTAAAATAACTAATAATTAAGTTTTTTAACTGTTAAAAACAACTAACAAATGCATAAAAACAACTAACAATGTGGTAAAAATAGCAAACAAAATATTACTATAAAGATTTTGAAATAACTAGAAAAATTTGTAAAAAGTACTGTTTTATAGTAATTGTATAAATAAAAGTAATATAAAATTGAATTATATAAAAATGGGAATGGGAATTTTTGATTACTATGCAAATGAAAAGAATTTCATTACTAATGGTAATGAAATAGCACAAATGCATAAAATAACTAATTATATATAATTACATAAAATTTATACGATTTAAAAATTATCAAAGTAGCTTAATACAGAAAATAATAAAATAATATATACAAATATTAACCCGATATTGGTAAATTTAATAATGTTATTAAATTAATAAATGATTTCTTGTTTATACAACGTAAGTGGTGATATTAATATGCCAAAAAAGTGATTAAATAATGGTTATGAAATTCAAAAATATTGACATTTAATCAATGAAATCAGATCCTCAATCAGATCCTGAAATTTATTTCATTACAATTGTTATCAATGCAATGGGAATAAAATCATCACTTAATTAGTTTACTCAATTCATAAGTCCCATGTATGCTTCACACCACTGTAATTCAAAATTCCAAACGGTATACCAGTTATTTTGTTTTAACGTATTAGAGATGCAATAAAATTTTCTGATTTTTATTTGCAACCTAAGAATAGTACTTTTCGTTTAAAGCAAACAAATAAAAAAAATGTACTGCAGGATATCCTGAAACGTAATAAATTGTGTCAAAGTGAGATCCTTTTCGTAGTTAATTAATGGTTCTCCTTGAGAGAACTTTACACGGCATCTTAGGCTAAGGAACACTTGGGGTCCTTTTTCTTCTTAAATTAACTACTTTAAAGAAATCGTTCAAAAATACAAAATATCACAGCTACATTTCTTGTTATTATTGGATAATGGAAAAATGTCATAAGTTTCGTTTTTTCTTTATGATAAGAATTTTTTATTCATTTTAAGAAAAATTTTACCTAAATTGAGAAAAATTTTAAAAGAAATTTTGGGTTAATTTTTAGTTCATGTCTTTTTTTTTAGTATAACTGTGATAATAATGTTTTGAATTTTCTATAGAATAACAATTTTAAATGCTGTTAAAAACAACAACTACGTATTACTAGAAAAACAAGTAAAAAAGGGCTCAATTCGGCTGTGCCGAATCTTTGAATACCCTCCACCAAAGGGGATGAAGATGATATACATACGTATATACTAAATTTTGCATGAACTGTAATATGAATATGTTTTGTCAATTTATGTAACGAACTTTTGTTATTTAGTTTTAGCAATGTTATTTACAGAGGTCTGCTCTGTTAGCGACCTTAACATTGTTCATTTTTACGTTAACTTAGTTATCATAGTATGTAAGACAATAAATGTAATCGAACAATAAGAAGACTTAATATCATTTTTACTTACTTAACAGAAAAAAAAAATAGATACAGAAAAATTGTACAAATTTGTATGGAAAATTTAGAGTTACCTTCACATTTTCACTCATAACTTTTGAACCGCTTGACCGATTTTGCTCATTTTAAATACCAAACTGCTCAGGAGGATGTTCAATAATCTGGGTAAAAATAGGCACCCCCGCTTGCGTCTTCGCGTCGTGATCGTGATTTCAACAGACAGACAGACGGACATCGCTAAATCGACTTAAAATTGCATAAGGATCACGAATATATATACTTTATGGGGTCTTAAACCTATATTTCGACATATTACAAACGGAATGACAAACTGATATATACCCTCACCATATATGGTGGAGGGTATAACAACAGGCAAACTTTTTTGAATGTGTATATACCGAACCCAAACAAGTTTTTTTTTACAAGTTATTAATATATTGTAAAAGATATCCCTAACTCAAAATCGTATTTGAGTGGTTTAAATATTAAGATTGTAGTATTCACAAAACCGGGAAAAGGGGCTGGTCTCCAATACACAAGCATGTGCAGACAATTTAAAAATTATCTAGTTTTTTTTTTTAAATACTGTTTTGTTTTTTAATTTCTTTTATCCTCAAATAACAACCACATGCTTAGCACTTCTAAAACTGAAACAACTAATGTGTATTAACTGGCAAATTTTTTTTGAGTGTATTTATCAAACCCAAACAAGTTTTTCAGGTTATTAATATGTTTTAAAAGATATCTTTAACTAAAAATCGTAGTATACACAAAACCAGAAAAAGGGGCCGGTCTCGTATACACAAACACGTGCATAAATTTAAAAATTATCGTTTTTAGTTTTTTTTTTTTAATTTGTTTTGTTACTTAATTTCTTTTATAATCAGACAACAACCACATACTTAACAATTCTACACAAATTGATTATTTTGTATGTTTTTTTGTTTGTTTTTTAATATTTTGCATTTAGTTAAAAATTATATTAAATATACTGATACATATGTATATGACTTTGAAATAACCTTTCTTTAAATATTTATTTTTATATAGTTTTTTAATATAAATGCAGATGTTTGGCTTTAAATTATTGTAATTTATACTTTAGTTAAGCCTATATGACACCTACTAGTTTCAGTATACTAAAACCTGCAAAAAATTATCAAATATTATTAATATTAGCACAAAATTTCAAATTTATTTTTTTTTTATCGAGCATCAAAATTTTTTTATTTTATCTATTTTTTTTTTTTTTTCAAAAAATATTTTTCTTTTAACAATATATCCGAAATGGAAATTGTTAATGCCCTAGGGATGGTAAAATCAAACTCTGTCGGTGTGGATGGAACGCCTTTTAGATTTATTAAGTTAATTGTTCCTCTATTTTGTAGCCATTTTGTACAGGTAGTAAATGGTTTGATTACAACATTTACTTATCCATCTTATTCGAAAGTTTCTAGGGTTGTTCCCATTCCAAAATCTGGTTCGGGGTCTGCTGTCAACAGTTTGAGACCGATTTCGAAGGTGGTTAAACACTTACTTAAATCTAGTATGTTAGATTAATTAGATAATAATAACATGATTAATGGGAAAAGGATACAGTACTTCTGCTTTATTAATTAAGCTGACGGATATGATTAGAAATAATCTGGATGTTTGGAGGGTAAACCTCTTAGTGTCATTAGACCTTTCGAGGGCTTTTGACTGGATTGATCAAAATTACGTGACAATTTCGGGTTTTCAAAAACTGCATGTAAACTTGTTTAATCATACTTAAAGGATCGTTCGCAATTCGTTGATTATAGAGGTCAAACCTCGGAAAATCGAAGTGTTAGAAGTGGTGTACCACAAGAGTCGGTCATTGGGCCACTCTTATTTGTTTTGTACTTTAATGACTTTATTGAAGTGATGAATGAGAATAAATTTAGCGTCAATTTGATGAAAACTAAGTGCTTGGTTTTTGAAAATTGTAGCGACTCTGATTTCAATATTCAATGAATGAATGGTTGTAACCTGCAGTTTGTTGACCACCTGATGTGTTTGGGAATTATGGTTGATGATAAACTTTATTTTCGTAAGCATATAAATACTTTAACTGGGCGAATAATTTACACTCTTGGGAGATTATATAATTCAAATACATATATATCTTCCCAAACATATCAGGCGAAGAAAATCAAAAAGAATTATTAAATTGAATTCTTATATTAATCATTATGTTAAATTCTTATATTAGCTAATTTCATGAATTTAATTTGTATTAATTTGTAGATAAATTGTATTTTACAGATATATTTTATTATTGGCCTAATGTGGCTTCAATATTACAATAAATAGTTGATCAAATTAAAAAAAAAAAATAAACGAATTTATCAATTTGTTTTAATTTCGTTATTTTTGTTTTTTTTTTAAAATATTTTAGCCAATTTTTTTTTACTTTCAAAGTCAAATTTTAATTGTTTTTAGGGATGATTTTTAGAACTAAAAAACTTTTTAATGCTATTTTAAGTACATGTCATATTTTTAGACATGAATCGGTATATTCACTTCCGATCCCTTTTTGTAATCTATGTAACATTTTAAGGCAATTTAAGTTTGTAGGTGTAAATATTAATTAGAAATAACATTTCCTTCAATATTCACTTTTTTAAGATAAGTAAATTTTTTTTTTGGCAAATTTTAGCAAATCTTCTTTCAAAAATTTGTAAAATGATTTCTAAAATTAGCAAAAAAAATTTGTAAATATTCAGTAAAAATTGTGTAATTTGTAAAACGTAAATAGCAAAAAGATTTGCTAAAAAATAATTTTTGTACTAAAAATCAGTACAAAAAAAAGTAAAGTGGGATTGAAAACCGTTTACAAATTTGTCTACTAATTTTTTTTTTCTGAATGATGAATCTAGAAACTAGCAAATGTTATTATAGAGGCTTAACAGTTCTGGCTTTTACACATGTTTCAAAAACTGTTAACTGTTTCACTAACAGGGAACTTAAGCCGATAAGGTCTCTCCGATCTTAATAAAAATCGGATATTTGAGAGAAAATTAAGGGATGCTTATTTTTTTAGCGGCCTTAACCCACGTTTAAGAAGTGAGGTCAAAAATTACTCAGTTCAGTAGCTAAACTTAGTTTAAAATATTCTATAGAAAATCCAATTATTTCTTTAGTAAATCATAAAATTTTTCTTTGCTTTAAATCCTAATTAGATATTAAGTTTTAATGCCTCTTTTATTTATAACATTTGATTACAAACAATTAACTATAAATTAAGAATTTTTTCCCCTGTTTTTGACATAAATTTCATTGAAAGGAAAAAATTAACAACATTTTAAACTATACAAATTGAAAACTCATAGTACAATAAAATTATTGTTACAATCCATTTAATTTAATAATATGAAAAATAAAACACTTCAATACCTTTCAATAAAAGACCACCCCAAAAAATCAACCTTTTGTTTGTTTGCTTCTTTGCCAAACAAAAAGGGTAAAAATGAGAATTTTACAAAAATCAAAGTATTAAGTGACATTTAATTGACTGCAAAATGTAACCCACAATTATTATTATTGTAACAGTTTGTAGATTTGTATTTAACTGTTTGATATTCCAAATAAAAACCAACCCTCGTTTTAGGGATACTTTGCTCATTGAAGTGGGTGGTATTAGTATGTGCTATAAAAGGACATACATGTTTAATTTTATTTTTTTTTTAAGGCGTTAAACTTTATAAAATTAACTGTTGAGAAAAGTAGATTGAGATATAATATTTTTTGATCGGTTGAGTATCTTCCTTTTCGGATTCTGATGATTTTTTGACTCAGACTTTGAGAAACTTTTAATTTGATTGCTTTCTTCAAACGAATCAATTGTGTTCGGTACAGGTCCCCTGTGATCGTCTGGTCCGATTTCAACAGCTTCTGTTCCCACCAAATACAGATCATTATCTTGGCGCCATGGATATTCGGCTTCGGCGTTGATTTTCCTGGTTGGCCGGGCTTTACATATGACTTTTTACACTTGGGGTTATCGTAATGTACCAGTAACAATACGATGCAAAAATGATTTATTGTTTCGTTCAAGCAGCATTTCCAACATGCAAAATCGCCTTTTAACGTCTCTCGGCTTCAATTCATATGGGACCCAATTTCCTTGCTTTTGAATGAATCTCAATGCTTTTAAACGTAGAGAAATGGCTTGTTGTGTGACTCCCAATGATACTGCTTCCAATTCCTCATCTTCAAACTTTTTCGGCTGACCAGGCCTTTCCTTGTCTTCTGTGTCGAAATCACCACTTTTGAATTGCGCAAACCATCGTTTTTTGAGTTGGTGCATGTTTGACCGTAAGCTTCTACCAATAATCGATAACTTTCAGCAGCCGTTTTCTTCAAATGAAAGAAGATTATCAAACTTCCCCGCAACACATCTTTTGAGGCATAAAATTCGACATTATTATAGCGATTGAAAAATATGCTTGTTTACACTTTGGCGTCTATCGTATACTAGATAATAATGACTGATGCTTACCCTCCAAAATACCATATTTGATATTATTGACACAAACCATATGTGATAGTTGTGCCATCTGTTGTCCAAATCGACATTATTAACTTGTATACCCAATACTACTAGTACCTGTCCAAGAACCATATTTGTTTATTTTAATAATTTTCTTTATTTTTATTTATTTAATTAAAGTAATTTACAAATTTTCACTTTGATAAATTTTTTCTGTAGAAAATCGTGTCAATCCTATTCCTATCGAAATATCATTCAATTATATTAATCTAAGATTCTGAAATAGAAGTCATAGATTTTTAGAATTTTTTGTAGAATAGAAAAACAGATTTTTTTTTCTGTAGAAAACAGCCTCAGATTTTCTTTTAGTCAAATTTTCTCTAATTTTAAAATTTTGTTTTAAATAAATTATAACATAAATCAAACAATTGTTTATTTATTTTTATTCGGACCTCAGAACCAAACAACAAAATTAAGATAAAAAATAGTTTAAGATTCTGTGGCTTTTCCTATTCGAAAATAAAAACCTATTTGAGAATTTTCCTTAAAAACTTCTGTGATTCTGTGATTTTTTTCTATAAAACAATAGGTACTGATTTTGAAAATGTATAAAGAGCAAAATAATCTATGGCTTGTATTTTTGGTGAAAATATTCTGCACCAAAAATTTTGTTAGATTTAAAAATTATTGATACACAAATATCGTTACAGATACCATAGGAAATATTGGATAGAAAAATTGTTATATTGAAAAAAAGTTGTTCTCTTAAATTTGTCTCAAATAAATATTTGACTTATATCGATCACACGGAACAAACACGACCTAGTTAGATGTTTTTCTAGTTTTATAAGTTAATTTCAAATTGTTATGCTCTTATGCATTGGACTTACAGTAAAATTTTCCGATTTTTATTTGCAAAATTTATTAATAATAATTAGGTCAATAAATAAATAAAATTTAAATTTTATTTCAATATTTTCCATAGTTTTGTTTTAGCTCTGAACACATAAAAAAGAGAAACGCTAAAATAATAAAATCGCTAAAATAAAAAATCACTGCAATTACAAACCGCAAAAGAAAATCTTTGGATGCATTTTTCGCAAATATTTTTTTCCAAAACTTTTATTTTGGACAAAATTTTGTAGTGAAAATAATTAGTTTATATATTTTTTTGTGAAAAATTTAAGAAGCGATTTTTTGTCAAAAAAAAAAAACAAAAATGCAAATTTTACAATAAAAAGTATTGAATTTCAGATTCTTCAATAAAATTTTTTATTTTTTTTAAAACACTTTAATTTACATTTCAAAAAAATTGTTAAACTACTTTTTATTTATTAAATATTTATTAAACATGAAAGTTCTTATTGTACGAATAATATTTCGAAAAATTTATCACTATAATGACTAGTTACACACTCATCCTACATTTTTGGTTAAAACCCCACGATAAGTGGAATTACTTCTTAATTCTAAAATTTATATACAATTACAAATAAAAAAGTGTCTTCCCTGCTGCGCTTAGCTCCCTTATTGCCTTCCTCCTTGTAAATATTATGTTAAATGATATAATTTTGTATCACCGATAATATCAACATCACTACCCTCTTCATCGTCGACTTCATCATCATCATCCAAATCAGAATAATCATCTGTAGAGTAATCATGATGTAAGAAACCCACACCACTATCCATATTATGACCATTGGAAATATTGCGCAATATTTGTAATTGATGGTGTTGTTGTGGGTGAGGATGATGATGATGGTGAGCGGAAGCCGATGAGGGTGAATGTAAAGTTTTTCCTTCACTTATACCCCCATTACTGTTTGTATTTCCTGTTATAGCATTTCCGTTATTATGTGATGATGTCGTAGATGATGATGATGTTATGGAGCCATTTTTATTATTGCCGCCATTATTGTTACTTGCATTTCCCTCTGAACGTGAAAAATCAACCGGTTCTAAAATGAGAATAAAAGGAGAAAAGAAGAAAAGTTTTGGTAAGTTTATTTTCTTTGTATTTATTTAACAAGATTTTTATAATTTAATTATTTTAAGTTTTAATGTCGACCATTTTTGAGGAAATTTTCTTCAACAATATCTCTTCCTTTAAGATTGTATCTTAAGAAATTTTTATTGTGTAATAGTTTTTTTTAATGGATTTCAATTCACAAAATAGTTTCTTGGGGTTTTTTTTGTCTTAGAAAACTTTGTTAAGAAGGGGTCAATTGACAAAATAATTGAAATGGTTTTCTTGAAAATGGCTTTTATGTTGTCAAACTATTAGAAAAGACAAGTAAAGGGTAGAATAGAATAATAAAAAAGAAAAAGAATTCTTAAAAATTAAGAGTTGTAAAGTTGTTGTGAGGAGACTGTTTTTTTAATATATATTTGAGTAAGAAAGAAGAGGTACATAGAGATTTGTTAAGGGGATGTTTTACAATTTACACTTGTATTGTGTTACTTTCTATAAGATAATAAACATAAATCATAATGAAATGTTTCAAATTATTATACTTTTCTTTATTGTTCAAAGAAATAAGAAAATTTTAAAAAAGAAAATGAAGAATCTATGAAACTGAATTTCTTCTTCAACAACTTTTTCAAAAAAATATTGCCAATTAAATTTGCTAAACCAAAAATGTTGTGTCCCCTTAATACTCACCATTTAAAACATCTCTTCGCCTCAATTGTTTTTTATGTTTCATACGACGATTTTGAAACCAAGTCTTTACTTGTGTTTCACTCAAACCCAAAGATGTGGCCAATTCTACACGTTCTGGTGTTGATAAATAACGCTGAGCCTCAAAACGTTTTTCCAAACCCGATAATTGTGGGTCACTAAAAACGGTGCGTGCCTTTCGTCTGCGACAATGCCGTAATGCATTAACACCCATACCCAAACCCAAGGCTAGTTCTGGCATACAACCACCAGCAAATAGATGTCCACCACCAAAGAGACCAGCTAGAAAAGGAAACACAAATATAATGTTATGTTATGTCCTTCTTGTTAGTTTACAAATAATTAAATTATTTTAGTGTTTTATGACAAAGGGGTCACTTCAACAGAGAAAACAAAAACTTTTTGATTGATTTTAATATTGTTATTCACCCTAATTTGTTGTTTTTTTCGCCCATTTTATTAGTGGTGTTAATTAAATTTATAAAATATAAAACTTATATGAAAATTTACAGTCTTTTTCATGCTAAGAGGGAGTAATTAGGAAAATTTAGGCATTCTTTTTAATAGTAATTGTTAAATTTGAAGGATACTACAAATTCAGGGTCATGGTCTTGGGCGTGAAGTTTTCTTACACCGGACTTATGTAAAGGGTGTCTCAGTAAGAATGCACTTTTTTCATTTTAAAATAAAAACACAAATTTTTTGAGACAGTTGTAATTTTTTTATTGGATTGTAAAGAAGATATGTTCCGATTAAGTATGGAATAAAATATCCGTCAAATGGCCCCCACGGCTCTGATGACAGGCCTTTTCATGAAATTTTCAATAAATTTTTCACAGATATGTGGCTATATCTCACCGATCATGCGTTGGATCTCAGATTTGAGCTCAGGAATTCTTTCTGGTTTATGCGAATAAAACCCCAAAGAAAGAAATCGCACGGCGTTAAATCGCATGATCTTGGTGGCCAGTTGAATTTCTTGAGATAATTTTTTTTATGGAATTTATGCATAAAATAATAAAAAATAATGTGACTATACCCACACAGCGCCAAACCCTTTGGGAGTTTAACTATTCTAACCTCTTACATTTATCAGACATACACTTAAAATAGTTTGTAAGTTAAAATAACAGAAAATGTCATTTACAAGAAATGATATTCCATTTAAAATCCGGTCTACTTTAGTTTTATTTAAATTAAATGCCTTTTGTTATTTATTTTTAAATATTGATTACTCAACTGACACATTTGTAAGAAACAAATGAAATAATCAGTTAAAATAAATGTCAAAATTTTACCTACCAACTCCTTAAAAAAATAAATGTTTTTATCATTTATTTGAAATTGTTTCCCTTTTTGTATTTTTTTTAATATACTCGTACAATACAAAATGTATGTATGCATAGCTATAGACACTTTTTGTGTGAATGTGTTTGTGTATGTCTGTGTGTTTATGAAGTTCTTGTAATTTAAATTGAAAAATTTTGTATATATAAAACCAATTTAAATAAAAAAAACAAATTTAAATTTTTTGAATATTTTTTTTTGAAACAGACAGCAAACAAAATTTAAATTTGTAATAACTGTTACAAACAAAAATAAACCACGAATTTCCGTTTTGTGGGTAAATTTTTATTAAATTTCAAATAAATGAAAAAAATTAATGAAACTGAAAAAAATCGGTAAATGATAGTAAATTATTTCGAATAAATGTATAAAAAGTTAATGTAGATATTTCTTTGAAAAATAAATGTATGTTCCTTTATTTTTAAATGGAACGGAAAATTTTTTTATTAAACTGGAATTACGCTCGGAAACGGTGTTACACAGTGTAATTAATAAAACATACATATCATAATTTTCGGTTGTAAATCCTTTAAACAAGTACGAGTATTTTCATATAGTTATACATTTCACCGCGGTTTGTGCAACTTCCTCTAATTCCGTTATCCGCACAGTAACTTAAAAAATTACCTTATTTGTATTTACAGGTTGGTTGAAAAGTTCCTGCGCTAACCAAGAGATGGCACTGCTAGGTCCAAACTTTTTTTTTCTCAAGTTGGTATAGCTGTCCTGAGAACACATGCAAAGTTGCAAGTCATGCTGTCAATTCTTTCTTTGTTTACAAGCCATTTGAAGTTGACGTGTCATTGATTTTTTTTAATATGGAAAAAATTGAATATCGTGCAGTCATTAGATTCTTTGTTTTGAAGGGTTTAAAGGCAAAGGAAATTTATGAACAAGTGTTAGAAGTGTTTAAGGAGTCCTCACCTTCAAAACGCACCGTTGAATTTTGGGCTGGTGAATTTAAAAGTGGTCGTACCAGCCTTGAGGACGATCCACGCGAAGGACGACGAAAAACTGCAACCACAGCAGAAATCATTGAGCAGGTTCATAATATGGTTAGTGAAGATCCAAGTTTGACTAAGCGTGAAATTGCTAATGCCATAGGCATCTCAGACGAACGAGTACTCCATATTTTACATGAAGAATTACGTATAAAAACTGTTTGGAAAGTTGGTGCCGCACACATTAACAATTCAACAAAAACTGGATCGAGAACAAATTTCTCAGCATAATTTGAATCGTTTTAAGCCGAATAAAACCGACTTCTTGCGTCGTTTTATAACTATGGATGAGACTTGGATCTACCACCATGATCCTAAATTGAAACCAGAACGTTTACAGTGGACTGAAGCTGGTTGTTCAGCATTGAATAAAAAAAATATATTTCGTAACAAAAACAGTATTCTTTCATTTCGAGCGCAGGAACTTTTCAACCAACCTGTAATACTACGTTAATGCTGAACTCCAAAATTCGTATTTCTTTTTTTTCGGCTTTTCATTATTGTGCATATATTTTATAGAAATTTTAAATCGAAAGCTGTAAATTTTAAATCGTAAACTTAAAAAAAAAACTTATGTTTCATAAGTTTGTTTTAAAGCATTTTGCAAGACAGTTTTTGTAATTTTAAATTTTTTCGACATTGGTCCCCTTAAGACAAAAATATCACACTTTAAGATCCAACTGTAAATGCCGATGATACAAGTATAACGAAAAATTTAAAAAGGCGAACCCTACGTTCGTCATTTGTTTTTGGAAACTGCCTTGCAAAATATCTACTATTACCCAGTATTGGGGATATGAATATTATATTTTTTTAATTCTCTTTTGAAAATTACATTTCCCTTTCCCAATATGCACTTGCGAAAAATGGGAAAAATCCTTAAAAAACAATATCATACCTTGTGATAAAAAATATGGATCCACAGATTTATACGCTCCCGATGACGGTGATAAATATCCCAATGTCATTTGTAAAAATCCATGATCACTATAAGCTGCGCTGGGGTATAAAACATTACTAGGTGGTGGCGGTACATGGTGATGTGAGGGTGTTGTTGTTAATACTGTAGCTTGTGAATGTTGCGTGGGTGCATAATTGTGTGTTGCACTGTTCAGTAAAGGATTTGTTGCTGCGCCTGGGGGCGTTGTTGAAGTTCCTTGCGTTGGTGTGGCATTACTTGTATTTATTGTCGATGTTGTGTGTCGTTCAGATTTAAGGTTTCTGAAACGATTATTAGGTGTATTTAAAATTAAATTAGGTTTGTATGATTATTAAGGTGTATCTTAAATTACGTATTCTTAAATTTCAATGCTAACACACCACCGTTTTGTATCATTTGGTTTCAAATGTACACAAAGAATACATATGCATTGTAACAACCGAATTTCTTGCCAACCGAATGGTTTGGTTGAAGCCACCGATGTATTTGTTTGTTGCAACAGAATTTCGGTTGAAACCAAATGTTTCAATTGTATCAATTGTTTGGGACAACTAAATAATTCAGTTGCTGCAACCAAAATATTCATTTGGCAAGAAATTCGGTTGTCATGATAAATCTGTTTTCTCTGAGTATGAATTTAAATTTTTTATTTTTGGAAAACGTTAATCCCGAGCTTTCTCGCTACATTAATTACAACAAAAGCCTTTGCTTCACCATTAAATACACTTTAGTTGAAGCAACAACAATAATACGGAAGAAAGTAATAGCTTTGTTAAAAACATGTGATTTTCGTTATAAACAAAAAAATAACTGCAAAATTTTTGAGGTGTTTCTTAATATCTCATTTAGAATAAATCTACATTTAAACTTAAATCTACATTTAAAGAGACATTTAGGAGAGAAATTATGCTACTCACGGTTCTCAAAATATTTTTAAAAACAGTCCTCGAAGAGAAAAAAACTCTTCACAAAAAACGCGATCAAAAAATTAAGAGTAAGATAATCACTTTGATTTTGATGAAACTTGAATATGTTGTAGAAAGAATATAAGATAGATTTGTCTTGTTTTTTAAGCCACTTGTGGAATTTAAGCAGTCCAAATGGGGTTAAAAATCGTACCTTTTATAAGATTTTTCCTTTTTGTGGGATATCCGCAAAATTAAAACTATATGCAAATGTTGTTGCAGCGTTGTAAAGGAATTTTTAATGGTTTATGTTGCAAAAAATAATTGACTTAGACCCATCTTCAATTATACTGATCGATTCAGAATAACTACATGTCGAAATTCTTAAGATAATTATATAAAGTTTAATATAATTTTTTATTTAAAATTGTTGAAATCAGTAGATGTTTTGACCTAGACGCAAAAGAAAGGTCCTAAATAAATTGGACGCAAATGGTATTAAAATACACTAAATCATTGATATATGATCATTATTTGATTATTATTATTTGGGCAGTGAATTTAATCTTAATATAAACTAAGTACTTAATATTTCTCCAAATGCACTTTTTTGGCAATTGCATGAAAGATTTTCTCTACATTTTCTGCCTCGTTAATTTTTCCGCATGTAAAATAATTAATATTACTTAACTTGTGCTATGATATATATATTTTACTTGTTTTAACCTTCAAATTTTAAAACGCTCCAAGGAGTTAAAACGTGGTGCTTACTTTTTATTAATCAATATATTTATCGGAAATGTAAATATAATTTTTTCTTTCGAAAAATTAATTTTTGTCTGATTAAATGGATTTTTCACAGAGTTTATGCCACACCAATGGATTTGTAATAAAATTCTACCCGAAAGCCATGCGTCCTTATTCCTCAAATGCTTAGATGAAAATCTAAAAGTCCCATTTTGCGAATGCTGGATGGTAGTGTACAGATTGGGAGCTAAGTTGTTGTTGTAAAAAATATATAGTTAAGTTAATGGAGAAGCATTCTACTACACAGAGAAAATAGATTCATTATGAAAACCGAATATTTTACCAAAATATTTTACCAAAATTCATAACAATCGGACAGTTTGGCTGTTGTTAAAAAAATTTTGTTACAAAAAAACTGTAAAAAATTCTTAAAATTCTCCCGAAGTCTTTTTCTGGTAAATTTCTCTATTAATGTTGAGATTTTATTGAAAACATATTTTTTTAATATGAAAAATTCAAAAATTTTTGGGGATCCGTGAGCAAGTAAAAATGTTCATCAAAATCGGCGTAGGGAAAACGGAATCTCAGATATGAAATTGAATTCTAAAAATGTGCATACCCATCTTGGTGTGCCAAAGTGGAATATTTTAGACAATGTTGAAGCAAAGAAACAACTTAGAAAACAAAATAACAACACTTTTTAAAGTCGTTAAGAAAAAGTGTTAAATGCAAGCAAAAATAATCTACACCAAAAAAAAGCCCTTCCAATTAAGCATTTTCATCGATGAATTTAACGTGCGCTTGTTTGTCTAAGGAAGGAAGTATTTCTTTATGATTCTTCGGATCTTATTTCTTACAAAAAAAAACGATTTTGAAAATTTTTCACTAACAATATTATATCGTTAAAAATAATCTAAAATACATATTGAATTAATCAAAAATACCGATTTTTTTATTATATTCAACCCATTTTGTTGGTCATTTTCAATCATTGTTTAATAATTGGCAAAAGTAATAAAAAACAATTGAAATTCGTTTAAAATAATCTGCAACATTTTACTGACAAAACGTTAGAAAAACGATTTTTGTAATTTGCTTTTCAAATTTGAAAGTTTTTTTGTTTGTATGTTATTACAACCCAACATACCAAATGACTTGAGAAAAATATTATTATAAGCTTACAAACACAAGCCTTAAGCTTGAAAAAGACTTGAGAATATATTGAAATATATAACAATTGTAGAAAAATCAAAAAGGAACCCACGTGAAAATATTATGTGTGTATGATTACTATAAGCTTATTCTTACAATTGTAGAATAAGCTTACAAAAAAAAAAGAGAAATCATAATTATTTTCTTTAATTTAATTTATTTTTTATTTTAATTTTAAAAATAAATAATAATAACTCATTTTAAATATAAAAAATAATAATTCATTTTAAATATAAATAATAATTAATTTTAACCATAAATAAAAATAATTAAAATTAATATGCAATTGCACGTTCACTATATAAAATTTACAACTAAATGTACACGCAAAACACGTTTGACAAATTTAAAGAAAAAGTAATGGCACTTGTTGTATGCCCTATAAGCGTAGAACAAAGACAACAAGACTAGAATGTATTGAAAAATATTTCTATTTTAATCGTCATATTGCGTTGTTCAATATGTGTATGTTGTTTATAGCATACTTTAGAAAAAGTTATGTATAATAATCTTTTCTCAAGCATTGTTAAATACTGCTTGTGAATTTACATTTTATAAACATTATAATTAAAATTTTATTTTTTATTTCTGGATGTATATGTGAACAATTTCTTGTAATTTGTATTGAAATAATTTCGTATTTAAACAGACTATTTTGATAAAAAAAACGAAAGTGAATTATTTGAATTTGTATTTTTAGAAATAGAAAACATAAAATTTTACATTTAACAGAAAATTTCAACTTCTACTGAAAGTCCGTATTTTTTATAGTTTGTTTTTTGAGTGACTGATTCAAATAATTAAAAAATATATTTCTATGAAATTCAATTGATTCTTCTTCATTTAAAAACATACTTTACCTATTACTCTAACTAAACGGAAAATATATTATGAATGTAAAGCAAATTTTGAGTTATCCCACAACACCTCACAACCTTTTTAAGGTAATTTAGTTTGTAATATTTAAAAATTTTTGTTAAAATTAAATTTTCAGTAAGAAAATTTGTATATCCCACTTTTTGCAAAAAAAAATCCACTTTTTCGTTGGCTGAATTACACAGTTGGTCACGATGAATGAAAAAAGTCATCAATGCGTATACTTATTATAAATTCAATATAATAATCATACGCCCTAGGAAGGAGCCAATCTTATTTTTATTTTTACATGCATAACTACATATCATAGATATGAAATTGTTTATAACTTTGAAATTTATTCAGCCGTCGGTTAAACAGTTTGGTTTCTTCCTCGGTAAATTTAAAATTTACAGCAAGCAAATCCTACCTTTCTCTACTGATAATCCTTTGATAATCCTCTGTTTCATGACGATTATTATGATTATTTGAATTTTGTTTTGAATGAGTACTATTACCGTTACTGTTATTATATTCACTTGGTAGCAGTGATGTTGAATTTTTTAATTTATCACTATCACTAGATGATTTCATAGAATTTTTATTAAAAGATTTTAATTTATTTAAAACACTATTGCCGTTATTGTTATTCGTGCTGTTATTATTGTTGTTATTATTATTTAAATTTTGACATAAAATATGTTCTATGGAAAATGGAGTTTTTGAAGCCACCATTGTCGATTGTGTTTGTTGGTTACTGTGATTATGTTGATGTTGATGATGATGATGCTGTTGTGTTGCTGTATTATGAGGCATCATTTGTGGTAATTTTGTTACTAAATTTGTTGGCGATGACGATGATAAATTTTCACTTATTTGTATAGACATATTTTTTTTTTATTATGTATAAGTGTTTAATTTTTTTTTTTAGAACCGTTAAGTTTTCCTCAAAACAGTTAGGTAATTTTCGTTAAACGATTTTAACGTTGGTTGTTTACTCGTTGACGGTTGCATTAACAGTGATTTATACAAATTTATACCACAAAATCTGTACTTGAGTTTATATCACCAAGTTTTTTTTTCTTTCAATTTTGCATCTCTTCAATCCTTAACAACATCACTATACATCAATAGGAAACCAACGCATGTAGTTAGTGAGTAGCTCGTGTAATTTAATTATCCTTTTTACTATATTGCAACCCCCTCCTATAACAAGGATTTTTATTAACCCTTGTCGCACAGTGATTTTTGTTTAATCAAATTGTAAAGATCCTTTTTCTATAGAGAGAATATTTCATTAAATAGTGTTTGACCGAGTATTCGGCTTCGGAGTTCGACCAAAAAGTGGTATTTGGCCAAGTTGGGCGTTCAGCAAAATTTTGGCCGAACTTGGCCAAACACTACACAGAGAAAACAGATTCACTGCTGCAACTTAATTTCTCACTTATTTTACTTTAACTAATAATATAAAAGTTCAATCCTTCTCATTTTTGAAATGTCGTCTTTGAAATTATTGAACTCATAATCTTTTTATTTTTTTATAAATTTGGTATTTTTTTTTAGTTTAGTACACACAGAAAAATAAAATGCCAACGAAATTAAAAAGTGTATTTTGGTTGCGACAACCAATAAATTCGGTTCGGCAACTACATTTAAATGTGATTTCTAAATAATTTGGGTGATGCAACCAAAATTCAGTTGTATTAACCGAATTTTGTTGTTGGAACCAATATTCAGTTTTACCAACCGAATTCAGTTGTAGAAACCGAATTTCATTTGGAAATTAAGCAATTTTTTCTCTGTGTATATTTGACTATAAACTGATTTTTTCGTCAAAGTCAATCGAAATTAAATTTTTTTTAAAGTAAGAATTAATGTAAAAAGTTTGGTTTCAGCCGAACATTGCAAATTTGGCCGAAGTTCGGCTACGACTTCGTTGAAAAAAAGTTGGTTCGGAAGGACACTATAAATCAGTGCAATCTGTTATAAATTTTTAATGAAAAAAGAAAATTTTTCATTAAAAACTAGTTTCATAAAAGTTATGAAAATTTCCATTAATGTTAAAAATATAATATATAAAACATAAAATATAAAATATTTACCGAAACCTATCTCTGCGTAGATTTAGACATATTTTCCCTCAAAGAAAATTTGTACATTTTTTATATACAAATTTACAGCTCTTGAAATATTTTTCGTACAAAATATTATCCCTGCCATTTAAGAAAATATGTATATATAGATTTGTCCCCTACCGTACCCTATACGAGTATAACATAACGTTATATTTGTGCGGTTTTTCCAAAACTGAAAATCGTCCTTTTTTCCGTTAATTTTCATTTTTCGTTTCTACCCGAGGAGACATTTTACATACAATGTATTTTCAAAGGTTTTGTGGATATTGGCTAAAAAACATACATGTGGTCTAAAATGATCAAAAGACATTTACTGTATTAAAATGGGTTAATAACAATATTGTATGATGCTGCAGTTTATATGATTTATACCAACCATTATCTCCATTTAAAAAAATCATCCCTGTTTCAATATGAGGAGCATTTTCCACCACAGAAAAATTGTAAACGCCTTTTTTAAACATACATATAGTTATCTCTTTCTTTCTTTCTTTATCCCTTGCAAGTCCTTTAGTTTACATTTTCTTTTTAAAATTTTTGTAATAAATTCCTTTAATAAAATTTCATATTATTTACTTTTTTCCGTTCATCGTTGTATATAATTTTCCAATTAGTGTGTTATTTTAGTCTTAACTAGGTTATATTCTCGTTTCGGGTCCTCTTATTTTATATATTCCCTATAGATTGTGTGTAAGTTGCTGTTTTTTTTCAACGTTTTCGTTCATAATGTCAAAGCATTTTTTCACTTCATTAAGCATTACATGGTTGTAATAATTTTTATATACATAAATTCAACCATAAACGACTTAAGTATTCTCGTCGTATTGATTTTTTTTTTCGCTTCATCATCTCTGCAATAATGTACTGTAATTATTTTTGTGTAATTTTGCTGTAACTTGTCAACGTTTATAATTTTATTTTTCCCATTTTGGGGAAAAATTGTGTATAATAATGAGAGCATTAAATTTAATTGGCATATTTTATTATTTTGATTAATTATCTCAAGCATACAAATTTGGAAATATTAAATTAAAATCTTATTGTTCTTATTAATTTAAATAATATTAAATAAGTTTAAATCGATCAGAAAAGTAGGATAATATAATAACCAACTTAATATTGTAAATATAATTTTAAATATTGGTTTATGAAATTAGTCTTTTTAGGCTGATCATTACACTGCAAAGTTAATCTTGTAAAAATTGGATTAACTGCTAATATTTCTAATAGCAGCTTAAGATGACATTAAAACACTTTATCTTTTGAAAATAATTTAAAATAATTTTGGATCACATTTTAAAATGTAGAGAGAATTAAATCTTTTGTGTACATTTATTATTTTTTTTTTTTTGATAAAATTTGTATAGGTGTATTTTTTTCCGACATGTAGCCTTTTTGTTAAATGTCTACACCCAGGTTGCAATTCGATCAAAACCATTAAATTTTTTTAAGGATGTTGTATTTAAAATAACATGAATCCATTAATAAGCAAAACTATTGTATTAGACGGAAAAGGACCTATCTCAGGACACGTCACGTGCCCGGTGCATTGTGATAGGGACCGGTCATGGGACCGGTTTTTTATATGAAAAGGATAGGTCACTTTAATACTTTATACCATGAACTTTGGTTTTTAGTAGAACGAATCGAATTGATGATTGTATTGATTTTATATGCCACTAATGGTTGCTGATGGTGAACGAGTATGGTTGCAGTCTTTTCTTTGGGCGACTAACATTTTTTTTTTAACAAATCAACAACTTTCTTTATTGAAAAAACTAATTAATTTCAATAACGAGCTTAGAGATGTCGTTATCAATTCTGCAAAATTTGTAATCACAGGAAATTCAATAATTGAACATTATTTTTTGTGTGTAAATAATTGAAACCAATTTCATAAAAATTATGAAGCTTTTTTATAAAATTTAAGATTTTTTTTTTTTAATTTCAAAAACTTCATTAAAACTCGTCTAAGAAATTACTTTTTGTGTAAGTAGATTGCAAAACTACGAGGGTGGGCCAATAAGTCTGTGACTTTTTGAATGATACACAGGATAAAAAATCATTTTATTTTTTAACACGGTCTCCAACATTTCTCGATTTTTTTATCCTTTATCCTTAGATTTGAGCTGATTTTATCGTTGGAGTTAAATCTCTTTTTGCCGCCATTTCTTCAGGTTTAAACAAGAAATAATCACTCTGGGCTAAATCCGGGGAATAGGGCGGATAAGGGAGCAATTCATGGATTTTTTCCATGGAAACTGCCATTTTCCTTTTTCTACTCAATACTCAAATCCAATCACGCGGTAGTCTGATATGAATGATTGTCAAACACAAACTAAATGACGCAGTTTATTCAAATTTTGACAGGAGTCAACTGACAGATGCCTGTTGTCAGGAGCAGTGTAGCCCTTTTAGATAAGAGGCGGGAAATTTAAAAAGTCACAGACTTATGTTGAATTTTTCGAAGTCAACTGGTTTTTCTATATTTTTTTAATATATTTATTCCGCGCCAAAAGAAGTTCTCATTTTTGAGGCCAAGAACGAATCAAGCTAATTTCGGATACACTGCTCTGAAGTGAAGCGTATTTAAGTAAAAGCGTTCTGCTCTCGATCGAAACAAATGGTAGTCGGACAGGGCAAGATACGGACTATAAGGTGGGTGAGGCAAAACTTCCCAACCACTATTTTCTAAATAGATTTTAACCGGTCTTGCAACATGTGGCCGAGCGTTTTCGTCATGTAATATTAAGACATGAAGTCTGGTGTCATATTCATGGCGTTTTTCGGCTAATGCTCGCTTCAAACGAATCAATTGTGTTTTGTAGAGCTCTCCTGGTTCCAAGCCAAATCAATAGAACATATTAAGGATAAGCTTCGGTTAGCAAACGATGTGCTTCACCTGTACTTTTTTTTTAAATTGGAGAAGTAAATTTTGATTTACTACCTGCAAATGATGCTCCGTTGGCACAAAATTCGACATTTCCGAAGTAAAAAAAAACTTTGTTATTTACACTATTTCGTTCAGTGAATAAGTTATAATAAATGTCAGATGTTTAAAATCCAATATACCATATACGTTTAAAAGATACGCCATCTGTTGTGAATACCGCGTGTTAAAAAAATATATTTTTTTGTCATTCCGTTTGTAACATTTCGAAATATAGGTCTAAGACCCCATAAAGTGTATATATTCGTGATCCTTATGCAATTTTAAGTAGATTTAGCTATGTCCGTCCGTCTGTCTGTTGAAATGTCGATCACGACCTGGACGGAAGCGGGGGTCCTTATTTTTACCTGGATTGTTGGACATCCTCCCGAGCAGTTTGGTATTGAAAATGAGCAAAATCGGTGTAGCGGTTAAAAAGTTATGAGTGAAAATGTTGTATGAAATTTTCCATACAAATTGGTGTATTTTAGTACAATTTCATAGAAGCGACAGGTACAAAATATATTTTCTCAAATTTTTTCATCAGTCGCTTAGAAATTAATAATATTTTGTTTTCACCTGAAATATTTTTCACCTCAAAAAATTTTTATCACCACTAAAATATTTTTTCACCACAAAAAAATTTTTTCACCTCCATAATTTTACTTCAAAAGTTTTTTACATTATTTGTATCAGAACAGTAGAGAACATTTTTTTAGGATATTGGTGGAGAGTATTCAAAGATTCGGCACAGCCGAATTTAAGCCTTTTTTACTTGTTTTTTTTTTTTGTTTTATATTTTGGGACCACTGTATTTAGTACTGTCATATTTGAATACCTTCTAAAACAATTGAAGCTGAGCCGCAAATAACGTTGTACGCGACAAAATTGAAATTGTTGAGAAATCGAAAAAAAAAACGTTTTAGAACTTGTAGGTATATCCCACTGACGCTTCTTTAGATTGCATTTCATTTATAAGTCATAAAAGAGAGTTATTCTAACTGTAATCTAGAAAAAACAGGTTTTGTAAAAATTGTCGCTTAAAATGTTATTGACGGCTCTGCTTCTATTGACTAATCCATCGGCTGAAGAGTCAGAAGATAACCAATAAAACAACAATTTTTTTTTGGCAACATTCGACTTTATACATCAACATAGTCTCCTTTTCAGAGCGATACAATCACTCCAACGCCTTTCTAACATTGCGATACCGTTCTTATAGATTTATTTATCTTTGGCCTCAAAATAAATCTCTGTTTCGGCAATCACCTCTTCATTCGAATCCAATATCTTTCTAGCGAGCATTTTTTTGAGATCTGAAAACAGGTAAAAATCGCTTGGAGCAAAAGTAGCGCCACTTAAACAGCTGTAACTTGTTGACTAATGATCGAATTTTCATTAAAGTTTGAAGGTTGGCAGTTCCAAAATATCATATGAATTTTTCATTAGTGGCGACACCTATGTGTCATCCTATGAATTTTTCAGACGATGTGTTACAATGTCTGGATTTTTAATTTAAAAATATCCAGCATTCGTTTCTTTGAAGAAAACCATTTTCAAATGTGTCACCCTTTATTCTCTCACCCACCTATCCTAAAGGCAACCACTTTATTTGAGGTTAACATGTTATAGTTTATAAAACAAAAGAACTATCACGGTTTTTAAATGTAACTGCAAACCGCATAAATATAATTATTATTATTAAGCCAGACATAAACAAAAAGAACTAACTGACCATTAGTTACAATTAAAAATGGTAAAATAATATGATTATGTGGTTAAAAAATAATTTGTATACACATTTTTAAAAACATAAATAGGCATAAAATATGTAAATATATAACTATCAAGCAAAAATATTTTCCATGGAGTGAACACATGCTTATTTACTTTTATACATATTGTGATAATTATAACTGACAATAACATACATACATATATGTATATTAGGGCCGTTCAAAATAGATTAACCTATTAAATAATAATAACAATAAATGTTATTGAGAGAATTAAAATTTTTTGAACTAGTCTTAAAAAAAATCGTGTTAGAAGAATTTACGAAATACATTTAAAACATAATTTTGTTTTACATCCGAAATTTTGAATGTCCCTCATAAATATTCACGTATGTCCCGTTTGTCTACTACATACACAGTATATAATTACAGATATATAAAAGAATAACGTGACAGAAAGCGTACACCAGAGAACTGCAAAATCAACTTTTTTCTTGATTTAATCATACACAAAAATTCTTGTTCACATTTAATAATTCAACAAAATTCACTGTAGAATAAAATCAGCATCATGTTACTGAACGCGTAGTTCGGATCAGTTTGAATCATATGTCGATTATGTTTACTGCAAATTTAATCACTCAACAAAAAGTCAGCGTTGAATAAATCAGAAAACACAACAAACAACGCGTATGAGTGTATTCATAATTAAAACAAAATAGAAACACATTTCATAAATTATATTGTTAACATTAGGGTGGGACTTAGATGCGCTTTTTTAGAATTTTTATTAGTAATAAAAATATTCTTCTTTGTGAAATATAAATATTTTTTTGGAAAAAAAATTCAGGTCGATATCTCAGGCTTGCCTTATCCGGAAAAATTTAAATATTGTCTAAATTTTTTTCAATTATTTTGATTAGTAAATTAGGCAATATTTAACTTTAACCGGATTGGGCGAGCCTGAGATGTCGACCTAAATTAAAAAAAAAAAATTCACAAAGAACAATATTTTTGGTATTCCTAATAAGAATTCTAAAAAAACGTATTTTAGACCCACCCTAATATACATATAACATTTATGAAATGTGTTTCTACAAAACCACCCCCTTTTTATAGATAAGAAACTATTTTGTTTTAATTATGATTACACTCATTCACGTTGTTTGTTGTTTTTTCTGATTTATTCTAGATCAAAATAATTATTGTTGGCTCGAATGAACAGAACAAAATCAATGGTTTAACAACGACTGATGATTATAAATCAGTGATAAAACAATTTGCACGTCGTTTGATTGATTTAAAATCATCAACAAATATGTGTGTTGATTGCGTATGAACGTTTTGCAATCAGCAAATGCAGTTCTCTGCTGTACACTGCAATTTTATTTGAAATTATCTAACATTGCAGTTATATTTAACTATTCGTGTTGTTAATATCATACTTTTTGAATTTTTGATAAAATCGTTATATAACTAAATGGAATTCTCTTTATTGCCACGTACAAAATCTTTAGGTTATAAATCTGGAACTTGAAATTCAATGAGGAAAATTCGTAGGAAAAATAATTAAATTGTCCTTTTAATATTTTCCTATATTACAATATAAAATTACCGGTACCGATGTAACGGGCTTTTAAGTTAGTACCTACCTACATACATACATACATAAATAAGCGCATTGCGTACATTAAATTCATTAAATGCCACAATTATTGTAATTAATTTATGAAAGAAATATTAATTGATAAAAACTTCATTTAAACTGGCAAATGTGTATGGTATGTGTACGTATTTCGCATGTGTATGTGTGTGTGTGTGTGGTATTTATTAAATGGCTGTGATAGGTACATACAAATATGTGTTTGTATTCTATGATATTCATATTATGTTGTTATGGTAGCTAATTTTGCAATTGACTAGGAAGTTAAAATGCTAATTATATGTGGATCATTTTATATAAATACATACATAAGTTTGTACAAAGTCATAACTCATTAAATGTTCCAAAGAAAAAATAAGTTCTAACAAAATCTGAATTTTATAATAACAAATTCTAAGTGGTCATAACTCAATGAATATAGCTCTTACAAGGAAGGTACTTTAAGGATTTTATGGACTTGTGAGCAAAATGCCATTTTTTGGTAAAATTTTCACAGCCTATTGTCTCGTAAAATAAGTTGCCATAAAAAATTCTTTGTTCAAGCACTAGATAATGTTATTTTAAAGAAGTGTGCAAAATTTTAACAAGATCGATTCATAACTTTTTAAGAAATAATGACGACCGACTTTAAAAATAGAGTTTCTAGAAAAACGTTATTGAAGTTTAAATAACAAAAACAATTTTTTTTTAAACTTGGATAGAATCATCGATTCCGGCACCAAAAAATAAAAAAAAAATGCTGCAGCAATATTCAGGGCAACCTTTTGCTCTTGCCTTTGACGAATTCGAATTTTCAAACCCACAATTCTAATCAAATTCAACAGTGTTCGTACTTGTTCAAATAGAAAATTATGTACAAGGGCAGATCAATAAGTCCGTGACTTTTCGAAATGCAACACAGCTCCCATCAAGTACCACCTTTTAATATTCTTCTGTCAAATTTTGAGCAAGTTCCATCATTTACTTTGCGTTTAACAGCAGGATTTTTTGAGCTCCATAAAATAGGCATTTTTTTGATCAATAATTTCATCGTTGGAGCTAAATCTCTTTCCACCGAGCCATTTCTTTAGGTTTGGAAATAGGAAATACTCACTGGGGTTTAAATCCGGAGAAAAGGCGAATGAGTGGGCAATTTCATGGATTTCATGGATTTTTTCCATGGAAACTAAGCTGTCATACACTCAGAATATTATGTAGTTAACTGTTTGTAGTTTAATAAAAAAGTTTTCCGTTCCATTTAAAAATAAAGGAAGATACATTTATTTTTCAAAGAAACATCTATATTAACTTTTTTATACATTTATTCGAAATAATTTACTATCATTTACAGATTTTTTTCAGTTTCATTTATTTTTTTCATTTGTTTGAAATTTAATAAAAATTTACCCACAAAACGGAAACTTGTGGTTTATTTGTGTCCGTAACAGTTATTACAAATTTAAATTTTGTTTGCTGTCTGTTTCAAAAAAAAATATTAAAATAATTTCAATTTGTTTTTTTATTTAAATTGGTTGTATATATACAAAATTTTTCAATACAATTTACAAGAACTTCATAAACACACGTACATATACCAATACATTCACACAAAAAGTATTTATAGCTTCATATGCATACATACATTTTGTATTGTACGAGTATATTAAAAAAAAACAAAAAATACAAAAACGGAAATAATTTCAAATAAATGAAAAAAACATTTATTTTTTAAGGATTGGTGGGTAAAATTTTGACATTTATTTTAACTGATTATATCAGTTGTTTCTTACGGATGTGTCAGTTGATTAATCAACATTTAAAAATAAATAACAAATGGCATTTAATTTAAATGACAATTAAGTAGACCGGTTTTTAAATGAAATATCATTTATTTTAAATGATATTTTCAGTTATTTTAACTTACAAACTTTTTTAAGTGTACGATTCCATTGATGGTCGATTGTGAGCAAACGCGGCAGCCATCTTGCGGAAAGCTTTCTCATACCCAAGTGATCGTTCAAAATTGAAACCACTGAGCCATGTGAGATGCCTATGTTTTCCACAATCTATCGCACATTCAATCTCCGATCGGCCAACACCATTTAGGGTGTAGAGACCCTAAATGGGCGTCCAGAACGTTCGGCATCTTTCGTGCTTGTAAGGCCACAACAAAAGTCATTAAACCACTTTTTTACCATTGAAATCGATGGTGCAGAGTCCCCATAATATTTACCAAGCTTTTCCTTGGTTTGATTAATGGTTTTAATGAGCACTCGAAATTTTTTTCCATTTTTCAAAACAGCCACTAGGTTGTATGTTTTGAACAGCTGTTAAACGCAAAGTAAATGACGGAAAGGTGGTACTTGATGGGAGCAGTGTTGCATTTCATATAACTACGAAAAGTCACGGACTTATTCATCTGCCCTAGCATTAAACTTCATTCAAATATATTTATATTTGTGAGCAGTAGTTTGTTTAATACCGGGAAGGTCCTATTCTAACCATATCAACCCTGGGCCAATTAAATTTATGTATCAAATTTCATACAAATATCTGAATATGTATTTACGACCTAGTTATGAGTCGATTGGTATACTTAAATGTGGGTCTCAGACTGTTATTTTAGGTAGTTTCAAACATTAGCACAAACTTATTATACACCACATGAGGGTATACAAATTGTGCAGCCACACTTTGAATTTGGTTATTGAGAGAAAAACAGATTGTTAAGACAACTGAATTTCTTGCCAACTTAAAGGTTTGATTGCAATAATAGGATTATTTACTTGTCACAATCAAATTTATTCCTAGGTGAATTGAAATATTGTGTTCCAATCGAAATTCTGTTGTTTTAACCGAATTTATGCGGCTGCAAACAAATATATTGGTCGCTGCAACCGAAACATGCATTTGGCAAAAAATTAGGTTCTCGTAATAAATCTCAGGAAATCAAATGAATGAACATATCTCTTTCTGGGGCATATTTCAACAAAAAATATGTATATTTTTGGAACGAAGAAAAGTGTCTTACCAGCCCCCTGTCCCAGAGAGTATGGGGTATGAATTGGAATACCTTTTAATTTTTTTTTTAAATGTCTTAGGACTGGACATATTTTAATTTTGTTGAGATGTTTTTAAAATATTAAAATAAATTAAAAAAAAACAAAATTTTGGATTGTGATTAAAATTATCATTTTCATGACAGTGATAATTTGTATCATTCATTTGATTGTGACTAAAATTATCACAGCTATTATAATTATTAGAGTGATCATTTTCATGACAGTGATAATTTTTATCACATTGATAAGATTTCATCACAGTGAAAATTTTAATCATAGTGACAATATCATAGTGATATTTTATCATAGTGATTATTTTTTATCACTGGTATATTTTATATCTGTGGTAGATTTTTATTATATATATTTTAATTCTTCATATAAATTTATATTTTTAAATTTTTGTTGTATATATGTATCTGTGATATTTTTTCATCACATATTTTAATTAAGTCTATCTAGCCATTTTATAGCATTCATATTAAGTTATTTTCTCCGAAAACATAATCAACATTTATTTTTTGTTATTTTTGAGTCATGGCAGAATAACAAAGATAATTTGGCAAATACTGCTGTCACTAATTCAATTTTAAAAGCCTTAACGTGACTTCACATTCTTTCATATACAAAAAAAAAAAAAAAATAAATGCTTAATTTTAAGAGCATCATCATCATCAGTATAACAAACAAGTGGGGTCACAACAACCATTCAGCAGACACCAGGCAGTCAGTACAATATAAAATTTAACCCCACAACTAACGAAATATACTAACTAAATTGTAAATTGTAGACCTCTTTTCTAACAAGGGATTATTACAATAGAATGATGATTTTTACTCCCACCACTATCGCAAAAATAACTGACTTAAAATGGGTACTTAGTAAAGAAAAAAAAATAATAATTCAACATACCCATCACCAGAGCTAATGATACGGATTATACTCATGGCATGTTGTTAAAAAAAAATGTGCCTTTATAATGTTGGTAATGGAACATTTTTCTAACCATGAAAAAGGGCGGTTTTCTGCACTACTTTCAACCAATCACAAAGAGTTTTTATATCCTCATGAGGTTTTCATTTTTTTGTTAGATATTTTACTCTTTGATAGTATGTTGTTATCCTTTTCTTGCTTATGGGGTATAACAGCTGTAGATTTATTCCTTTTTAGTGTTATTTGCTATGGTAATATGAACGTTTTTTATTAAATATTTTTTGAGATTCTTTAGCTTTAAAAATCTGACATATGTTTAACCATAATACCCTCAATTTAAAACATAAGTTTATTTTTATAAAAATGTTGAATCAGAACATTTCACAATAATCTATGAACAGTAGAATCTTTCAACAAGGGACAATTCTAAAAAGCAAATACAAATAATGTGTAACGGGGAATGAAATTATAAGAGGAAAATTAATTTCCAATAGTATAACCTTTCTTAAACGGGCGTACACATTCAATTCCTAATTAAGACTTTTTTTTGCTAAAATTTTAACAAATTTCACACCTCAATATTTTATAAAAATTAAAATTTACACTCACGATATTAATTCGTTAAAAACAACTTAAAATACATATTAAATTAATCAAAAATACAATCAAAAAGAGGACTATTGATTTTTCATTATATTCAACCCATTTTGTTGTTTATTTTCAGTCACTGTTTGATAACCAACAAAAGTAGTAAAAACAATAGAAAGTCGTTTAAAATAACCATACATTTTTTACTGACAAAAAGTTAGAAAAAACTACTTATGTGGTTTGTTTTTCAAATTGAAAGTTTTTTTATTTGTATGTAATTTTACAAAACACATCACACACAGATGTATATATTTTTATTTTCTATGTGTATGTATATTTGAATAATTTCTTGTAATTTTTATTGAAATTATTTTGTATATATACAAACTATTTTGTTAAAAAAAACAAAAAATAATTATATGAATTTAAATTTTTAGAAACAGAAAACATTAAATTTTACATTTAACAGAAAATATCAACTCGTACTGAATATCTGTAAATTTTTATAAATTTTTGTTTGAATGACTGATTCAAATAGTTAAAAAAAATATATTTCTATGAATTTCAATTGATTCTTTATTTTAAAACAAACTTTACGTATTACTTTTTAACTAAACTACAGTCGGCAACGGAAAATATATTGTGAGTGTACTAAAATTCTGTTCTCAGGATTTTTATACCCTTCACCATAGGTGGAAGGGTATATATAAGTTTGTCATTCCGTTTGTAATTTCTACAATATTGATCTTAGACCTATGGGTCCATATGAAGAGCGAAGTTGATTTAACGATGTCCGTCTGTCCGTCTGTCCGTCTGTGTGTTGAAATGGGTTTTCCGAAGAACCCAGACATGATGAGGACTTGATTCTTTTTTATTTCTGTTACATGTGATCCATTTCTGTTTGCTATTAAAAATCAGACAGATCGGTTAATAAATGGCTGAGATATTAGCAAAAAACCAGGACTACCTCTAATTTTTCCAGTAAAATCCCTTTGTTTAATAAGAGTGTGAAGATAAATACGTAGGTTAAATACGTTTCACAACTATTGTGAATGATATAAATAAAAAATAAATAGTAGTGTCGCCAACTTTTTTTTGCCTAGAAAATGCCAAATTTGACAAGAAAAGCGCTGAAACATATGGAAAAATATAAATTTGAGATTTTACATGACATATTATTTTGGATTAAAATTTTTGGACATTTAAGAAAAAATAAATGGGGATACCGCTTGTTTGTGGAGAGCTATGAGGTAGTAGATTCCAACGATGTATTCATCTCCTTCAGAATACCATGGTGAAGGGTATATAAGATTCGGCATAGCCGAATTTAGCCGCTCTTACTTGTTAAAATTAAAAATGTTCAATAAACTGTTTAAATTGATTCAAAACTTCATATTTGATGTAAATTAGCTTAAATTTATATTAATCTGTTAACTGTTAATGTTTACTATCGTCAAATAAATATTCTCTACCAGTTATGAACACATCTTAAAAACGAACAATTTTAAAATAAACTTCACTGACTTTTGTGAGAAGTATTTACTGTATGTTATTTATGAAAGTTGTCTTGTATGAAACGTGACCAACTTTTTAAAATTATAGTACCTGTTTTAAGAAACTGTCTTTTCAATTCAACGATCCAAAATTATATTAAATTTTGGCTATTTTTCAAAATCATCCGCCATATTGGGTCTAATGTTTTAATGCAAATCTAAGTCAGATTTATCAAAATGAAAAATGTAAAAACTTAATGTACGGCCTTGAAATGAAAAACTGCAAAAAATTGTAGTCGGTCAAGTACGGCCTTGAAATGAAAAACTGCAAAAAATTGTAGTCGGTCAAGTACGACCTTGAGACATCCTACACGTCAGTACGGTTTGGATCATATTACGGAAAGCGGACTAAATTCCGAATGGAATCCAGAAGAAACAGGGTTTCAACTGTTACCAGCCTATTTACTGTCTTGATTATTTTTGTTCGCGATGACCCCAAAAGTTATGAGTGGTCATTACCTTCTCACTTACAAAAAACACAAAGTAATGGGTGTCCATTACCCTCTCGCTTACGAACAACCAAAAAATAATTAGTACCCAAGTCTTTTTGCGCATCGCGAATAAAAGTAATTAAGCGCGGCGTAAATAGGCTGGTAAGTAGTTGATACCATGTTTTTTGCTAAGGAAATATTAACGATTAAATAATAAAGGAAAAAATCTGAATAAAATTTAAATGTTTCTAAATAACATACAGAATTCAAATAACAACAATGAAATGCAACACGTGATCGTTCAAAATTAAAACCACTGAGCCATGTGAGATGCCTATGTCTTCCACAATCTATCGCACATTCAATCTCCGATCGGCCAATACCATATCGTGAATTTTTTCAATTGTTTTGGGTGTAGAGACCTCAACTGGGCGTCCAGAACGTTGGGCATCTTCCGTGCTTGTAAGGCCACCACCACTTTTTTTACCACTTTTCCCCATAGTATTTATCAAGCTTTTCCTTGGTTTGATTGACTTTTTTTTAACAAAAAATAAAGTTTTTTGAGCACTCAAAATTCACTTCTTTCCATTTTTAAAATAAAAAGCCACGAGGTTGTATATTTTGAACAGCTGTTAAACGCAAAGTAAAAGACGCAACTTGCTCAAAATTTGACAATAGTCTATTAACAGGTGGTACTTGATGGGAGCAGTGTTGCATTTCATTTAACTACGAGGGAAGTTCGAAAAGTCACGGATTTATTGATCCGCCCTCGTATTACAATCTCATTCTTAACCTACGAGAACATTTTTATTTCGAATTGAAATCCGGTGACAAATAAAATTTTTTAAATTTTTTTTGATTAAGGCTGGCATTGTTTCCACCTGAAGGGAAGGGTAGGTTAAACGATTTTAAAACGCTGTCTCCAAAATATTTACCTACAGTCGTGTTCGAATATGTTCACGTGTGTTCATACACGCATATGAACTAAAAAATGCATGGTTAATTCCATATCTAAGTTTTAACCAAATCGGTATGTAAGAGTTGGGTATATTTTATATTTTTGGCCCATTTTTTCTAGGCGATTTTGCCCACAGCCTTTATTTCATACTGTATTTGCAAATTTATCACTTATAATTTTTCATATAACAACTTTACTGGAATTTAAGGATCCGTAAAAGTATCATAGTTGGTCACATTTATTTCACAAAATAGGATATTTTTATCTATATTTGTGGGCGATGGGTAATAAGTACTTGTACATATGTAGGAGAAGATGATATATTTCTACCTCCCTATTGTCTTCATCATCAACATCATGATGTCGTCGTTTATATTTATATTAACATTTTATGTGGTTACTGTTAGTTCATTTAATAATTTACTTACTTGTTTCTATCATTAGGTTTACGTTATATAAATTCAAATTTATTCATACATATGTACGTAAATTGATTCAAGTACATTTCAACAAAAAAAAAATAAGGTGAATATAAAATCTAGGTTTTTTTTGTTGGTATTGTGCTGCATAAAAGTGTTTTTGTGGGGTTTTCTCTTAGATCCTTTTGTTTTAGATTTAATTTTTGTATCTTCATTGTTTTTGTTGTTTTAACATCTTGACATCTAGAACGTGCAAAAGTGCTATAAATTTTATAATGTCTTAAGTATTTTTTGATTAATAATTTTTAATATATTAAATCATATGTATGGGGGATTTTAATAGAGGGTAAGGTATAGGTATAGGTTAAATCTGTGGTAAAAAAATATAAGATCTTTATTTTCGAATATCAAAATTTTAAGAAATTTGTAAATATTTTAAAATATGAGCGCCCCGGTAGTCTAGTTGGTAGCGTGCTAGCTTATCAGTGCGGGGGTCGTGAGTTCGATTCCCACCAGAGGCTCTGCTCTGTATTCGCTACAACGAGCCGATGGCCTTTGTTGCTAGTGCTCGGTTGGGGTATTAGGATATAATTTGTAATTATATGATTAATATAAAATAAATAAAATATTTTTATATTTATTTTGTTTATATCGGGTTTTCCAATAAGGACTTGACAACTTTTTTTTAATTAAAACGCAAACCATTTGAGATATTTCCAGCAGCGGTCGATTCGTTGGACCCAATTTTCGATGACTCGGTCACACATTTCGGCCGTAAGGGCCGCTATTTTGCGTTCAATGTTGGCTCTGAGTTCTTTCAACGTCGTCGGCTTGTTGGCAGAGACCAATAATTTGACGTAAGCCCAAGCGAAAAAGTCTAGATAACACGCTCACTAAACGTACTCTTCAATAAATCGATTGTAACGTGTGCTGTGTGGCTTGTGGCACCGTCCTGTTGAAACCACATGTCGTCCAAGTCCATGTTTTCCAATTCGGGTCAAAAATAATCGGTAATCAATGCGAGATGACGATCGCCATTCACAGTAACGTGACGATCGTTATTGTCGACGAAAAAATATGACCCAATGACGCCGCCGGCATGCAAACCGCTCCAAACAGTTATTTTTTGTGGATGAAGTGGTGGTGATTCATGAAGCACATGTGGATTTTCACCAAACCAATAACGCATATTTTGCTTATTGACGAACCCATTGAGCCAAAAATGAGCTTCGTCACTGTAGATGATTTTGCTCTTAAAGTTCCGAATTTCGGTAGTACATTTATATAATTTGTATACGTTGTTCGTTCGTGTTCTTTACTATGATAAAAATGTTGAGTTTACTGAAAAAAAGGAATGAAACAGTTAGATGATCAGTGAAATAGTGCGTTCACAAATTACATTCAAAGTTGTCAAGTACCTATTGGAAAACCCTTTATAACAAAATATTATAGCGACTATTTTAAAACCTTGATTTGATTTGAATTTAGTCATTAAAATTGAGGGAGAAATTAATTTAAAAATGTTTGGAAGAACAAATTTTACATTTGATGAAAGAAATTCCTAATTTCCAAAAACTTTTAAACCGGTACTAAATCTGGACCTTTTTAAAGCACTGTAAAGCTTCTGTGTACAGTTTTTATTGCCAAATCCCAGTGATAGTTTTTATCACATGCATAATTAATATTTAATACAGGGTGGCGCAAAAATAACCTTCCGATGTTTTTTGGCTGTAATTTAAAAAAAAAAAAATGAAAAACTTTGATTCTTCTTGTGGATTATTTTTATTTGGTCTTTTAATTTTTTTTACATCAAGTCGAGAATATGATGTCATGTAAATGGCCGCCGCCACAGTTGATTGTCATTTGAGCCCTTTTTATGGCATTTTTCATCACTTTGGCCAAAACTTCCGGCGATAGGTCCTCACATTCTTGACGGATATTGTCTTTAAGAGCTGCAAGAGTCTGAGGCTTGTTGACCGCGACTTCAAAAAGCCCCACAAAAAAGTCTGGAGCGGTCAAATCAGGCGATCTTGCTGGCCAGTGAAAATCGCCAAAACGGGAGATTAGGCGCCCGGGAAATGCATCCTTCAGCATATCGGTTGGGGCACGTGCATTGTGTGGCGTTGCACCGTCCTGTTGGAACCAAATGTTTTCCAATCCCAATTCATCAAGTTGCGGCAAAAAGAACTCGTTGATCATTGCTCTGTAGCGCTCACCATTCACAGTAACCGTTTGGCCCGCGACGTCTTCGAAGAAAAAAGGTCCGATGACTCCTCCAGCGAAAACAGCACACTATACAGTGACTTTGAGCGGGTGTAATGGCTCTTCGTGGATTACACGGGGATTTTCAGTGGCCCAGAAGCATAAATTTTGCTTATTTACGTACCCGCTAAGATGGAAATGGGCCTCATCACTCATGATTATTTTTGATGAAAAATCATCTTCATTATTGCTCAAATAAATAGTCACCAATATTCCGCGTTCTGGAGCAGTGTAGCGTAACATTGTTTATTAACGTGTATTTCTCATGTGTTTACTACACAAATGTCAAAACAGAACTGACATTAGGGGCAAATCGCAAAATTTATAGCATTTTCTGATAGGAAGATTACTTTTGCGCCACCTTGTATTAATATTTTTGCTAAATATCACAGTGATAATTTTTATCACAACTGCAATTTTTATTAAATTTTTATAAACAAAATATATAAAATAAAATAATGAAGATGGAATTCGATTTTATTGCAAAATATCACAGTGATGATTTTTATCACTATTTAAACTTTATTTGTTTTATATAACATTATGTGAAAACCTGATAAACGCTTATGTTATATAAGTAAATGCCTAATAATATTTGACATTGTGATAAATTGTTTTCTATTCTAAATATTACAATGATGATTTTTGTTAACATGTTTAGATTGTAAATCAAGTATGTGTTTTTATTGAGACTTTCTGCAGCAAATAAACTAAAACTTTAAAGTCTGTTCGAAAATAAGTTTATTGCTTATGCTTTAAAAGTTTAAGACTTAACAACAATAAGCTGAGATATATTTTTAAACTTTCATTATTTAATATCAGTCTTTTAAAGATTTATATTTTAATTTAAAGATAAATCAATGCAAAAATAAGTAGGAGAGTTCACAACTTAAAATAAACTTTCATAGTTTCAAATGATTAAACCCCTGCTTAAGCTATATTTTAACGCTTTAACAATTTGAATTTGTTGCTGTTTGTGCGAATTCCTACTGTTTTCAATATTGTTAATTTCACATAAAAAAATTATAGACCTGAAAATGAAATCTTAAAAAAAAATCAACATCAAAGTCACGTGAGAAGACTAATTTGATTAAAATTGCCACAGCAACGCAGCATGTGATTGTTCAGTTTAAAAAGTTCTCATACAAATTTTCTATCACTTGTAACACTATTTAACGACGTGATACTTTTAATAAAGTTTTTCACTTTTATGCATTATTATATCTTAATAAAAGATTATAATATCTTTAATCAGTTTGTTAACACACTGCTTGCTGGCAGGCTAGTTATAATAAATGTTTAAAGGTGGAACGAATCAAAATCAACCCTCTTTAAAACCAAACCAAACAAAATAAAAAAAAAATCTTATAACAGCCAAAAACCACTCGACTTCATGCGGGTTAATGAATTTTCATCATACTCACAATAGTCACCATACTTTCATAACAAGGCAAAGTGAATTTTTACGGGTATTCTTTGTGACTTGTTGTGCGTTTGTGCTTTCAAAAGAGAGTGTTATATCAACAATGGCACTTTGATTTTCTTTTTTAACAAAATAAACATAATATTTATTTGATTTTATAAATTTCACATGCTGATAGGTCACGTGTTGACAATTAGTTGGGTACAAATATTTACCCATGGCATCAATAAAATATAAACATCATCTTTATCACAGACTACTTGTTTTGAGATTGCATGAGATATTAAAGGATTTTAGGTACTTACTTATGTTATGGAAATATCATCATACTTTATAAATGTCATTTGTCAGTCAAATTTTAAACAAAAACTAGGGGGGGGGGGGGGGGGAATTAGGTAAAACTAACATAACACCCCACATTTTATTAAAACACATCATATTATTTTTCTTGATATTTATTCAAATATTTTATTCAAACAGGATTTACAAAATTATGATTTTTTTAATAGGAGGCCGGATCAATAAGTCCGTAACTTTTTGAACTTTCCTCGTAGTTATATGAAATGCAACACTGCCTAATAGACTACTGTCAAACTTTGAGCAAGTTCCATCATTTACTTTGCGTTTAACAGCTGTTCAAAACATACAACCTTTTTTAAAAATGGAAAAAAGTAAATTTCGAATGCTCATTAAATATTATTTTTTTGCAAAAAACCGTCAATCAAACCAAGGAAAAGCTTGATAAATACTATGGGGACTGTGCTCTATCGATTTCAATGGTAAAAAAGTGGTTTACTGTCTTTCGTTGTGGTCTCACAAGCACGGAAGATGCCGAACGTTCTGGACGCCCAGTTGAGGTCTCTTCACCCAAAAAAATTGAAAAAATTAACAATATGGTGTTGGCCGATCGGAGATTGAATGTGCGATAGATTGTGGAAGACATAGGCACTTGGATTACTTGGGCATGAGAAAGTTTTCCGCAAGATGGCTGCCGCGTTTGCTCACAATCGACCATGGCAAATATCCATGAAGTAGACTACGAATTGCCCCCTCATTTGCCTTATTCTCCGGATTTAGCCCTCAGCGACTATTTCCTATTTCCAAACCTTAAGAAATGGCAAGGTGGAAAGAGATTTAGCTCCAACGGTGAAATTATTGATCAAACAAATGCCTCGTAAAGTCCTATTTTTTGGAAGAGATACAAAAATTTGAGAAACGTTGGACTAAGTGTATTGAGCTAAAAGGGGATTATGTTGAAAACTAATTTTTTTTTTCATTCAAAAAGTCACAGACTTATTTCTCCACCCTCGTAATCAAAATTTTTGTATAAATTTTAAATGTTTTCTATAAGAAAAATGGATTTCTATTTACGAAATATTTTTATATGAAATATTTTTATTTTGGAAGCTAAAACCAATAATATTTCAATTTATGTGAAAGTGTAAATCATAACCTGGTAGAATTTGTCCACGATACAAAGAAATTGCACTGGCAGAGCACGGTTTTTTTTTTTCGTAATGCCAGTACCACTTAGAACTTGCTTTGCCAGTGGTAGTGTTTTTTTAACTATGTAAAAAGTTTTCTCAACGGAACGCAGCTCTTCCATATTGAGAAAAGGCCGAGTCATATTATAGCTGTGTTTGTATGGCAATTTGATAACAGGAACATTCCAATAAACCGATAGCACGCATGTAAAAGAGGTTGAAAATAGCATTAATTATTCTATGCGTTAACTGTTAACGTGAACGAATGCCAAAATTTATATACTAGATTTTTAAAAATGTTGAATATTTGGGTAAAAAATACTCAATACTGATAATTAGTTCGACTACTCAATGTCTAAGAGTTGTATTTTTCTCTATATAAACGTAATTTTGCCATTAAAAATTCTTTGGAAACAGAAATCTGTTTTTCGATAAGAAAATACAACTAATATTTTTGTAACAATGTAAAAAGTATTGAGTAGTCCCGAGTCACCCAGAAAAAACATGGTATCAACTACTTAATTACTTTTGTTCGCGATGTCAAAAAAGTAATGGGTACTCATAATAGTAAGTAGTCTAATAAGTAGTATGAGTTTTTATCTCTAATACATACCGCAACGTCCTCCTTCGGTGTTCACATAGCACTTAACCCCAACGAAGTAAAATAACATAACAGGGATATGAACTAAAAAGCTTCAACAATTTCGCCAACTCTTCACCAGATGGCGGGTAACAACTGCTCTTAAAATGTTTTATCTTGCGCAATTAGAGTGTTGCCATTTTTAAAGCCCTCCATCTCTAACCACCATGTCTCATCTTCCTGAGTGTTGTTTCTCTTTAAAATAAAAAACTGGCAGGAGTAACGGAAATAGCCGAAACACTTCCTTGTTAAAACTGAATGTCCTATAAAACACATATATTTGGTTGCCAAACTTATTATATTCGGCCAATTCACAGCCACCTACAATTTATTTGTTTTAAATCTGACAAATATTTGACCTAGGTGGTTTAAGTTTTGCACATCATGGCATAGCACTTTAATACACCTTTAATTTAAATCGAAAAAATATACGATTTAAAAAAATCAGATTTAATACGTAAAATTCTGTTAATGATTTGACAACTCTTAGCTTCAACAAAAGATAAATCATCATTGCTTTATGCCATATAAGTAATTGTCAAATTGAGTCTTAAATGTAAATAAAATACTTTGATTATCAATTTAAAATTTGAGTAAAATTAGGAATGGCTCCTAAGTGTCTCCTAAGGAATGTCTTCTAAGTAAAAATCTGTAATATTGATCAGTTTAACGTTATGTTATATCGAACTGACTTGTTTTTGTAATTATACCCTAAAGCACTAGGTGATCAACAGATCCATCTTATAGTACATCAATCGACTCAGAATCATTTTCTTAGTCGAGTTAACGATGTCCGTGCGTCCGTCCGTTTATGTAAACCTTATAACATTTAAAGGTTTTTGGATGAACATAAGTTTCTATTGTCCCAAGCACAAACACTATTGAATTTGCCTAGTTCCCATACAAATCTAATTTCCTGGTGTTTGCCTTAGTGAACTATTTCGGTAATTTTATTCAGATTTATTTTTATAATTTCTTCCCCGTTCAGGACTTAAACCGCTTCCCAAAAATTAACCAAATCTCTTAAATATTAGGTGTAGGGTATGTAATAGGTTTTAAGGACTACATTTCGAACTCAACAAATTGAGCTTAATTTTGTATAACAATAAACTTTCTAAAAAGACTAAATGAGTGTCATATTTAAATAAATTCTTAAAACATTTCTGATTTTCACAAAATCTATGCCTTTTTTTAAAACAAAATCTCCAACACGTGTTTCTTGCCACAAATTCTTGAAAATCAATCAGTCAACCAAGTGGTTAAAAAATAAGATTAATTCAAATAATGCTGCAGCCAGCAACTTCCGTTTTGGGATGTAGCAGCTTTTTTGTTTCAAACTTAAACTACAACTGCACTCTAATTACTGCATTTTATGTCAGCTTAATATCACAGACACCGTTATTTATTTTTTTTTTATTATGTTAAATTAAATATAATTCCCAGAAATCAAGAAAACTTGAAACACTTGCATTACAAAATAACTAAAGTGTGTCTTAGATCAGGTTACATTTACCAACCGACCAACCTCAGCTACAGCTTTATAAATCCTTTTGAAAATTAGCGCTTATACACATTCTTTTAATGCAAAAAAAAAAAAACAAAACAATCTCATAGTTTGATTCTCTGGAAAAATTAACTTATGTTATCCTGTTTGTAAGGATAATATGAAAAAAAGCACCAGCCACTCTTCCTGTAGAGGGTGTTTTTTTATGATTGTTTATTGTTGTAATAGGGAGTAGCAAAAGGTTATAGAATGTTGTTGTTCTTATTTTTTTTACTATATAAAACATGCCCTTTTGTTATAGTAATTTTTGACATATTGTTGCTTTTGAAAAGTCTTTATTTTTTTTTTAAATACAAAACCGTGTGAAGTTGAGACTTCCTTTAGAAGGATGAAAGAACAGTTCATAGGTTTAGATCAAGAGGATTTTTATAGCCTGCTTTTGTAAAGGGCAAGTATATTTAGTTAATCCTATTGTTTGTTGTATATATATACTAAACCACTTTGTGGATAGTATTTTCTGCTAATGCTTGTAATAACAAAAAATATTGGACATAGACTTACCTTTTAGTGTACCTATCGCCTCAGAATCATTTTTTGAGTTGATTTATGTGTGATATTTGTTCGCACGCTATATAGACCCAAGGATAAAGTCTATTAGAATCGGTCCATAATTAGACCTAGTGCTTATATAAAGGACCCCCAAAAATTGGCTCTTATATTTAGTCGCAAGCTACTTGTCGCAAATATAAATTTATTTCGATGAAATGTTGTACATAGATTTATACAGGGTGTCCGCCGGAAAGGTATACTACTTTTTTTGCCGCCATTTTGGTAAACATTAGTCTTGACAGTTCATATTTCGCAGTCGTGAAGTAGACACGTGGCAAATTTATTTTGGAAAAATATTTGATAAACCAACGTGTTTTAATCGTTGAAACATTTTATTTAAATCAATCATCGATTATTGTGACGATGAGAAAGTTACGAAAAATTTTTGGGAGAAACATCGTGCCAACAAAACGTACTATTTATCGTGAAGTGAATGAATGGAAAACCCTAAAATTATTCATCAGTCACCTTTGCATCCATTAAAAGTAACAGTCTGGTGTGAAATTTGGTCAGGAGGAATCATTGGACCTTACTTCTTTGAAAATCAAAACAGCGTAACGGTAACTGTGAATGATTGAAAACTTTTTAACGCCACAACTGCATGCTGTGGGCTTCATTAACATGTGGTTTCATTAAGACGGTGCCCCATCGCATACAGCCAGGATTACAATGGAATTACTGCAAGACCTCTTTCCACAACAAGTTATTTCAAGAAATGGTGATGTTGATTAGCCTCCACGGTCGCCTGATTTGACTGCTCCGGACTTCTTTTTGTGGGGATATCTGAAAAGCAAGGTTTATGCAAACAAACCAGAAACGCTTGAGAAACTCAAACAAAATATTCGTGATGAAATTAATCAAAAGGGCTCGCATTTGTGAGGCTTACAGAGGCGGACATTTATCTTATATTGTATTCCATACATTATTGCCGACATTAAATAAAACATTTATCAATTTAAGATCCATTCTCTTTCATTTAATCAAAAATTACAAACAAACAAAGTAGTATACCTTCGGCGGACACCCTGTACAAGCTCAATAATGACAACCCCCTATGTCATATGTTGGAAAATCAGTCCATGTTCAGTGTTACCCAAAATGTGTCAAGGTTGGAAACCGAAACGGATTGTTGTCGGTATTAGTATCGATTTTTTGTTTGTTTCGATATAAATATATGTAACGGTATTTGATTCATATCAGCATATCCCATACCGAAGCATCAATACCGACGTACCAGTATTCTTAAAAAGTTGCGATTTCCCAATAAATTATGTGTTGTAAAAAACAGAATTTTGCAGATTTTGACAAAAATTTAAATTTTTTGCTAAAAAGTAAGGGCAAATATTTTTGGAATATCGGGTTTTAAGAAATAAAGAGTTTCGGTATCCGTATCAGTTTGAAAGGTTTTTGAAACGGTATCAGCTGCCAAACTCGGTTTTTATGCGACAAATTCATGAGTATACGTCGCATATTTGTTAAATAATATACGAAAAATAATTACGCAACATAAGAACAGCATAGGTCCGGCCATCTTTGGACCTTGTGCTCATATGAACCATATTCCCAATTTTTTTCCGTATAAATATACGTAACATTAGGCAAAATAAAAATAACTTGACTTATTGTTTTCCTATTTTTAGACTAATATTGTGACAAGTAGATTTTAACCTGTTAAAATTTCGAACCCAACTAGACCGGTGTAGGTATAGTCAGCATGGCCGACTTGTAACTTTTTTACTCAGTTTTTACTGCCAAAATTGTAGATGGGACTGAAATAAAATAAAATCTCTTACCACAACATATCTTTTTTCTCTGTCCAAATTAAAAAGTCTTAAATTAGGTGAGATCTAATCTTTTCCAAAGTCTTTAGAATTGGTAACCTTTAACGTTTCATATCTTTAATACTGTTCGTCAGGCTTAAATATTGAAGGGTATTTAAAATTCGTTATCGACATAATTTTTTTTTTTTGTATTTGTTTTAAATGTATAGATTTTTTTTCTTAGTTAAGGGTACTTCAAGAGAATTACTTTAAAAAATCGTGAGGGTGTATCAAATGTTTTAAAAGACCATAAAAAACCGCCTAAATAATGTAAGTGAACTTTAATTACTTTATCGAGTAAATATTAAAAAAAGCATTGTGTTACTTTTCCCTATAATTTCATTTAGATTTTTTGCTTTGTATTCAATAGTATCTGTAATGAAATTATTTTTTTTTTTTTCAAAAACACCCCTTTCATTAAACGTTTTTATTAAGATTATAGATAAAAATTATGATTGTTATGGAGAACAAATCTAAACATTTATTTACTCCTTTTTATTGAAATAATTTTTTAAATCTCGTTACAAATCCTTTGACTTTTTTTTTGTGCTTTTACTCAAACTCATTAACCTTTTTGTATATATTTAAAGGCTAAAAAAATGTATTCAAAATGTTGTGTATGTCTTTAATTTTAGTGTAATTTAATATATGACACGCGTCTCTATTTCATTTTCAGTGATTGTTTGTTGGCATTTGAAGGATGCTGTTGTATACAGCAGTTGTAGCAAGAGAAGAGAGTCTACAACTAATTTTGTGTCGTCTAGGCCATAATTATATTTAAAAGTATATAATTGTGGGGTGTTACTTGTAAATTAAGAGCAATAAACTGGTAATAAGTTAAACAACAAAAAGATCATTAATCAGAATAATATTTATTTAGTCAACTACTGTTGTCTAGGTGTGGAATACCTTGTAGGTGGGGTAGTTTAACTTATCTAGTCAGTGATGGTGGTACTAGCATTTATGAGAGGGTGGGCTGAGCATTTTTTCAAAACCTTGTATGGTAGTCCTATTAGGTCTATAAATATAATAAATATATACAATAAACCTGAAAAAATCAATAAAAGTTTATAGAAGAATCAAAGGCTCCCTTTAAAATTATGTTTTTCAAGAGACTTTCTATTCGAAAATGTTTCTCTTAAAAAATTAAATAAATTCTTAATCCTCTAATGCTGTTTCTTTTCATATCGGTAATATTTGTACTATATATTAAGCATTAAAAACCTACTATGGCAAAAGTATTCAAATATATTTAGACGATATAACACAAAAATTTAAGACGAATCAAGAAATCCAATAAACACATAGTTACGATTTTTGCAATAAATCACATAATCCATAAAAAAACTACATACTGAAAATTGTTAATCTAGTGTTGTTATTTTAGAAGTTAAATCCATTTTCGCTTTTTGAAAATTGCTAAGTTTAGCAAAAATGACACTTAATATTAATAAATTTTAACGAAATAAGTTTTACTTACTGTAAAGTCTGAGTGTATTAGCTGTGCTTAATTAAAAAAAAAAAAAATTGTTGACTTGTTTTTGAGTTAGAGGGATATTTGGTACAACGTGTCCTGGCGGCTTCCTGTAAGTACTGAAGCAAAGCCCGTCACTATTATTGTTATAATCAATTATGTATGTATGATTTTTAAAATATTTTTTTTTTCGATTTTAAAAAGTACCTAAATTTTTTTAAAATTTTTGCTTTATACACTTTTCGCTTGAAAATCGTACGTTTCTATCGATAAAATATAATTGCTTCCACCACTTAATATCTAAACACCGCCTTTTTGGCGGTCTTGGTCATTAGAGGGTTAAACAATTTCATAATTATTAACTTCTATATTTTAACTACAAGTATAGAATTTGATGTTGTAACTACTAAATTTTATTGTAACCTACTGCTTTCATATGAAATAAATTATAATAAGAATTTGAAAATTAAACGCAAAACAACAACGAAAACAATTTTGTTGTTGCATTGTGTGTAAATTTCAAGTTTTATGGCATATTTTATAGCACATTTTTTTTGGAGGAAATTTTTTTCTTGGAAAAAATGTATAATCTGTCAGTTTTTCTTTAAAAAAAAAATATCCTGGAATCCAAGAACTCAACAAAGTCTCGAAATTTTAAATGTTTATTAAATTGGAAATCTTAAAATGTCTCATTAAAATAACTTAATAATATCAATTATTGTATTATTTTTGGTGGCTCCTCAAGGTGGGAGGTAAAATAATCATAAAAACGGTCTTCGCAAACATATATTTCAGGAGACCTTAATCTGGTATATATTTTCAGGAAATAATCTAATGTGAACATTTTTATAAGAATACTCTTTCTTGAATGAGGATTAAAGCATTGAGGCATTGATTTTTTCATTTAAATGACAATACTTTGGCATTAGTATTTATATGAAAAAATAATGCTCCAATTGTTTGTTTTCCCAAATATGAAACTAATCATAAAATTTATTGAATGATTTTATTTTTATTTTCCAGATTACTTACCCAACGCTTTCGGCAACATCATGGACATTTTAAAAAACGTCTGAAATGTAATTGTTAAAATTTTATTACTATGTTACAGTTATATTTAAATATTAAAAAAAGTTTTAATTTTTTAATTCAATAAATTTAATAAAATGTTTAAGTCTCAGAATGTTAACTTTCAATTACTTAAAACTTGTTAAATAAATGTAAGTATTTTCACATTTAATCAAAATAAATTTAAAACGTAATCCAGTGCTTTCGCAAAAAAGAAAAACAAATATAAATTTTTCTAAATCAGATCATACACGGGACTAATTAATTGAAAGAACTTATCGATGATTTTATTAGCATTGCATTCATCACCTTTTCTTTAATTAATTTGAAATTTATTTGATTACAATATTGTGTGAAAAAATTTGTCGATTTTTTTTCCTCCAAAAACAGATAATGAAACATTGTCTTTTTTGCCAAAAAAATTAAAAATTTTGTTCACCAAATATTATACTCAACTAAAAGGCGATTCAAAGGGCATCCTGTTCCGAATATGCTAATATGTCACTACTATAGTAAACTACATATTACTAGTTGTTCATAGACACCGACATCTTGAAAATCGGCCCATAAACTAAGCAGATATTCAAGTTTAATAATTTTCTGGATTGGAAATCAACATACTATAAAGTTCTAATCTAGAAAACATTAAAACTCGTATATCTCCGGTTTTTATCAACCGATTTTCAAGATGTTGGTATCGGCAAATAGCTTGTAATATGTACTTTACTACTAAGCTTGATTACCCAGTATAATTTATACAAAAAATGGCAAAGGAGACCCAACAAACTACTTTTAACAGCATCAAGGAGATAGCACTGCGTGTTTAATCACGTTCCTGTTCGGTATATGCTAACATAACACTACTTTAGTAAACTACATATCACAAGCTATTCATATACACCGATATCTCGAAAATCGGTCCATAAACTCCGGAGATATTCAAGTTTTAACATTTTCTGGATTGGAAATCAACCTACTACCTGGTAGTTGGAAAACAATATAAAATTATTAAATTTTTTTACAACAGAATTTTTTGGTAGGGTGATTTTTCTAATCTGGAAAACGTTTAAACGCGTATATCTCGGAAGCTTATAAACCGATTTTCAAGATATTTGGGCCTGCGAGTAGCTTGTAATGTGTACTTTACTATAGAGGTTGATCACTAAGCATAATTTACATAATAAATAGCATAAGAGACCCAAAAAACTACTGCTAACAGCATTAAGGAGTTTGTACCCAGTTTTTAGTCACGCTCCTGTTTGGTAAACGCTAACATATTACTATAATTGTAAAATACATATTACGAGCTATTCATAGACACCGACATCTTGAAAATCGGCCCATAAACTAAGCAGATATTCAAGTTTAATCATTTTCTGGATTGGAAATCAACATACTATAAAGTTCTAATCTAGAAAACATTAAAACTCGTATATCTCCGGTTTTTATCAACCGATTTTCAAGATGTTGGTATCGGCAAATAGCTTGTAATATGTACTTTACTACTAAGCTTGATTACCCAGTATAATTTATACAAAAAATGGCAAAGGAGACCCAACAAACTACTTTTAACAGCATCAAGGAGATAGCACTGCGTGTTTAATCACGTTCCTGTTCGGTATATGCTAACATAACACTACTTTAGTAAACTACATATCACAAGCTATTCATATACACCGATATCTCGAAAATCGGTCCATAAACTCCGGAGATATTCAAGTTTTAACATTTTCTGGATTGGAAATCAACCTACTACAAAATTCTGTTGGCCTGGTAGTTGGAAAAAAATATAAAATTATTAAATTTTTTTACAACAGAATTTTTTGGTAGGGTGATTTTTCTAATCTGGAAAACGTTTAAACGCGTATATCTCGGAAGCTTATAAACCGATTTTCAAGATATTTGGGCCTGCGAGTAGCTTGTAATGTGTACTTTACTATAGAGGTTGATCACTAAGCATAATTTACATAATAAATAGCATAAGAGACCCAACAAACTACTTCTAACAGCATTAAGGAGATAGTACCAAGTTTTTAGTCACGCTCCTGTTTGGTAAACGCTAACATATTACTATAATTGTAAACTACATATTACGAGCTATTCATAGACACCGACATCTTGAAATTCGGCCCATAAACTAAGCAGATATTCAAGTTTAATAATTTTCTGGATTGGAAGTCAACATACTATAAAGTTCTAATCTAGAAAACATTAAAACTCGTATATCTCCGGTTTTTATCAATCGATTTTCAAGATGTTGGTATCGGCAAATAGCTTGTAATATGTACTTTACTACTAAGCTTGATTACCCAGTATAATTTATACAAAAAATGGCAAAGGAGACCCAACAAACTACTTTTAACAGCATCAAGGAGATAGCACTGCGTGTTTAATCACGTTCCTGTTCGGTATATGCTAACATAACACTACTTTAGTAAACTACATATCACAAGCTATTCATATACACCGATATGTCGAAAATCGGTCCATAAACTCCGGAGATATTCAAGTTTTAACATTTTCTGGATTGGAAATCAACCTACTACAAAATTCTGTTGGCCTGGTAGTTGGAAAAAAATATAAAATTATTAAATTTTTTTACAATAGAATTTTTTGGTAGGGTGATTTTTCTAATCTGGAAAACGTTTAAACGCGTATATCTCGGAAGCTTATAAACCGATTTTCAAGATATTTGGGCCTGCGAGTAGCTTGTAATGTGTACTTTACTATAGAGGTTGATCACTAAGCATAATTTACATAATAAATAGCATAAGAGACCCAACAAACTACTTCTAACAGCATTAAGGAGATAGTACCAAGTTTTTAGTCACGCTCCTGTTTGGTAAACGCTAACATATTACTATAATTGTAAACTACATATTACGAGCTATTCATAGACACCGACATCTTGAAAATCGGCCCATAAACTAAGCAGATATTCAAGTTTAATCATTTTCTGGATTGGAAATCAACATACTATAAAGTTCTAATCTAGAAAACATTAAAACTCGTATATCTCCGATTTTTATCAATCGATTTTCAAGATGTTGGTATCGGCAAATAGCTTGTAATATGTACTTTACTACTAAGCTTGATTACCCAGTATAATTTATACAAAAAATGGCAAAGGAGACCCAACAAACTACTTTTAACAGCATCAAGGAGATAGCACTGCGTGTTTAATCACGTTCCTGTTCGGTATATGCTAACATAACACTACTTTAGTAAACTACATATCACAAGCTATTCATATACACCGATATCTCGAAAATCGGTCCATAAACTCCGGAGGTATTCAAGTTTTAACATTTTCTGGATTGGAAATCAACCTACTACAAAATTCTGTTGGCCTGGTAGTTGGAAAAAAATATAAAAATATTAAATTTTTTTACAACAGAATTTTTTGGTAGGGTGATTTTTCTAATCTGGAAAACGTTTAAACGCGTATATCTCGGAAGCTTATAAACCGATTTTCAAGATATTTGGGCCTGCGAGTAGCTTGTAATGTGTACTTTACTATAGAGGTTGATCACTAAGCATAATTTACATAATAAATAGCATAAGAGACCCAACAAACTACTGCTAACAGCATTAAGGAGTAAGTACCCAGTTTTTAGTCACGCTCCTGTTTGGTAAACGCTAACATATTACTATAATTGTAAACTACATATTACGAGCTATTCATAGACACCGACATCTTGAAAATCGGCCCATAAACTAAGCAGATATTCAAGTTTAATCATTTTCTGGATTGGAAATCAACATACTATAAAGTTCTAATCTAGAAAACATTAAAACTCGTATATCTCCGGTTTTTATCAACCGATTTTCAAGATGTTGGTATCGGCAAATAGCTTGTAATATGTACTTTACTACTAAGCTTGATTACCCAGTATAATTTATACAAAAAATGGCAAAGGAGACCCAACAAACTACTTTTAACAGCATCAAGGAGATAGCACTGCGTGTTTAATCACGTTCCTGTTCGGTATATGCTAACATAACACTACTTTAGTAAACTACATATCACAAGCTATTCATATACACCGATATGTCGAAAATCGGTCCATAAACTCCGGAGATATTCAAGTTTTAACATTTTCTGGATTGGAAATCAACCTACTACAAAATTCTGTTGGCCTGGTAGTTGGAAAAAAATATAAAATTATTAAATTTTTTTACAATAGAATTTTTTGGTAGGGTGATTTTTCTAATCTGGAAAACGTTTAAACGCGTATATCTCGGAAGCTTATAAACCGATTTTCAAGATATTTGGGCCTGCGAGTAGCTTGTAATGTGTACTTTACTATAGAGGTTGATCACTAAGCATAATTTACATAATAAATAGCATAAGAGACCCAACAAACTACTTCTAACAGCATTAAGGAGATAGTACCAAGTTTTTAGTCACGCTCCTGTTTGGTAAACGCTAACATATTACTATAATTGTAAACTACATATTACGAGCTATTCATAGACACCGACATCTTGAAAATCGGCCCATAAACTAAGCAGATATTCAAGTTTAATCATTTTCTGGATTGGAAATCAACATACTATAAAGTTCTAATCTAGAAAACATTAAAACTCGTATATCTCCGATTTTTATCAATCGATTTTCAAGATGTTGGTATCGGCAAATAGCTTGTAATATGTACTTTACTACTAAGCTTGATTACCCAGTATAATTTATACAAAAAATGGCAAAGGAGACCCAACAAACTACTTTTAACAGCATCAAGGAGATAGCACTGCGTGTTTAATCACGTTCCTGTTCGGTATATGCTAACATAACACTACTTTAGTAAACTACATATCACAAGCTATTCATATACACCGATATCTCGAAAATCGGTCCATAAACTCCGGAGGTATTCAAGTTTTAACATTTTCTGGATTGGAAATCAACCTACTACAAAATTCTGTTGGCCTGGTAGTTGGAAAAAAATATAAAAATATTAAATTTTTTTACAACAGAATTTTTTGGTAGGGTGATTTTTCTAATCTGGAAAACGTTTAAACGCGTATATCTCGGAAGCTTATAAACCGATTTTCAAGATATTTGGGCCTGCGAGTAGCTTGTAATGTGTACTTTACTATAGAGGTTGATCACTAAGCATAATTTACATAATAAATAGCATAAGAGACCCAACAAACTACTGCTAACAGCATTAAGGAGTAAGTACCCAGTTTTTAGTCACGCTCCTGTTTGGTAAACGCTAACATATTACTATAATTGTAAACTACATATTACGAGCTATTCATAGACACCGACATCTTGAAAATCGGCCCATAAACTAAGCAGATATTCAAGTTTAATCATTTTCTGGATTGGAAATCAACATACTATAAAGTTCTAATCTAGAAAACATTAAAACTCGTATATCTCCGGTTTTTATCAACCGATTTTCAAGATGTTGGTATCGGCAAATAGCTTGTAATATGTACTTTACTACTAAGCTTGATTACCCAGTATAATTTATACAAAAAATGGCAAAGGAGACCCAACAAACTACTTTTAACAGCATCAAGGAGATAGCACTGCGTGTTTAATCACGTTCCTGTTCGGTATATGCTAACATAACACTACTTTAGTAAACTACATATCACAAGCTATTCATATACACCGATATCTCGAAAATCGGTCCATAAACTCCGGAGATATTCAAGTTTTAACATTTTCTGGATTGGAAATCAACCTACTACAAAATTCTGTTGGCCTGGTAGTTGGAAAAAAATATAAAATTATTAAATTTTTTTACAACAAACTACTGCTAACAGCATTAAGGAGTAAGTACCCAGTTTTTAGTCACGCTCCTGTTTGGTAAACGCTAACATATTACTATAATTGTAAACTACATATTACGAGCTATTCATAGACACCGACATCTTGAAAATCGGCCCATAAACTAAGCAGATATTCAAGTTTAATCATTTTCTGGATTGGAAATCAACATACTATAAAGTTCTAATCTAGAAAACATTAAAACTCGTATATCTCCGGTTTTTATCAACCGATTTTCAAGATGTTGGTATCGGCAAATAGCTTGTAATATGTACTTTACTACTAAGCTTGATTACCCAGTATAATTTATACAAAAAATGGCAAAGGAGACCCAACAAACTACTTTTAACAGCATCAAGGAGATAGCACTGCGTGTTTAATCACGTTCCTGTTCGGTATATGCTAACATAACACTACTTTAGTAAACTACATATCACAAGCTATTCATATACACCGATATGTCGAAAATCGGTCCATAAACTCCGGAGATATTCAAGTTTTAACATTTTCTGGATTGGAAATCAACCTACTACAAAATTCTGTTGGCCTGGTAGTTGGAAAAAAATATAAAATTATTAAATTTTTTTACAACAGAATTTTTTGGTAGGGTGATTTTTCTAATCTGGAAAACGTTTAAACGCGTATATCTCGGAAGCTTATAAACCGATTTTCAAGATATTTGGGCCTGCGAATAGCTTGTAATGTGTACTTTACTATAGAGGTTGATCACTAAGCATAATTTACATAATAAATAGCATAAGAGACCCAACAAACTACTGCTAACAGCATTAAGGAGATAGTACCAAGTTTTTAGTCACGCTCCTGTTTGGTAAACGCTAACATATTACTATAATTGTAAACTACATATTACGAGCTATTCATAGACACCGACATCTTGAAAATCGGCCCATAAACTAAGCAGATATTCAAGTTTAATCATTTTCTGGATTGGAAATCAACATACTATAAAGTTCTAATCTAGAAAACATTAAAACTCGTATATCTCCGGTTTTTATCAACCGATTTTCAAGATGTTGGTATCGGCAAATAGCTTGTAATATGTACTTTACTACTAAGCTTGATTACCCAGTATAATTTATACAAAAAATGGCAAAGGAGACCCAACAAACTACTTTTAACAGCATCAAGGAGATAGCACTGCGTGTTTAATCACGTTCCTGTTCGGTATATGCTAACATAACACTACTTTAGTAAACTACATATCACAAGCTATTCATATACACCGATATCTCGAAAATCGGTCCATAAACTCCGGAGATATTCAAGTTTTAACATTTTCTGGATTGGAAATCAACCTACTACAAAATTCTGTTGGCCTGGTAGTTGGAAAAAAATATAAAATTATTAAATTTTTTTACAACAGAATTTTTTGGTAGGGTGATTTTTCTAATCTGGAAAACGTTTAAACGCGTATATTTTGGAAGCTTATAAACCGATTTTCAAGATATTTGGGCCTGCGAGTAGCTTGTAATGTGTACTTTACTATAGAGGTTGATCACTAAGCATAATTTACATAATAAATAGCATAAGAGATCCAACAAACTACTTCTAACAGCATTAAGGAGATAGTACCAAGTTTTTAGTCACGCTCCTGTTTGGTAAACGCTAACATATTACTATAATTGTAAACTACATATTACGAGCTATTCATAGACACCGACATCTTGAAAATTGGCCCATAAACTAAGCAGATATTCAAGTTTAATCATTTTCTGGATTGGAAATCAACATACTATAAAGTTCTAATCTAGAAAACATTAAAACTCGTATATCTCCGGTTTTTATCAATCGATTTTCAAGATGTTGGTATCGGCAAATAGCTTGTAATATGTACTTTACTACTAAGCTTGATTACCCAGTATAATTTATACAAAAAATGGCAAAGGAGACCCAACAAACTACTTTTAACAGCATCAAGGAGATAGCACTGCGTGTTTAATCACGTTCCTGTTCGGTATATGCTAACATAACACTACTTTAATAAACTACATATCACAAGCTATTCATATACACCGATATCTCGAAAATCGGTCCATAAACTCCGGAGGTATTCAAGTTTTAACATTTTCTGGATTGGAAATCAACCTACTACAAAATTCTGTTGGCCTGGTAGTTGGAAAAAAATATAAAAATATTAAATTTTTTTACAACAGAATTTTTTGGTAGGGTGATTTTTCTAATCTGGAAAACGTTTAAACGCGTATATCTCGGAAGCTTATAAACCGATTTTCAAGATATTTGGGCCTGCGAGTAGCTTGTAATGTGTACTTTACTATAGAGGTTGATCACTAATCATAATTTACATAATAAATAGCATAAGAGACCCAACAAACTACTGCTAACAGCATTAAGGAGTAAGTACCCAGTTTTTAGTCACGCTCCTGTTTGGTAAACGCTAACATATTACTATAATTGTAAACTACATATTACGAGCTATTCATAGACACCGACATCTTGAAAATCGGCCCATAAACTAAGCAGATATTCAAGTTTAATCATTTTCTGGATTGGAAATCAACATACTATAAAGTTCTAATCTAGAAAACATTAAAACTCGTATATCTCCGGTTTTTATCAACCGATTTTCAAGATGTTGGTATCGGCAAATAGCTTGTAATATGTACTTTACTACTAAGCTTGATTACCCAGTATAATTTATACAAAAAATGGCAAAGGAGACCCAACAAACTACTTTTAACAGCATCAAGGAGATAGCACTGCGTGTTTAATTACGTTCCTGTTCGGTATATGCTAACATAACACTACTTTAGTAAACTACATATCACAAGCTATTCATATACACCGATATGTCGAAAATCGGTCCATAAACTCCGGAGATATTCAAGTTTTAACATTTTCTGGATTGGAAATCAACCTACTACAAAATTCTGTTGGCCTGGTAGTTGGAAAAAAATATAAAATTATTAAATTTTTTTTACAACAGAATTTTTTGGTAGGGTGATTTTTCTAATCTGGAAAACGTTTAAACGCGTATATCTCGGAAGCTTATAAACCGATTTTCAAGATATTTGGGCCTGCGAATAGCTTGTAATGTGTACTTTGCTATAGAGGTTGATCACTAAGCATAATTTACATAATAAATAGCATAAGAGATCCAACAAACTACTTCTAACAGCATTAAGGAGATAGTACCAAGTTTTTAGTCACGCTCCTGTTTGGTAAACGCTAACATATTACTATAATTGTAAACTACATATTACGAGCTATTCATAGACACCGACATCTTGAAAATTGGCCCATAAACTAAGCAGATATTCAAGTTTAATCATTTTCTGGATTGGAAATCAACATACTATAAAGTTCTAATCTAGAAAACATTAAAACTCGTATATCTCCGGTTTTTATCAATCGATTTTCAAGATGTTGGTATCGGCAAATAGCTTGTAATATGTACTTTACTACTAAGCTTGATTACCCAGTATAATTTATACAAAAAATGGCAAAGGAGACCCAACAAACTACTTTTAACAGCATCAAGGAGATAGCACTGCGTGTTTAATCACGTTCCTGTTCGGTATATGCTAACATAACACTACTTTAATAAACTACATATCACAAGCTATTCATATACACCGATATCTCGAAAATCGGTCCATAAACTCCGGAGGTATTCAAGTTTTAACATTTTCTGGATTGGAAATCAACCTACTACAAAATTCTGTTGGCCTGGTAGTTGGAAAAAAATATAAAAATATTAAATTTTTTTACAACAGAATTTTTTGGTAGGGTGATTTTTCTAATCTGGAAAACGTTTAAACGCGTATATCTCGGAAGCTTATAAACCGATTTTCAAGATATTTGGGCCTGCGAGTAGCTTGTAATGTGTACTTTACTATAGAGGTTGATCACTAATCATAATTTACATAATAAATAGCATAAGAGACCCAACAAACTACTGCTAACAGCATTAAGGAGTAAGTACCCAGTTTTTAGTCACGCTCCTGTTTGGTAAACGCTAACATATTACTATAATTGTAAACTACATATTACGAGCTATTCATAGACACCGACATCTTGAAAATCGGCCCATAAACTAAGCAGATATTCAAGTTTAATCATTTTCTGGATTGGAAATCAACATACTATAAAGTTCTAATCTAGAAAACATTAAAACTCGTATATCTCCGGTTTTTATCAACCGATTTTCAAGATGTTGGTATCGGCAAATAGCTTGTAATATGTACTTTACTACTAAGCTTGATTACCCAGTATAATTTATACAAAAAATGGCAAAGGAGACCCAACAAACTACTTTTAACAGCATCAAGGAGATAGCACTGCGTGTTTAATCACGTTCCTGTTCGGTATATGCTAACATAACACTACTTTAGTAAACTACATATCACAAGCTATTCATATACACCGATATGTCGAAAATCGGTCCATAAACTCCGGAGATATTCAAGTTTTAACATTTTCTGGATTGGAAATCAACCTACTACAAAATTCTGTTGGCCTGGTAGTTGGAAAAAAATATAAAATTATTAAATTTTTTTACAATAGAATTTTTTGGTAGGGTGATTTTTCTAATCTGGAAAACGTTTAAACGCGTATATCTCGGAAGCTTATAAACCGATTTTCAAGATATTTGGGCCTGCGAGTAGCTTGTAATGTGTACTTTACTATAGAGGTTGATCACTAAGCATAATTTACATAATAAATAGCATAAGAGACCCAACAAACTACTTCTAACAGCATTAAGGAGATAGTACCAAGTTTTTAGTCACGCTCCTGTTTGGTAAACGCTAACATATTACTATAATTGTAAACTACATATTACGAGCTATTCATAGACACCGACATCTTGAAAATCGGCCCATAAACTAAGCAGATATTCAAGTTTAATCATTTTCTGGATTGGAAATCAACATACTATAAAGTTCTAATCTAGAAAACATTAAAACTCGTATATCTCCGGTTTTTATCAACCGATTTTCAAGATGTTGGTATCGGCAAATAGCTTGTAATATGTACTTTACTACTAAGCTTGATTACCCAGTATAATTTATACAAAAAATGGCAAAGGAGACCCAACAAACTACTTTTAACAGCATCAAGGAGATAGCACTGCGTGTTTAATCACGTTCCTGTTCGGTATATGCTAACATAACACTACTTTAGTAAACTACATATCACAAGCTATTCATATACACCGATATCTCGAAAATCGGTCCATAAACTCCGGAGATATTCAAGTTTTAACATTTTCTGGATTGGAAATCAACCTACTACAAAATTCTGTTGGCCTGGTAGTTGGAAAAAAATATAAAATTATTAAATTTTTTTACAACAGAATTTTTTGGTAGGGTGATTTTTCTAATCTGGAAAACGTTTAAACGCGTATATTTTGGAAGCTTATAAACCGATTTTCAAGATATTTGGGCCTGCGAGTAGCTTGTAATGTGTACTTTACTATAGAGGTTGATCACTAAGCATAATTTACATAATAAATAGCATAAGAGATCCAACAAACTACTTCTAACAGCATTAAGGAGATAGTACCAAGTTTTTAGTCACGCTCCTGTTTGGTAAACGCTAACATATTACTATAATTGTAAACTACATATTACGAGCTATTCATAGACACCGACATCTTGAAAATTGGCCCATAAACTAAGCAGATATTCAAGTTTAATCATTTTCTGGATTGGAAATCAACATACTATAAAGTTCTAATCTAGAAAACATTAAAACTCGTATATCTCCGGTTTTTATCAATCGATTTTCAAGATGTTGGTATCGGCAAATAGCTTGTAATATGTACTTTACTACTAAGCTTGATTACCCAGTATAATTTATACAAAAAATGGCAAAGGAGACCCAACAAACTACTTTTAACAGCATCAAGGAGATAGCACTGCGTGTTTAATCACGTTCCTGTTCGGTATATGCTAACATAACACTACTTTAATAAACTACATATCACAAGCTATTCATATACACCGATATCTCGAAAATCGGTCCATAAACTCCGGAGGTATTCAAGTTTTAACATTTTCTGGATTGGAAATCAACCTACTACAAAATTCTGTTGGCCTGGTAGTTGGAAAAAAATATAAAAATATTAAATTTTTTTACAACAGAATTTTTTGGTAGGGTGATTTTTCTAATCTGGAAAACGTTTAAACGCGTATATCTCGGAAGCTTATAAACCGATTTTCAAGATATTTGGGCCTGCGAGTAGCTTGTAATGTGTACTTTACTATAGAGGTTGATCACTAATCATAATTTACATAATAAATAGCATAAGAGACCCAACAAACTACTTCTAACAGCATTAAGGAGATAGTACCAAGTTTTTAGTCACGCTCCTGTTTGGTAAACGCTAACATATTACTATAATTGTAAACTACATATTACGAGCTATTCATAGACACCGACATCTTGAAAATCGGCCCATAAACTAAGCAGATATTCAAGTTTAATCATTTTCTGGATTGGAAATCAACATACTATAAAGTTCTAATCTAGAAAACATTAAAACTCGTATATCTCCGGTTTTTATCAACCGATTTTCAAGATGTTGGTATCGGCAAATAGCTTGTAATATGTACTTTACTACTAAGCTTGATTACCCAGTATAATTTATACAAAAAATGGCAAAGGAGACCCAACAAACTACTTTTAACAGCATCAAGGAGATAGCACTGCGTGTTTAATTACGTTCCTGTTCGGTATATGCTAACATAACACTACTTTAGTAAACTACATATCACAAGCTATTCATATACACCGATATGTCGAAAATCGGTCCATAAACTCCGGAGATATTCAAGTTTTAACATTTTCTGGATTGGAAATCAACCTACTACAAAATTCTGTTGGCCTGGTAGTTGGAAAAAAATATAAAATTATTAAATTTTTTTACAACAGAATTTTTTGGTAGGGTGATTTTTCTAATCTGGAAAACGTTTAAACGCGTATATCTCGGAAGCTTATAAACCGATTTTCAAGATATTTGGGCCTGCGAATAGCTTGTAATGTGTACTTTGCTATAGAGGTTGATCACTAAGCATAATTTACATAATAAATAGCATAAGAGATCCAACAAACTACTTCTAACAGCATTAAGGAGATAGTACCAAGTTTTTAGTCACGCTCCTGTTTGGTAAACGCTAACATATTACTATAATTGTAAACTACATATTACGAGCTATTCATAGACACCGACATCTTGAAAATTGGCCCATAAACTAAGCAGATATTCAAGTTTAATCATTTTCTGGATTGGAAATCAACATACTATAAAGTTCTAATCTAGAAAACATTAAAACTCGTATATCTCCGGTTTTTATCAATCGATTTTCAAGATGTTGGTATCGGCAAATAGCTTGTAATATGTACTTTACTACTAAGCTTGATTACCCAGTATAATTTATACAAAAAATGGCAAAGGAGACCCAACAAACTACTTTTAACAGCATCAAGGAGATAGCACTGCGTGTTTAATCACGTTCCTGTTCGGTATATGCTAACATAACACTACTTTAATAAACTACATATCACAAGCTATTCATATACACCGATATCTCGAAAATCGGTCCATAAACTCCGGAGGTATTCAAGTTTTAACATTTTCTGGATTGGAAATCAACCTACTACAAAATTCTGTTGGCCTGGTAGTTGGAAAAAAATATAAAAATATTAAATTTTTTTACAACAGAATTTTTTGGTAGGGTGATTTTTCTAATCTGGAAAACGTTTAAACGCGTATATCTCGGAAGCTTATAAACCGATTTTCAAGATATTTGGGCCTGCGAGTAGCTTGTAATGTGTACTTTACTATAGAGGTTGATCACTAATCATAATTTACATAATAAATAGCATAAGAGACCCAACAAACTACTTCTAACAGCATTAAGGAGATAGTACCAAGTTTTTAGTCACGCTCCTGTTTGGTAAACGCTAACATATTACTATAATTGTAAACTACATATTACGAGCTATTCATAGACACCGACATCTTGAAAATCGGCCCATAAACTAAGCAGATATTCAAGTTTAATCATTTTCTGGATTGGAAATCAACATACTATAAAGTTCTAATCTAGAAAACATTAAAACTCGTATATCTCCGGTTTTTATCAACCGATTTTCAAGATGTTGGTATCGGCAAATAGCTTGTAATATGTACTTTACTACTAAGCTTGATTACCCAGTATAATTTATACAAAAAATGGCAAAGGAGACCCAACAAACTACTTTTAACAGCATCAAGGAGATAGCACTGCGTGTTTAATCACGTTCCTGTTCGGTATATGCTAACATAACACTACTTTAGTAAACTACATATCACAAGCTATTCATATACACCGATATCTCGAAAATCGGTCCATAAACTCCGGAGATATTCAAGTTTTAACATTTTCTGGATTGGAAATCAACCTACTACAAAATTCTGTTGGCCTGGTAGTTGGAAAAAAATATAAAATTATTAAATTTTTTTACAACAGAATTTATTGGTAGGGTGATTTTTCTAATCTGGAAAACGTTTAAACGCGTATATCTCGGAAGCTTATAAACCGATTTTCAAGATATTTGGGCCTGCGAATAGCTTGTAATGTGTACTTTGCTATAGAGGTTGATCACTAAGCATAATTTACATAATAAATAGCATAAGAGACCCAACAAACTACTGCTAACAGCATTAAGGAGATAGTACTAAGTTTTTAGTCACGCTCCTGTTTGGTAAACGCTAACATATTACTATAATTGTAAACTACATATTACGAGCTATTCATAGACACCGACATCTTGAAAATCGGCCCATAAACTAAGCAGATATTCAAGTTTAATCATTTTCTGGATTGGAAATCAACATACTATAAAGTTCTAATCTAGAAAACATTAAAACTCGTATATCTCCGGTTTTTATCAACCGATTTTCAAGATGTTGGTATCGGCAAATAGCTTGTAATATGTACTTTACTACTAAGCTTGATTACCCAGTATAATTTATACAAAAAATGGCAAAGGAGACCCAACAAACTACTTTTAACAGCATCAAGGAGATAGCACTGCGTGTTTAATCACGTTCCTGTTCGGTATATGCTAACATAACACTACTTTAGTAAACTACATATCACAAGCTATTCATATACACCGATATCTCGAAAATCGGTCCATAAACTCCGGAGATATTCAAGTTTTAACATTTTCTGGATTGGAAATCAACCTACTACAAAATTCTGTTGGCCTGGTAGTTGGAAAAAAATATAAAATTATTAAATTTTTTTACAACAGAATTTTTTGGTAGGGTGATTTTTCTAATCTGGAAAACGTTTAAACGCGTATATCTCGGAAGCTTATAAACCGATTTTCAAGATATTTGGGCCTGCGAATAGCTTGTAATGTGTACTTTACTATAGAGGTTGATCACTAAGCATAATTTACATAATAAATAGCGTAAGAGACCCAACAAACTACTGCTAACAGCATTAAGGAGATAGTACCAAGTTTTTAGTCACGCTCCTGTTTGGTAAACGCTAACATATTACTATAATTGTAAACTACATATTACGAGCTATTCATAGACACCGACATCTTGAAAATCGGCCCATAAACTAAGCAGATATTCAAGTTTAATCATTTTCTGGATTGGAAATCAACATACTATAAAGTTCTAATCTAGAAAACATTAAAACTCGTATATCTCCGGTTTTTATCAACCGATTTTCAAGATGTTGGTATCGGCAAATAGCTTGTAATATGTACTTTACTACTAAGCTTGATTACCCAGTATAATTTATACAAAAAATGGCAAAGGAGACCCAACAAACTACTTTTAACAGCATCAAGGAGATAGCACTGCGTGTTTAATCACGTTCCTGTTCGGTATATGCTAACATAACACTACTTTAGTAAACTACATATCACAAGCTATTCATATACACCGATATCTCGAAAATCGGTCCATAAACTCCGGAGATATTCAAGTTTTAACATTTTCTGGATTGGAAATCAACCTACTACAAAATTCTGTTGGCCTGGTAGTTGGAAAAAAATATAAAATTATTAAATTTTTTTACAACAGAATTTTTTGGTAGGGTGATTTTTCTAATCTAGAAAACGTTTAAACGCGTATATCTCGGAAGCTTATAAACCGATTTTCAAGATATTTGGGCCTGCGAGTAGCTTGTAATGTGTACTTTACTATAGAGGTTGATCACTAAGCATAATTTACATAATAAATAGCATAAGAGACCCAACAAACTACTTCTAACAGCATTAAGGAGATAGTACCAAGTTTTTAGTCACGCTCCTGTTTGGTAAACGCTAACATATTACTATAATTGTAAACTTCATATTACGAGCTATTCATAGACACCGACATCTTGAAAATCGGCCCATAAACTAAGCAGATATTCAAGTTTAATCATTTTCTGGATTGGAAATCAACATACTATAAAGTTCTAATCTAGAAAACATTAAAACTCGTATATCTCCAGTTTTTATCAACCGATTTTCAATATGTTGGTATCGGCAAATAGCTTGTAATATGTACTTTACTACTAAGCTTGATTACCCAGTATAATTTATACAAAAAATGGCAAAGGAGACCCAACAAACTACTTTTAACAGCATCAAGGAGATAGCACTGCGTGTTTAGTCACGTTCCTGTTCGGAATATGCTAACATGTCACTATTATAGTAAACTACATATTACTAGCTATTCACAGATACCGATATCTTGAAAATCGGTCCGTAAACTCCGGAGATATTAAAGTTTTAAAACTTTCTGGATTGGAAATCAACCTACTACAAAATTCTGTTGGCCTGGTAGTTGGGAAAAATCCAAAATATTTAAGAAATTTTTATTTTATCCCAGACAAAAACCACATCACAAAAATGTTAATAATTATAGCATACTTTAAGGTAGTCCGGAAATTAAGCGTTGCCACCCATGAGAATTGGTGAACATTGCCATTCATTTTCAACATGTTATTGCCAACTGCAGTTAATTTTTAGTTTTAAATTGTACAGAAGATGGCGCTAGCTGTGAACTACTAAAACATCACAACAGATGGCTCTATGCATAATTTCTATCACAATGAGTTACACAGCGAGTGTTCGAACGGATAGGAATTTAAATTACCTAGAACCCCAAAATTTGGCATTCATTTTACTGAGACCGTAATTTAATTATTGAATAATTTAACTTACCTTGATTAGTTAAAATTCATTCAAGCCCAAATGAAATAATTTTTTTTTTATGTTTTACGATTATATTTGAATGTGAACAAATTATTTTTTATTTTATTTATCAAAAAACAAATTATAAAGAAGTTTCCTTTAACTGTATAAAATATTATAGATTTTTTTTAATGGTTATTATTAGGAGTTTATGAAAATTTTGTTTGTTTAATAATATAAAATTCTGTTAAAGCTTTGTTTTTGTTTTATTATAATGCAATTAATATTTCAAAATTTTCTGGATTTTCTTTTAATTTTTCACTATTTGTTGTTTTCATTTTCGCTAAACAAAATTTGGCATCTTCCTGCAGTCCTGTATTTCAAGTAGGGGGTTTTACCTAGATAAAAATGGAATTTTTTAAGAGTAAATTTTTTATTTTTAGTTGTTTAAAGAATTAGTAAATTGTTTTTTTTTTTTATTTTAGCTACATTTATTTTGGATCCCATGGGTTAAATAGATTTTTTATCTTCAAAGTTTTGTTGGTAATGTTTTACAGTGGGATTTTAAGAGAAAAGTAATAAATTTACGATTTTTATTTAAATGTATGTATAATATTTTAACAAAGTAATAATTTATTGTTTGTGGGATACATTTTTAAGCGCTATTCATTAGGTTTAAATGAACGACTAATATTCCGTGCAAAACTTTTTTTTTTTTTTGCATACAGATTCCCATAAGAGAAAGTTCGGTAGTCATTATCTTATGAATAGAGCCCTTAGATTTTAAATAAGAAAACAAAAATTTTAATTTAGAAATTACCAACATTTTTTTTTTTTTTTTTGGTATTAATATTTTCTCTGTCGACCCCACTGTTTGTATGTAGAATAGTTTTATTAATTAAACATTAAGTGTAGTGGTTGAATAATAAACAGATAAAAGTTTTAGTAATTAGTATTATTTTGTTTAAAAATAAAAAATACTGACACAACTCTAGATTTATTTATTTTTTTTTATTTTTGTTTATAGTTAAATATTTTAAGTTAATATGTATATATTTTTGTTTTTATTAATATCTTGTTAAATTGTTTTTGTAAGCTATTTGTTAAATATTTTTGATTGTTATTTTTGTTAAGTTTAGTTATGATCTGAAAACAAAAAACAACTTTATTTAAATTTTTAAGCTGTAAATTTGAGATAATGATAGGATTTTAAAGGCAATACTTAAGATTTTTCTAACACTTAACTGATTTTAAGCCAATTAAAATGCCCCCTAATTAGCTCAAATTGTAAAAAAACTCAGTGTATTTTTAATGTTAATAAAACTTTAGGTTTACCGGTAAAATACTCTTTAAATAAAATCCCTTTTCTTTAATTTATAATTTATCTTGTTTGTTAAATAAAAATTAATATATATTTTCTTTAGTTTTATATAATAAAAAATAACTTTACAAATTATTAAATAATTTATATATAAAAAATTAAATTTAATTAAAATTCTACAAGAAATTATGTAAGACAGGACAAAACATAATAATACAAATTTAACATAGTATTCAAATTTAATTTTTTTTCAATATTAAATTAACAAATAAATTAAATTTGTAATATACACATTAAACAACTAATTAAAACAATTTTAATTAAAAATTCTAAAAAACAAATGAAATTTAAAAAAATAAATAAAATTTTCTTAAAAAAATGAATAAATTTGGGGAAAAAAATCCAAAAATTGTCAAAAAAAAATCAAATAATTATTAGTTTATTAGAAAAACCTTTTAGCTAAATAAATTTGTTTTTAGGCAAAAAATATTGCATTTTCTTATAATTTTGTTAAAATTAATTTTAATATTTTAAGAAACCCTTTACAATAATTTGTATTATTAATTATTTTTTATGTTTTTAAAAATTATAAATCATCTAAAATTAATATAACATAAATCTTCTAACTTTTTTTGTTTGTATAAAACTTAAAACAGACTAAAAAAATTTACAATTATTTAATTCATTTATTTAAAAAATGAGTATACTTCCTTTTTTATATCATTAAAAAAAATCGAAAAAATGTCATGTTAATTCATCTTTGGATATACATATTTTTTCTGCAAAATTTCAACTCCATATTCTAGAGTTTTCCTTTTTCAATTTTTTTTTGTTTTTGTAAATATTTAGGTATAATTATTATTTTTATATAAATTTCTGTATTTAAATGTGATGTTTTTTTGTTTGTTTGTGTAATACTAAAATATATAATTAATATATTTTTTATTTTGTTAGTATTATAAAACATAATTTTTTGTGTTTATTGCAAAAAAAAAAAAAATTAATTGTTTTACATAATTTTATAAGTATTGTATGTATATATTTTTTTAATCAAATTTAATTCATTAAACATTTTTATTGTTACGTTATGAGGAGTTTTATGTATTTTATTTTTATTTTAAATATATATTTTTAAATCCCTTTTAAGTATTGTGATAATGTTGTAATTTGAATTTTCTATTAAATAATTATTGTTGATTTTGTGAACGAGATTCAAACATAGCTGTGACATCGCGTATTGAAAATTGTGGTGAAATTTTTTCACGACTGCAAAGAGAAAAATAATTTACTGAAAAAATTTGCTAAATTTTTCTACAAAACTAACTAACTAGGAATTTCTTTAAAAACAACCACATATGTAGTTAAAACAACAACTACAAATGTAGTTAAAAACAACTATAATTGTAGTTAAAAACAACTAAAAATGCAGTTATATTTTGTTATACTTTATATATTAGCATTTTTCACTTACTTTGTCTCAAATATTTATTGCATTTAGAAGAATCTATATAAACAAAATATTTTATATAAAAAAAAAGAAAATTGTAAAACAAACAAAAAAAATTAAAAAAATAAATTATTCATAATTGAATATTTATAATTTTGTAGTTTGTTAAAAAAAATAATAATTATAAAAATCATTGAATTTTTTCTCAAGTTAAAATAACTACAATCGTTTTACTACACAAATAACTGTCATGTGGTAACTGCATAATTTTTCTGAGTGTATGTGTAAATGACCTAAAACTTTTAAAATTCAGTTTATAATATATTATAAATGACCCTACAAATCTGAGAGTTTAATAAAAAAAAAAAATACAAATTTTTTTAAACTGACGTTTTTTCCATCAGAAAAGATCACTCTGCCAGTACTCTCAGTGTAAAATATTCATTTAAGAATAAGACAAAATGTGAAATTCTTAAATGTGAAATTTGTCCTTAATTTGTATTTATTAAAATACAACTTTCTACTTACTTTGATGTTAAACTATTTCTAGTTGCTGTCGCTGTAGTTGTCGCTGATAATCCCAAAGTATTTCCTGCTGACACCAACAATTCCTGTGGTCTTGAACGTTCTCGATTAGCTGTATTACTAACACCGTTGGCAAAATCCATACTCTTACGTTCAAATTTTTGTACAGTAGCCCGTGCAGAAAATTCCTCCTGTTCAGGAGTAGTATTAGCACTAATAACTTTATTTAACGAAGGCTGAGAATGCGGCTGAGAAGAACGTTTATTAAATTCTTTATTTTCACTATTATTGGCATTGGTTTCTACATAATTATTTTGATTTTTTTCATCCGAAATACTTCGTACACGATGTTGAGTATTGAGAGTGGTCTCTGAGACTGCTGAAGAAGGTGGATTTCTACCAAATTCTTTAAGATTATCCATATCTTTCTGCAATGTACGCATATCGGCACGAGATTTGGATTTAACTCGTAATGAGGTATTGTCGGGTGAAAATTTTTCATCTTCATTTTTTGATGAATTTAAATCACATTTTGATTTTGACTTGAAAGAATCCGAATGATATTTTTGGGTTAATTGTTGTCGTCGTTCTTCCTTTATACGATCAATTCTTTCACGATCTAATTTAACACCCGATAAAACTTTTAAATTTGCGGGGCCACCACCATTTAAGGAATTTAGATTTGAGTTATTTAAATCTTGGGAATTTTCCGGTTGTACATTATTTTGTATTAAAGAGATTCTGTTTTCTGTGGTAGGTGTTATTTTTAATTCTGAACTTTCATAATCATTTTCTATGGAAGAATCTGTGGTTGTTAGCAAATTATTTAAATTTTTCTCTTTCAGCTCAATTTTTAATAAAGTTTTTGTTTCTGCCGCCAGTTTTGTGGGAAAATGTTCTTCTGTTATTGGCATACCGGGTAAACGTTTGGGAGGATTTAATGTTTTTGGTCGTGTAAAATCAAAACTTTTACGACGATTGTTATGTTCAAGTAGATCGGGCAATTGTTGTGAACTTTTGATTTGTAATTCTTGTAAATTTTTACTACCAAATTCTCGAATGAAAGCATTTTCATCCAATGATCTTGTAATTTGTTGAGTTTTATTTAGTTTTTGTTTCAATGAAGCAGACTGTTGCACTTTTCTTGTCCTCTCCGGATGTGTAGCTATATTTGGTTGTGGCGGTGTTGACTTTCTTATAGAATTGCGGGTAGTAAAGTCAAATGCCGGCATTTGTTCTATGGGTGATGACTCAAATTTATTAGCCAATTCTTTAACACTTAAATTTGAGGGAGATCTTCGTGCTGTTTGAGATATTTCTATAGTTTCTGATTCCTGATCTTTTATACTATCCAAACTATCTAATTCTACTTCAGGATCTTCACGAAAATTTTCCTGTCCATCCGTTTTAACTTGCTTCATTTCTTCTCCTATCATATTTTGATATATAGATTTGGGTTTTCGTAACTCTACATTTTCATAGAGTAATTTTTCCTCATCCGACATTTGTATATCATCCAAATTTTCTATGGGTGTTGTTTGCTCTTTTTCCAATTTCAATTCCAATTCCTTTTCACTTTCACTTAATTCCTCTACTTCGGCTAAATTTTCCAATTCTGTGGATATAAATTTTCTCTCCTCATTCAATAGCTGATTTACTTCTGTCACAGAATTTCTAAAGAATTTTACTTGTTCGTATACGGTATTCTCATCAAATGATGTTTCCAATATATTGGTTTTGGGTGATTTATCTTTTTTATCTTCTTTGTGTCTTAAAAACGAAGGTTTATTTGTCTTTTCTTCCACTTCTTTAGTGGGAGATTTTAAATTATATGTTATACTAATGGTAGATTTAATAGGACTAGCTAAATTTTTCAAAGGGGAATTAAGATTACTTGGTGTATTCTCATATTCTTCATAGGCTGGTGAATTCTCTTCGGTTTCTATCAATGAATGCATACTTAGCTGGCGTTGAAGGTTTTGATAGCCAAATTCACTGGGCGTTACGGATTGGCTGGTGTTATCTGTAAAATTTGAGTTGGGCGAAATCAAATTTTGATTTCGATTTGTATTAGCATCTGATAATAGTTTTGAGCCTCCCACAGTATTCAAATCCAACGATAATTCACGTTTTAAAGCCTGCATATCACGCTTCTCATTAAGCTGTAAAAAGAGAACGTTTAAAAAAAAAGAAAATAAAATCAATTTGAAATAAAATTCAAAAATTTACTTACATTCGATCCCAATGATTCATGGGATGTACCCAAATATGATGATGTCTCTACACCCAACAACATTTGTTGCATTTGATTAGATGATGCCGCCGAAATGCCTGACATGGCTGAGGTCATCATTAATGGTTCTAAATCATGTTGTGGCGTTGTAACGGCTGAACTATTTTCCGAGCTGGTGTCACCCATTAATAGAGAATATCGGGGACTTTGTATGGGTGATGATGGTGTCACCGATAATTTCGATTGTTCCATTTCATTGCTGTGCATCTTGGCTATATTTTCTTTGGTTATATCTCCCGAATAACTGCGGAGCAGTTGTTCCTGTAGCCCCATTTCTTGAGGGCCGCCACAATAACTATTACGATTTTTAACTTTAAGTATATCATACGAAGGTTTGCCCGTTAAATGATGCATTGAAGGTTTTGGTGATGAATTTATAGAGTTGTTAGATGAATGACTGGTGTTACTGAATGAAACGGTCCTGAAATGAAATAGAAAAAGGTGACAGTAGAAACAATTCAAACAACTTAAGATCTCCCCTGCCATTTTTCTATGAACTGGCTGTGCTAAATATTTTTTGTACACTCAACAAAAAAAAAATGTTAAAGTAAAAAAAATTTTTGAGGTTAAAAAAGCAAAAGCGTTAAAAATTTTGTTTACCAAATTTAAAAAAAAATATACACAAATACACTTGTATTTTTGAGTCGAATGTCAACATTATTAACGATTTAGCAAAATTGTCAATACCAAACTGCTGACAATAGGTCCATTCGTTTACTTTTCTCAGTCAAGTCCAATAAGAATTACTCAGTATCAAACTTACAGAGAGTAAGACAAATTAACTCTCAAAACTGAATATTTGCAATAATTTACATGTTTGTTAAACAGCTAATTGTTAAACCAAATGCAAAAATAAATTATAACAGGTCGATATGAAAAAAGAGGATCATGTTGTAATATATTAAGCAGAAATATTTTACAAGGTTTTCTTATCTTTTCCATAATTAATTTTAAAATATTTGTTGCTTTCCATTTGCATACAACATCGTAGTTGTAAAACACTTTTGTATTTACAAAGAATTCTTACATGTTTTTCAATCATATGTTTTTTCTGCTTGAAAATTCTTCCTTGTAAAAATTTGCAAGCTCTCAACATAGGACTGCCATTTTATTCTCTCTTTTTTCCTTTTGTTTACTGAGTGTTTGTGCAAACGAAGGCCATCCAGTAAAAATTAGTACAAATTTGTACAATTTATTGAGTAAACGAAGGGAACTAAAAAAAATAAAGTAATCTTTCTCTCTTATTGAATGGCAGATCAGACCGATTACTTCAACCTTTTGTTTTTAAGTTATGAAAAAATTTAAATTTATGAAAAGGTACTTTGACTTTTATTTAGGAAAATTATTTTCCTCTTATTTACAATTTTAAAAATTTTTTGTACCAATTAGCGTAGAACTTTAAAAAAATTTTCGACATAATAGGTGTGTTCGACGTACGTTACCGCGGGTGCCCGCGAGAACCCAATCTTACCAAAAAGCGTTTCTTGTAACAAAAATTGGGTAAATGAGAGCGTTCATGAGAGAGTAATTGTGTTTCTCATTTTACCAGAATTTACCCGTACTTTTTGTTTGGGTAAAATGGTAAAATTGTGAAATCATAAGCTGTTGCTAATAAATTAGCTGTTTTGCATTTTTGAGAAAAATTAAAGTTAACTGAAAACTTATTATAAAGAACTTTTCCTTCTTAATAATGAAAAATAGATTTGAAAATGTAAGTAGAAATTTGCCATTTCAAATATATTTATTAATTAAACTGTTTCTTAATATGAATAAATTTGACGTTAATTTTTGAGTATGAAATGTGGTTTTGTGCGTTCGCAGTATTTTGGGCATTTTTATGGTTTTGTGAGAGAATTTTTTGCTTACTCTCATTTTACCAGACTTTAACCAAAATTACCTCGTACAGACCTAATGTTAGCTCTACAACAATTTTGGTTTTAAATTATTTGAATTTTTTAATGGACAAATCATTTCTTTATATTTGATGGTTGTTTGCTTTAATTTGGTCCAAGCTTTCGAATACACTGATCTTAAATTTGGTATTACTTTTTTTAAACTCGTGTAAAAATAATTTTTGTTTTAAAAAGTAATTTTGATTTTATATGATACACAATTTCCACTTTCAAGCTCTTTTTTTTGACCTGGCCCTAACAAAATTCTATTAATATCTTTATTATTAAAATCACCTTTGTTTGGTTGTTTGTTGCTGTTCCTCTTCATTTTTCTTTAATGAATTACGACGTTGCTCTTCCTCAATCATCATTTTAGTCATAGCATCTTTACCGGAAAAACGTCTATCTGCATTTAAATTAGAACCAGGATAACTAAAACGTTCTTTATTGGCTGACGTTGAGGGTGAGTTAATTGTTGTATCTTGATCTTTACGTTTCGAACCCAATTGTACAGAAGGATAACTATAGCGGGAATTTAAAGAAGGATTATTTAAAGCATTTGTAGCGTTTGTTGTTGAGGAAGATGAAGATTTTAAAGATTCTTGTGGCTGTGGCTGTTTTTGTTGTTGTTGTTGTCTTTGTGATGAAATTTCGTTAGAACCATATAAAGAAGATTTCGATAGTGAAGGCTTAGGGGGAGAGTGAACTTGTACACTGGTATATAAAGTTTGAGGATTTGGCAATGCATGTTCCGGTGTACCACAATCAATAAATTGTATATCCGATAGCTGATCTTCTAGTTTATAACGTTTACAGCAACTTTCATCACTATTATGTTCATGACAATTATCACTATTACATTCACCGGTAGCGGAAGATTGCGACCAATTACTGGGACTAGCTGCTGCTGTACTGGGAGAGAGTAATAAATTGAGTCTTGGTTGTTTTTTAGGACTGGGATTAACACTATTGGTTTGACTGGAAAATTCTTCGGGACGTGCTCTCATTATGCGCCTGGATGTCGAACACGAAGAGGGTGGTATATTTTCTTTACCCACTCGAGGAGAACTAACTAAAGATTCACTTTCGGAGAATATACGCATTTCGGGTTCTTCACGATCAAAATTTAAACCCAATTCAGATAATTCTCTGTAAATGAAAAAAAAAATTAATAAGATTTTTTTTGATAATTTCTAAATCTAAATTCATTAAAAAAAATTTAAACATTTAGATCCTGTGCGGGGTGGCTAAATAAATTCTAAACTAAGTACAAATTAACAAAAGGGTTCAAAATTTCTTTGAAAAATATCTGAAAATATTTTTAAATTTCATAGAAATTTGAAAACCTGAATTTAGTTAAGATTTTATTTAGCCAGTTCGCACCCACCCTTAGTAAGTTGTATTACAGAATTTTCCAATTGCATTAAAAATCAGTTGTATTAAAGAAGAATATAGAAGTTTAAACGAAATGTGCTACACGATATTTGATATTTTTAACGTATAAAATTGTATCAATCGTCTTTTTAAACATCTTTCGAGGGTTGGTCAATAGCAATTTTTAAAATTTCAATGCATTTTTAATTAAAGGCCACCGGCTCGTTGTAGCGAAAACAGACCAGAGCCTCTGGTGGGAATCGAACCCACGACCCCCGCACTGATAAGCAAGCACGCTACCAACTAAACTACCGGGGCGCTCGCAATGCATTTTTAATTTTACTTTTTGTAATAATTTTAAATTCCCTTGAAACAAGCCTTTTTCGATTTAAGAAGATTTAATTTTCCCTTTGAAAATTAAAATCGCCATCAAAATTTATTATTGTTTCTTTGAAAAATTTCCTATTTTTTTAAACGTCAAATATTTCCAAAATTAAAAGAGCTGGAAAGGAGGCATATTTTCTAAACATACACAATTATCTTACTTCAAAATTTGGCGTATATATTTTTAAAGAGTTAAAATTTTTCCATATAAAGGAAAAAGTACTTTTCCAAAATCTTTTATAACACAAAAAAATATATGAAAAATATATGGAAAAAAAAAATTAAATGATAAGAAGTTTTTGTGGTGGAAAATATTGAAGTGAAAAAATATTTCATGGTGAGAAGAATCCAGTAATTGTGATAAAAAAATTGCTTAATGTGAATAATTTATACAATGAAGGATGGATATAAGTATGATACAGTTTCAAACTAAATGACAATACCGCTATTTCCAAAACGATTTTACCGCTACAGTTTGATTTCTTCAACGATAGATACTGCTAAAATACCATTTTAAATTTAATACCGCTACCGTACGTGATTTCGACTAACAAGGACACGTTTAGAGATTGATGATACAATCAAAATAATAGGAAAATAATTAAACAAAAATAGTTCTATCAAAATTTGTTAAATTTAAGAAGTGTTCAGTTAGAAATTATTTTAACAAACAATTTTGTAGATTTACAAATTTTAAAATTTAAACTTGATAAATATTACAAATTTTCACATATTTATGACATGGTCGCCAATAAAAACTTACAGGCGGATACAAATTGCTGCATTGTAAAAGCAAAAGTTTCTCCAAAATGTAATTTTTTAATTCAGCTGTGTGTTGGAAATTTTAAAGTTAAATTGTCATAAATTTCATAAAATTTTTCCAACAAACGTAAGATTGAGTCCCCTCAATAGTATGTATATCCCAATTTTATTAAGATCGAAGATTAAAAATTTTCCTCCCTGGTTAGTAATTTTACTGGTTAGTACTATCACTGATTTTGTTTGTTAAATTTAAAAACTTGTTATCAATTTATAAAATTATTTTGTTAATTAAGTGAGAAGGCGTCATCAGGAATATTTAAAATTTTGAGGATGGTGCTGTTTCCTCGAAAATCATCCAAATCTTGAAAGTTAACAGTGAAGATAGATATCGCGAGGAAAACTATGCTATATGAACTTGGATGTGTTGTAGCGACGATTAAATAAGAGGTTACACTCAGAAAAAAAAGTTAGTAGAAAAATTTGTAAACGGTTTTCAATCCCACTCTACTATTTTTGTACTGATTTTTAGTAAAAAATTATTATTTAGCAAATCTTTTTGCTATTTACATTTTTCAAATTACAGAATTTTTACAGAATATTTACAAATTTTTATTGCTAATTTCAGAAATCATTTTACAAATTTTTGAAAACCGATTTGCTAAAATTAGCAAAAAAAAATTACTAATTTTAAAAAAGTGCATATTAAAGGAAATATTATTTCCAATTAAAACTTACACCTACAAACTTAAATTGCCTTAAAATGTTACATAGATTAAAAAAAGGGATCGGAAGTGAATATACCGACTTTTGTCGGACATCCACTTAATTAGTTCTAAAAATCAGCCCTAAAAACAATTAGAATTTGACCTTAAAAGTAAAAAAAAAATTGACCAAAATATTTTTCAAAACAGAAATTACCAAATTAAAACAAAATGATTAATTCGTTTTTTAAAAAAATATATTCAAAATGTTTGATACTCGATAAGAAAAATAAATTCAAAGCTTTTTACTAATATTAATAAAATTTAGTAATTTTTTTTTGCTGATTTTAGCAAACAGATTTTAAATTCCACTTTACAAAAAGTCTACTAAAATTAAGTAGCGGCTACTAATTTTTCTACTAATTTCATTGTACTACACGTTAGCAGACATGTGTTGCTAAGATTAGCAAAAAATACCGCTGGGCTCAAATTAGCAGAATTTTAGACTTTTTTTGGTGAGTGTACATATTTTTTAGCTGGCGAATCTTCTATTTATGTATATGTTTAAAAGTGGGTTCAAGCCGATCCCCTGTTCCGTTTTATTGCCTAATTTTTTCAGAGAAAATACATACAAAAGAGAGCAATTTTAAAGATTTTTCCAATGGAGCAATAAAAGTTTTCAAACACGTTTGAAACCAAGTTTTATTAAAAAAAAAATAAATTAGCCAGCAATGTTTCTTACTGAATGTTTGTTACTCTTTTTTCCAACTATTACATATCCCATTATCACCCTTAGTAGTACTTTTACTAATTATGCTGCTTACATTTATTAATAAAATTTTTCTGTTAATTTAATTTCAAAATGTTTTTTTCTATACTCAAAATTTTGCGGATGTCGGCTTTTCGTCCTTTCCTGCTAAATGTTATCTCAAAGATGGAGAAATATCCCTGATATAATATTGAAAAATATCATAAAAGAACGCTCATAAAGAGTCTTAAGCGGCAAAAAAATACCCTTTATATAACTTTAAATTCAGAAGGTTTTAGTACTCTTTAATGAATCTTTTCAACTAAAATTGTACGCTGGGTAGCAAAAATTATAAAAATTTTCGCCAGTTCTTCTGAAAGTTCATAAGATTTTAAATCTCAATGAAAAATGTTTATACACATAGAAGTATATTTTTTTAAATTAATATTTTAAAATTTGCCCCAATTAAAGCAAAAGTACCTTTGACTCCAATTATTATGAAAAAAAAAAAATAATTATATTAAAAAATTTATAAAATTATGCTAAAGAAAATAAATTTTAAACCAAACGTATGTAAATTACAAATGGAATTACAATTGGAAATATCTGAAGTGCATATTTTTACTTTTGAAATAATAATTTTAATGCTGCAATGATAATTAAACAAAAGATGTAAACAAAATTATCTAAATGATACAACTACAACTTACCTAGAGGGACATGTTGTCATATGACCTCGTTGTGGTGACTGCAATAAATCAAAATATGAATCATGTGATACTGAACGTGAATGACCTGCTGTTCTTAAGCTATCTATAGAATTGGAGCGTACACACACCTCAATTGGTTTGCTGGGTTCACCGCAATAGGAGCGTGACGTCTCAAACAATTCAATCGATTTATGTTTATCTTCACGCTTCATTAGAGCACTCTTTGATGGTTTGCCATTTACGCCTATGATTGAGTCGGCATCGGCAAATGTTACCTGAGCTTCTTTATGACGTGTGGGGGGTGGTGAAGAAGAATCATCAGTAATTTGTGAAGCCACCACTATAGAAGATTTCAAATCATGAGCTGCCCCATTACTGACTGGTCGTTGATTGCGAGAAAATAGCGATTTCCAAGAATGTGTCTTACGTTTTTGCCAACTACGTGGTACCGACAGAACTGTATGATATTTATCGGGTAAACTAGAAGGTCCCCCTCCAACTTCTATGTACGATCCAATATTTTGTCCTGAATTAACACTTGATATCATATTTATAGGCATTGAATGTTTCATATCAAAACCATCATAACGCATTTGTCTTTCTTGAGCTTCTTCTAGACTTATTAATTTCGGACCACTTGCACTTAAACTTTTTGGTCTTTCTACACACATTAAACTTTGATCATGTTCTCTTTGCTCTACCAGCAAGCTTTCACAATCGGTTAGAGAATCCATACGATTGTCCATAATCGATACGGGTGTAGCTCCTTGGGTTGCTATAAAACTTAAACGTGCTGTAGCTTCTTCTAGCGCATCAAATATATGATGACAATTACGTATAAGATATTCAGTTACCACTGCCTGAACACCTACACCTCGTAGGGCCGCCACACCTCCAGATTCTAAAGCAGGAGATCTTAATAAATTTGGTGCCCATACAATAGCCAAATTTTTATCAGTCATTCCGGTACGATCGGCATGTTGTGAGATTTTATTTAAATGCTCCGATAGATATTTGAGAGTTCTATAATGTGGTGGTGGCAATTTCAATACAGTCTCCTTCATCAATCTTAATCTTTCATTACTTTCACTTTTGGCTTGTATGGCTTCGACAAAATTATCATACAATTGATAAGTGCATAAGGGATTTGGCAGTTCACGGAAATACATTTTTAATAGAGAACTAACAGCATGAATATCTTGTTTCATTTCTGGATTTCCCAAATCGGGTATTCTTTCCTCATCGAAAGCCCGTCGTAGCCTTTGTATATTTGAGGTTATACCCGACAGGCGATAAATGCCATCAACAATACCATATTCTTCGATAAATTCAGCACAACATTTTAATACCATTGGCATTTCTTGCCCACTATTGAGTAAATGCTCAGAGAGATCACAAGAGAAAACACGTTCTCGATAAATGCCACTTTGTTTAAGTCTACGGCGTGATGGTCGTGAGAGTATAAAAGAGCGAAAGAATGCTATAAGTTTACCATGTTTACGTAGCACGGGCTTGGTTGGCGATACCTCAACTTGTCTTACGAGAGGAGCAGGCATTGGGAAATGTCTGGGTATTTTATCGCCTATGGTAGCCACACAGGATTGTGGAAAAAATCCCACCTCATAATGAGATTTTTGCAAGTGAGATTTTTTACCTCTCCACCATATAGACTCAGCTGGCGAAGGCATATCTATTACGGATATCATATCACCCACCTCTATTGATATCTCATCTGAAGCCTGGGCCTGATACCTCCGAACACCATAAGCCGCTCCTACTGCTGGTGTATTAATAGTCCGCATTGTATCATCATCAGCTAAAGGTAAACGTCTACCTTTATTGTCTAATTGCAGCCACGTCAATATGGTGCCACATGTTAAAGAATCGGAGGCAATTTTAGAAAACCTTTCTAAATATTTGGCTACTGCATATTCTACATCTTCCTCACTTTTAAAATCCATTTCATTAAGATTCTTTAGGCCACTTATTTTACGATCGTATACACATCTATGTAACATTTCATCCAACATTTGCATATTATCAAAAGATCTTTTCACCAAAAATGGATCCGATTTATGTGGAAATACTTTAATGATAAACCAACAGGATGAAGGTGAAAAGAGCCTTAAAGAGGAGGGACCTTGTGATGAATTGGCTGTACCGGCTATATCTCCTCCTATTGACTGTGAAGCTATGCTGCTGTTAAGCAATTCCGACTTATCATCGACCAAACGTACGGATAGCGGACCTAATTGCACACGTTCGTAATGAAAGTGGGCACATTCTTCAAGTTTTGGAAAACGGCAAGTTTTCTGGAAAGAAAAAATAAGTAAGAGAGAAATATGGTAAATCATTTCAACTGGCCTGAAATTTAAAAAAAAAACCTAAAAATTCAGATATTTTTGACTTTTGATTCCAAATCAGCAATTTATATTTAATATAATTGTCAAAGAATTTTCCTTGCAACTAAATTTGAGTCAGTATAATCTTAATTGGTGTTAATAGCATTTTTTCTTTTAATATTAAGTATATTTATTTTTTATTATAAGGAAAAATGTACTCTTTAGTACATTTTCTCATACTTCTGCAAAGCCTTATAAAATTATTTTTATTCAAATTCCTTGCACTAAATATGTACTGTTGCTTTTAAAGTTTTTTTTTTTAAATATTAAAAAAGAATGATCAATTTTACGAATTTGACACATTTTTTTTTTCAATTACTTTATAAACTCTTGACCTTTCCTTTGGTTACTTTTAATTATTTCTGTCATTTGTATGTTCCTGGTCAAAGAAACCACTCCTAGAAAATTATCCTGTACAAACAATACACAGTTTTTTTTTAATTTCATGATTACAAAATGTACAACGACCAACATTATAACTAAAAATGACAACATTTTTCATATTTACACAGTCCTACAAAGAAAAAAAAAAAAGAAAACAAATGACATATTTGTGTTAATATTACAACACTTTTAAACAACAATAATAATAACAACTACAACATCAGACAACGCCCCAAATAATATTTTCTGTTTTAGTAATATTCTGCTCTACACTCATGATGGTGATGATGATGATGTTGTAGGTACTCACTCGTCTGTCCTTTTCATTCATGTTTATATTAACTAACATTTCTTTTGCTTTCACTGCAAATTGTTGCTTCGTTTGGTTTGTTTTCGATTTTTTTTTCCTTTACAGCTATTAAAAACTATAAAAAAGCCTTTGTATTTGTTTTTTCTGCCATACGATATTTCCTCCTCATCCTTCTTCTCTCACATCGACAATTCAAAATCCTGTGTCTACTGTGGTTTTTCTGCATTAAATATATGACAACAATTTTACGCAATTCTTGTTAAGTATTTTCTCTTCCTAACATTAACAGAGGAGGGAATTAGGTCAGTCCAGTCAGTCGGTCGGTTGGTCCGTATGTGTGTTGAATAGAATGTTGTGTTCAAGACTCGGTGGTATTTACATGTACAAAGTAATTTTTTTTTTGCGCTAAAAAGAAAGTACACAAAAGCTGACAGCTAAATGCGCAAAATGTTTTGTGTGGTATTATATTTTCCACATTATTTCCTTATTTCACATTAGCAATTTATGATGTATTTTTTTCAGTTTTATGCGAAACACAGTTTTTTAGATGTTATTTTTCGTAAAGAGGGATGTTTAACATTATGGTTTTTAAAGAAGAAGTCGTTACTTTTAAAAGATTATACAAAGATATATTGACACTAGACATTATAATGCTTTATATCACCATTTCTTAAAAGGGTTCAGATACATAATATAATATTAATCTCATAAGATAGGTCTTCCGAGGTTTTCTCTACCGACTGATTTATTAGGCCTCCCTCCTTACCAATACACCTATACCAATCGTCTCAAAATCACTTCCTGATTCGATTTAACGATGTTAGTCGATCTGTTCCTGTGTCCCTCTAAACCTTGTAATAAAACCACAGGTCGCAAATATTAAGACAGCGAGTAGAGTAGCACTAAAAAGGCCAACCATATTAAGAAATTTTCCATTCCTTTTGTTAAAAGAAATGTTAATAGCCGAAATAATAAAGGGTGACTTTTTTGTAATTTGGTTGTTCAGTGTAAAAAAAAAGATTCGTGACATGTGGCAATGCCAAAAATGCTCAGTAAGATTTGCCATTTCACCATGAATAGACTAACAAACGAACAATGTTTGCAAATCATTGAATTTTATTATCAAAATGCGTGCCATTTTTTTCTATCGAATATTTGTCTTAAGCGACGAAGTTCATTTTTGGCTTAATGGGTTAGTCAACAAACAGCAAGAGGCAGTTCAAGAGCTGCCAATGCACCCTGAAAGATTCAATGTTTGGTGGGGTTTGTGGCAAGGCAATGGAGCCAGTGCGATGATTATTGACTTTTTTTTGGTTAAAATGGAAGAATTGGACTTGGTTAACAAGTCGTTTCAACAAGACGATGCCACATGCCACACGGCAAATGATACCATGAACCCATTGAGAGGCGAGTTTGATGAGCAATTAATCTCAAATCAAGCCATTTGGCCCCACTAGACAATAGTCTAGTGGTGAAATCTCTCGTGTACAGGGACATGCCAGCCACAATTCCAGCCCTGGAAGACAACATTACAGCTGCCGTTGGTGAGATACATACCGGCTGAAATGCTGGAAAAAGTACGCGAAAATTGGAGCTCACGGATGGGTCACCTACGACGTAGCCGCAGGCATTCATTTATCACCCCAAATTAATATTTCATTCACTTTTGCAAATTTTTCTGTTTTATTTAAATTTTTAAAACCCAAACGGTTAAAAACACCCTTTTGTTAGTATGTACACTAAGAAAATAGTGCCTATATTTGCGCCTGCAGAATTTTCAATGAATAATTACAAAGCAAATTTTAATAAAATAATCTACGAATTTTAAGCTACCTTAATTGGTTCTAGACGGATCAGGTACCCAAAACTTGGCCTATCAGTTCAAGTTCTTCTAAAATTTTATATGTTGAAAATTAAAAAAGCTATAAAGAACAACAAATTGTTTCTAATTTTACAGCCTTCAAAAAGTTGTAAAAAAACAGGAGAAACTGAGCCGAAGTTCAACCCGTTTGAACACAAGGATACTTAATTTTACATTGGTCTACTCCCACTATTTTTAGTAGTTACAAATCAATCGTGTTTTAATCCTGTTGAATAAAGAAAGAAAGAAATATTTAATTTTATTTTAATTGCTTTAACTAAAGCCATTGAAAATAATTTTAATCCTTTAGGTTTTTTGTATTCAGTTTTTAACCAAATCGATCGAAATCAAAATTAATTGAATTTCATCATATACCAGAATATACTCTGAACCACAGAGCCGTAGGTGCGGGAGGGTACAACAAGTCTTTCAAATTTAACACATTTTTTCTATCATAATAGATTTTAGTTCAAATTTATAAAAAAGAAACTGAGTTTGGCCACATATTTGGATGTTTAAAATTTATTTTGAGAATTTCAAAATTAGGATCTGTATATACATACATACTTATTTAAATTTTTGTAGGTAAATAAAATTATCATTTACAATCAGATTTTGGTTTTCAAATCTAGATACCTTTGAAGTTTTTCCAATATTGCAAGATTATTATTAAGTCAAGATCTGGCCCACGGCCGGCACTGCGATCAATATAGATCTTTCTTACTAAGGATCATTAAAATAAGCCAAATTCTGTATTATATTCCCTATGAAATTTAATATAGAAGATGGAGAAGAGTTCCTTATATCTTCTGGACCTAAAAATTTCCTATTGAATTTTTTTTTCTATTACTTTTTTATATTTTATTTCAGCAAAATAACATCACAGTTTTTCTTTTTTTTTAAATATTTTATTGGCAAAAAACAAAATATTTCTTAAAAAAAATCACAATAACACAAAAATTATCTATCAATGATAAATTTTTAAATATGTACCTCCATACCAAGAGGCAATGAAATAATTTTTCCTTTTTTAAATCTTTTCATTTAATTATTATATGATTTATTTTGTTTTAAAATCAAACTAATTAGACTACAAAGAACTCACTGAATAACTAAAATAAGAAAAGACAACAATCTAGATACATACCAATTGCAAATCTTCCAGTTTATAATTAAAAACAATAAGATTATATCGCGGTTTTCCATGTACATATGTATAAAAATTAAATTAAATGAATCACTTGAATTTTTTGTTACTATAAACTTAAATAAAAATAGAAATAAATGCAATTTTAAAGTCTTATTTTACATGTTTACTAACGTTTTCAAATATTTGAACTGAAGGTATTTTTGTATTTTCCCTACAATAGAATTTAACAAAAAAAAAAACATGAAAATGTTTTCAAAAGCTAGAAGGCATAAAGCATGACATTTTATTTTAATGCAAAAAAAAAGAAACAAAAGAATGTAATGGCAAAAGTAAATGAAAAAGAAAAAATATATAGGAAATCAAAAAAAAGGGTTGTTGCAAAGGTAGAATAAAGGTATTCAGAGAATTTTGTAATGTTGAAATATCTAATACAGCGTTTAGACTGATATTTAAGGTTGTTTTGATTTGCATATGTCTTAGCAAAATAAAATGTTTAAATATATAAATTTTGATAAATTTTAAAAAACTTCGTTATATGTGGAAAACACAATTCGATAGTAACTTCGACAATTACTCGTTGATTTTATAATATTTTTTTTTAAATAAGCAATTGTATTTGTGTAGCCTTTTGTTATTTTTGAAACAATCTAAACGTGGCATATGTTGAAAATAATACAATATGATTTATATTAGAGATAGAGCATGTGAAAGAGTAAGAAGAAGACCCTTTCCTTTGGGTATGGAATGTATTTGAGCATGTTACCACTGACATTTTTAATGTGGAAAAATAAACAAAGTAAGAAAAAGTAACAAGAAAAACATACACTCAACGAAATAATTTTACCCATATTCTGTTGAACTAAGAAATTGTGTAAATTTCTCTAGGAAAATTAGTATGCCCATAGAATTAAGATTTTTTGGGGTTTTTTTGTTATACTACCAAGCCCGCTAACGGTAATAAATACAGCCAAAGTAGAAACGTTGACCAACTGACATTCTTCAATTAAGAAAAAAAAAATATTATGCAATTTTTAGGATTTTTAAAATTTAAATTTTGTGTCATTTTTGGTTTTTAAAAAGATTCCAACAAACAATATTTGGCAACCCTAGAACTTTTTTTGTACCCAAATCTTTATAAAAGGTGGTTAAATTTTAAGGGCCTATGTTGAATGTGAACCACACCTAAACGTCAAGTTTTTTTCTGAAATTCATTTGACATTTCTCAATTTCAGGCTAACTCAATTTAAACCATGGAAAGATACACAATTGAGCAACGTGTTAAAGTTATTCAGGCTTATTATGAAAATGGGCGTACAAATCAAAATGCATTTCGTGCACTTCGTGATTTTTTTTTTGGTGAGCATAATCGACCAAATGTATCCACAACCGGGAGAATTGTGGGAAAATTTCAGCAAACCGGGTCTGTGAAAACACCTGTGCATGCACGCCCAGTTCGTTCTGCGGAAAACATTGCTGTTGTTCGCGATATTGTGTCATGAGGTCGGTCAAGCATTTACCGTGAATGGTGTTCGCTATCGCGAGATGATAACGAACTTACCCTGGACAGAAATTGAGGATATGACCATGGACGATATGTTGTATCAACAGGACGGTGCCACTTGCCACACATCTAACGAAACAATGGCTCTTTTGCGCGATGTCAATTGGTCGCCAAGATCATGTGATATGACACCGTTGGACTTCTTTCTTTGGGGTTATTTGAAAGAAAAGGTGTACGTCGATAAGCCAGCAACAATTCAAGAGCTAAAGGATGAGATAATTCGGCACATTAACGGCATAGAATCTCAATCCTGCCTCAGCGTCATCGGAAATTTGGACCAACGGATGGAGATGTTCCGCCGAGGTCGCGGCGGCCATTTGGCCGATATTTTGTTCCATACATAATTGAACCATACCATATTATCATAATAAAAATAAATAACAATAATTTCCTAAATAATTTGTTTTATTCAAAATCAACATCGGCCCGATACTATCCTATGATATTTACCGATCAGTTATATCATTTACCGATCGTATTATACAGGTCACGTCAAATGACGATGATAGAAGTATTAAAGGGTTAAAAAACAAGAAGGAGCTTAAAATTGTGGAATAATACGAAAAGCTTTTATTTGAAATTTAATTTACGTTTATGCGTTATTTACAGCAATCCTATTGATCAATCGCTGATAGAGAAAGCTTTGTCATATTAAGAAAAAGCTCCAGTAATTTTTGTCAAATGATTAGCGGGCATACAATTTTGATCATAATGCATTTTTAGATAAAAATTTGTGAAGCACTTTTAAATAAAATTAAACTTTTTCTATCACCCCAGCCTTATAAAAATAACAAAGCTTAAAGCTTTTAACTACAACGAGAATAAAGATTAAAGTAATTATGCAAATTTTCTTTAATTTGGCAATATTTATTATACGAACGGCTGAATTTTAAATACAGCCTTTATTTGAAGTTGACCATAAAAAGAAACTCAATTAAGCTTTTAATTTAAAACATCAATTTTTTAAATAAAAATATTTTTAAAAGTCCACATCGCTGAGCTTTAATTTGGTTTATAAAAAAAAAACCCACAGTTAATAGTTAATATAACTTTTTTTGAGCTTTAGTTTCTTTCTTTAGAATATCTGCAGATAAGCTTTATAGTAGCATACAAGAAGTACATAGGAACAATAACAAATAAGCTTTATCCTACTGCATAAACTGAGCTTTTTAAATTTATTATACTACATTAAACTGACATGATTTCCTAGTGTATGTAGTATAGGAAACAAAATAAAATTATTTTTTAATAAAGAAAATTTTATGCTTGACTGCGTAAGATTTTATATTTCTTATTACATTTTGTATAGAAAAACTATAACCAAAAATTTGCAGTAAGAAAAACAGATTGTGCATACATTTTTTGTATAGGAGGGTGGATCGATAAAATTTCGATTAATTTATTGTCATAACCGAAATTGATTTCAACTGATTTACCGGTAACAGCCCTGCGGAAAAACAGGGGTCAGCTTGTAATTGGGAACTGTCCCGGGATAGGTGAAAACTAAACCGGTTTCGAAAAAACATATCACGAGATAGGTGAAAAGAGCACCGGTTCCTAAAGTAACTATCACGTGATCGGTTTAAAAGTCACGACATGTCCTTTTAGACCAGTCCTGTGACATGTCACAGATGGCAATTGACCCTCTCCTAGGACAAGCCCATGTTAAAATGATCGGTCCCGGGACCGGTCCCTATCACAATGGACCGGTCATGTGACGTGTCCTGGGATAGGTTCTTTTCCTGCAGGAAGCATTCAAACTATTCGATTATATTTTGTTAAATTCGGTTGGAATAATAAAATATTTTTCTAAATGCAGGGTTTACCTGACTATTCAAAATCAAATGTTTTATTTTAGTAAAGACACTAGTATTATATTATTAGGAATAATGAGGTTGAAATAACCAGAGTTGGAACTAATCAAACTACCCTAGTGTACCTAAATCAGAAAATAATATCTAAACATTTAACAGAATTATTATAAAATGTTTTCATTATTTCAAAATTCTATATTGTCCATAAATTATGGTTCTCATTCTTATTATACAGTGGTAAGCATGTATGAAAAACAATTGTATGAATTGCTGGTTACACATATTCCATATATACTAGAATTATATTGGCACTTGGCCAAGTTATTGTACATGGTACGTGGGGTGTTGTTATTTAGGGTTTTTTTGTTGTTGTTGTTGTCTAGTTGTTGTGTAGTAGACAATTGTACTTTTGTAGGTTCTTGTCTATATATTTTCTTTTCAAATCAATTACCATCACACACACATACACACACACACACACTTCACATGTTGCATTTTGCAACTGAGAAAATGTCTATTGTATAGATACTTATTGCAAAAGGGCTAAAAATAATTATTGAAATGAGGTTAAGTTGGGTTTTTAAGAGTACAAAATCTTTTACTTATATTTCCTTTATTTTTAAATGTTAATAAAAAAAAGATTTATTTAAGCATTTTTATGACTTTATCATTTATTGGTACAATTTGTTAGATTGTATTTACTTAACTAGGAATTTGCGAATGATTTCATTTTGATGATATCACAAGATTTATCCTACAACAAATGTTGCCAAAAATAGAGGAATTGAATTTGAAAATGAAGAAGAAAAACAAAGAAAAGTTGGGTTTTAAAATAATGAAGATAATAATGTAATTATTTTCAGATTTATTTCGCGTTGCCAACGTGCTTAATACAAAAAAAAAAATAAATTAAATATATGTATATATTACAGGTCAATTGAAAAGTCACCAGCTTACCATACTAAAACACATTTTTTTTTGGCAAAATACGTTTACGTTATACAACATAGTTCCCTTCAAGGGTGTTACACTGATTATAGTGACCCACCAACTTTTCGATACCATTTTTGTAGTACGACTTGTCCTTTGCTTCAAAATAGGCCTCAGTTTCGGCGATCACCTCCTTATTTGACGAAAATTTCTTACCAGCGAGCATTCTTTTGAGATCTGAGAACAGGAAATAGTCGCTGGGGGCCAGATATGGAGAATACGTTGGATGCGGAAGCAATTTGAAGCCCAATTCATGGATTTTCGCCTTCGTTTTCACTGACTTGTTTTTGGTCCAAAGTGAGCTCACGCAGCACCCACTTTGCACAAAGCTTTCTCATACCCAAACACGTTCAGTTGATATCTTTGGAGTACCTGCTATTTCATTCAATTTCAATTTACAGTCATTCGAAATCATTTTGTGGATTTTTTGATGTTTTCGTCCGTAATAACCTCTTTTGGGCGTCCACTGCGGTGCTCATTTCACCACGTCTAAACTTAGCATACCAATCCTTGATGGTTGATTTTCCTGGGGCAGTGTCCGAAAACTCGTCATCAAGCCAAGTGTTTGCTCTAACTGTATTTTTTCCCTTCCAAAAGCAATATTTTATCAACACGAGAAATTCCTTTTTATTCATTTTTTCACAATAACAAAAGTTGCTTCACTCAAAATGCTATAAATCACAAACAAATTATCCGACAGCTGTCAAATTTATACACGTGTCTTTTGAAGGTAAGGGCTAACTAAAAATCATATCGGTCTCAATTGACCTGTTATTTGGCTGGGCCGTTAATAAATTTAAAATAAATTGCCAATCGTTATTAAAATATTTAAACAATTACAAGGTGACTGGATTTTACTCCCACGCATATTATCCCAATGCCCGATTTTGAGATTATGTCGGAAAAACTTTTGGTCACAATCCTAACAATGAAAATGGGGGTTATGACCGCTTGCGAAATGGTCATATATTATTTATGATATTGTTTTTTTTTATATAGAAAAACTTTAGCTGGCGAAGCCGAAGTTGAACATAGCCCTTTAGTCCAGTCGAAGGCCGCCCAACCACAAAACTTTTGTTTTGAAAAGTATTCGGTAAACATAATACGGAACTCGAAAACATTACGGGGATTATGATCCTAATTCAAGACTTTATGTCCGTTTTCTTCTCGAGATTAAAACCAAAAATACAACCGAAAATGTTTCACACATAATTCGCATACTGTTATCAGTATAATATTCGTTGGCGTTAACCTTTCGTGCCCAAATAAGTATAACTAAGAATTGTTTGACCCAAACTTTATGCAAACATAGTAAAGATGGGCACGAGAGTGAATTTGATTTACATTCACTCAAACTCAAAATAAAAAAATCCAATCACGCACAAAAACACACAAACATTATTTTTCTCCTCACGCTCACCCAAGTACACTTGAGTAAATTCAGATTTTACTCACACTCACGCAAATTCACGCAAAATTTTAAACACATGCACATCTCTAACGAAGAATGTTTTTGAGGGTTTCCCAAACGGAGTGTGTAGAACTAAAGTTTATATTTTTGAAATTAGGGACTAAAAGCGGAAATTTCAAAAAAGTACTTTTTCATCTCAAAACTCTACATAATATTTAAAGCATTTTTGAAAAATTATTCCTCAAAAAGGACTACAATTTTTGGACCACCGAGGAGGTCATCCGATTTTCTTTAAATTAAGAGGCGTGATTTATGGTCCCATATAACACACACAACGAAAATTTCAAACAGATATCTACTGTTTTGGGTATCTAAATACCATTTAATTCCAATTCCGAAAATCCCGGCCAAAAATGGAGTATAATTAATTCAAGGTCTATTTTAGAACTTTTAGACCATGCGCAAAGGAGAGCTTCGGCGCTTATCAATGACAGTAGGATATCCAGTTCTTTTGATTTATTGGAACATCGACGCCATCTGCGCTGTGTGACACTGTTCTATCGATACTACCATGGAATGTGTTCTGCTGAGATAAGTGAACTTATCCCTGGGACCGTGATTTTACCCGGAATACTCGCTTGTCCAGTAGAGCTCATCACTTTGTGGTCGATTGTCCAGTGAACCGCACAACACATTACAGGAAAAATTCGTTCATAAGTCGGACTAATCGTATGTGGAATAAACTTCCTGCAGAGGTCTTCCCTGACAACTATAATAAAAAGCAATTCAAGTCTAATATCCAAAAACACTACTCCCTCTTTCCTGCTTCTAATAATCTATTTTCCTGACATCAACACAATGCACAATGCAACATCTGAGTGTTGATACAAAAAAAAATATTTAAAAAAGACTAAGTTTTTCACAAAAAATATTTTTCATACTCCCTTACTAACGAGAACAAATTGCAATCTCGATCGAACAAAATTTGCAGTATCCAAAGTGAATTTTAAACTCAAACTCACTTCGAAAAAAACTCACTTGGAAAAAAACTTTCTTTGGAAATGTCAGATTTTCGACAGACAGCGGAACATACGGATGAATAGTCTATATATTCATTTACAACTTCTGATATCCCACCACCGTTAGCCAATTTCGTTTCGGACCACCTCAAATTTGTCGTTATTTAGGTAAACAAAAGACAATATCCTTATCCACCGATTTCTTCAGAAATTAAACCGGATTTCAAAAGCTAGATGAATATTTCGGTAAGTAACAAATGGAATAACAAATTGAAATATACTCTCGCGCACAGTGGGGTGGGCAATTTAAAAAGGGAATTGTTAACAACTTGAAAACCTGTAATCTTTAATATTTTCCCAAACAAAAATAGAAATTAATCAGTTTAATCTCTTTAAGAAAAATGCAACATAAATTACAAAGACATTACCCTCTCAAATCAAACAATTTTTTAAATAACAAAATGTTATAAACTCCATTTGTAAATATGAGAATTATCGATATAGATTGAACTTAATGTCACAACACATTTCAAACACTGCATAATGTTGCAATTTTTTGTTTTCTAACGTGATAACAGCTTAGCAGACGTATACTGGCAAAACGCCCCCTATACAAAAGTAAGGGCATAACTGTTAAATATACAGTGTAAATATTGAAATAAATAATACTCTCATGAACAGATACTTGAGACAGTGATATGTATATTGTAACAAATGAATCCTTTATTTTATCATAATACTTTTTCTCTGTAACTCCTTATTTGCTTGTTTGATGACAAAATTAATGATGAAACGGAGTGTACAATTTGTGATAAGTTTGAAACACACTGTAAAAAAAAATAGGAGATGTAAAACAAGGACAACAAACTAACTCCAGTTAAAGAATTTTAATTACGGATAAAAGGATTTTTTCGGATTAGAAATATATACAATTTGTAAATTTTGAAAATTTCAATCATAAATATTTTAAAAGTTTATAAAACAAACTTGGTCTCAGGATATTTGAAAAAATAAATTGTTTGTAACTGGTGTACAAATATATTTATTTTTTAATTCATTCAATTTTTTTTCTCAGTGTAGCAAAAATGTTTAAACGAAAATCTCTTCTTGAAAGAAAGTGAAAAAAGTCGTATTGTTTTTAAACTAGATAAGGGTGGTGCAACAAAGTAATTTATATCCTTACAATGAGTTTTCAAATTCAAGTTGCTATAAATATTCAAAGAAAGGGTGGAAGGACGGTTGGTTTGGTTTGGAATTTTTATCCAATTCATTATAACGAAAAGCTAAAACAAGTGTATGCAATGAGTGGTTGGAATGTACAATTATGTGGAATGTCACAGTGCGCACTTAATTTTAATTAATCCAAAAAAAACCGGCTTTTATCAGCAAAAATAACACATAGTCATCCTGATTAGAAGAAGAAGCTACTTTTAAGCCTTTAATAACTTTTGTAACTCTTGGCTTTTTAAGTGATTAAGGAAAATCATAGAAAGGGATTAAATAGATTTGAAAAATCTTGACAAATTATTATTCTGATTTGTATTCTAAACGACGAAGGAGAAACAGATACAAAACTAGGGGATGTTGTAATGAATTTACATGAATAAAAAATTTAGTCTGGTAGACGAGGAAATGGCATTGTGCAAAAAGTCCTTTAATATTTGTAATACAATTATGTGGTAAATGGTAAAACTAGTTTTAATTTTGTTATGGGTAGCAATAAATATAGTTTTTATGTTAGAGTTATCTTCAAATATTATATCCATTAGGGCCCTTTAATTAAGTCTGCAAAAAGACTACCATAAGGTTTTCAAAATGATCCTACAAAATACTTTTTATCGAACATGTAAAAAACATACGATTAGACCAAGCACACTGTAAAGTAGGACCGGGAAGATTAAGCAGATGCATGCTGATAATTCTCTCTGTGTAAAGCAAGGCGACCAATTTGATCTTGTGTGCTTCATAGGGTCACTCAAAATATGTCCATCTAACAACTGAAGTTTTCTATCTCTGGCATTAGCATAGGATGCACAACGAGAATGAAGATTTGTTTCCCCAGTCAAATTTGACACCAAACGAATCGTTCAGTTGTTACAACTGAAAATTCTGTAGTTTTAACCCTATTTCAGTGGGGATAGCAGAAACAGGGTTGTGATAACTGAATTTATTTTCATTGCAGCAACCGAACGATTAATTTGGAACCAAATTCGTTTGGGACAGCAAATTTTTTTCTACGTGTAAAACTCTTCGTTTGACACTGACCCGAACGGTCAATAAACTCGGATTTCTTTACGCTCTAAGCATTTGCCTGATAAACCCTGAATGTACACCGTGAAAGGCTAACGGTATTCACAATTCGTCAAGCGATCTGTTCTCTTATTCCGCTCATGCCCGGAAACGAAAAACAAAATCAATGAATGCATTGACAATACGATCAAAGGAATCGTAGCATTTCAACACCACTTGAGAAGACACATCATAAGACACCAGTTCCCTAAATGCCGCAAGACTATCAGACAATATATTAATACGGGTTCTCCTTACCCTTCTTCTAAGGCACTCTTTCGCACACATATAAAGATTGTGCGGCAAGTTACCAAGACATATTATGAATACAACTTTCAAAAAGACACCAAATAAAATAAATCAGTATAGATCACTTAATACAAAATAGGACAGCATGGAGCATTGTGGAAATTCGAACTATTTCAATAATTCTCTCGAAAAGTTAATCTATTTTGTTAACGCAGATCGTTAGAATATAAATCCCTTCATTAGATGAATTTCTCAAACAAAGTTAAAGAAATGTTATGGGAAAATTTTTGGAATTAAATCAGGTTTCTTCTTTATCCTTTAACACAATTCCAACTGAATCCCTACTAGAAATACAATTAGACTGTGAATTAAATCTCAAACCTGTTTATCAAAACTCGACGTATATATTTAAAGATACACAACTAAGTCTCAAGAAAAATTAAGATTAAATTTTCCTTATGAATTATGTTTATGCATCTTTAACACAGCTTCCTTTTACCATTATTAATTTTTCAATTCAAATTTAATATTTTGTGCTGTTGGCTTTATTTATCTGTCCCTCCGTCTGCAGACGAGCTTTTTAAATTTATTGGTTTTTTAGTTTGACAATTTGTCTGTGCTGAGAAAATTGGATTTCCTTTAGCATTTAATAGAAATGTATTTTTTATTTGCTTTATGCATGTATTTTTTTATCTCTCAATTTATCAATGTTATTCCCAGGGAGACAGCAGTTGATAACACAGGTAATCGAATTAAAGGAAAGTTATCGTTTTGAAATCAAGTAACCGGGTAAAAAACTAAGAAAAATAAATATAATTTATAAGCTGGATATTTAAGGGAAAACAAATAAAAAATTTGATAAATTAAATTAATTGCTAAAAATGTTTATAAAAGGATTTCAAAAAAGAGACAAACTAATTTTTGAACCTGTCGCTTTTATGCAAATCTTATTTGGCATTTATATGGATAACAAAATATTGCCACATAAATTTTGTTTAGTAAATAATACCTTAAAATTTAGGTCTCTTTTAATAATCGATTACCCATTACTATACAACTCTAATTATTAAATTTTTTCTCTCTCCTTTTTTAAAAAAGGGTCCTTATTTTATACCATTTATTTTTCTCCATTAATGCCAATAATATTTTCATGACTTGTCAATTGCTTAGCATGAACATTCATTCAAATACCAGAAATTCAACACGTATAACATGTCAACATAAATTATATTCGTTTTCTTTTTTCAAACTTGAAAGGAACATGAGCAATGAACTTTGGGTTTGAAAAAATTTAAGAAGAAAAAATTCTTCAAGCATACTTTAAGGTTTCCAAAATGTTTTATAACTAAATTTACATATAAATAGAGTTAAAATTAAAACAACCCCCATATTAAATAAATAACAATTTTATACTTGTTTTTTTTTTAAATTCTGATATGGTAGTCCTTAACTTAAGTAAAAGTGAAATGCTTTTTTGTTGAAAATTATTGCAGTTCTTTGTCAAGTGTATGGATAACACCCTCGGTATACAATAGCCTCAAGGCCTATTATTGTTGTTAACCAAAAACAAAAAATTGACACTGACTATTTTGTATGTAAGAAGAAAATAAACAAGTTAGAGACCGATTAAAACGACTTTATGATACCCTACGTGTATCTTTTTAAAATTTACGGCTAGGAAATTAATTGTACCATTATTAGAGCCACGGTAAGCTAGTCAATCTAAAATCTAAATGAGTTACGGTTAGCCTGTCCATCTATAGTTGGAAGTTGGAATTGATACGATTATGGTCTAATTCGATCTTTAAAATAACTACGACTAGATCTTCAATGTAAATCCTTATTCCCTATAACCCTCCCCCCCCCAAAAAAAAATAGTAGCCTTTTTTAACCATATGGGCTCGGTTATACATTTATTGAAATAAAATAAAAAATAATTATTTGCGTCTTTAACTCATCAAGACGTTTTGAATTAAGATAAGAGGCGTAATGGAATCTCCGACAAAAAACTAAAAATTAAAAGTCCAAAATAACTACGATTAGACGCTCAATTGGATTCTTTCAGGACTCACTATGATGTTCAAAATTAGATATCATAAGCTTTATAGCCCTTAAGGATCCAAAAAATACTCAGAAATGCCCTTTGAAACCTTAATTTAAGCATTTAAATTCCTCAGCAATATACCTAGAAAGGACTATGAATTTAAAATCTAAAAGACATACGATATAAACCTAAATAGAAATTCCACGAAAACTACTCTCAATTAGATGACTAAATGAGGTATAAACAGACCACATTTAGACCTGATCTCCATATAAACCCAACTTTCCGGTATTTGCTTTACAAACTTTTTCTCTTGTTGCGTAATTTCATTTAGATTTTTACTATATTTAATTATTGTCCCTCTTTCAGAAATATGTCCAAAATAGTGCTGTGGATTAAGGTATCTCATGGTCCGGAATAACCGTCTTTAATTTTTTTTTTTTTGTATCGAAAGGTTATAAAAAAGTCCCCAAATGGGACTTCTAAAAGAGGCTTGAATAATCCGGCATGTTCTGGAATTAGCGCGAATTAAAATCCGCATGAAATTGGAATTTTTGGCACCTATTTCTATATTTTACAGAATTTTATTTGATTCGATTTCAACTTTACTGCATTAAATGACCACTGTGCAATTATAATTCACTTAAATTTTTAACGAAACTAAAGGAAATGTAGAACAAATAATTATGAAGTTTTCACTTTAAAGCGAAATCTAGAACATGCCTGAATAATTTTTAGGGGTATTAAACTTCTACTATTTAACTTCTTAAACGCTTACTGCGATTGTACAATATGTAAATTAAATGTCAATATCAACCTAAAAATGAAATTTCCAAAACTCCCAAAACAGACCACAATTTGACCGCCTAAATACTAACTCTAAAAAGACTCCTAAGCCCGGGTTTATTCACTTTCTTCAGAGGTTAAGTGTGTTTGAAAATTCGTCACAGGCAAGAGCTAAAGTATGCTTTCGATATTTCCGCGGAAGCGATTTCTTTACTTTATCATGTGCTAATTGGTGATTATATGTAAGTTTTAAACTTCAATCGATAGTCATTGTTAAATTTTGCAGAGTTGTTCAAAATAACATTATCTAGTGCTTGAACGAAGGATTTTTTTTTATCACTATTTATTTTATGAGGCTATACGTGGAGTTGTTCACAACTCCGCCAAAAATTCTAATTAAAATTTTATTTGTTTTCCTTCGTTCAAGCATGAGCTTTATTCATCAATTTTTTTTTAATTCCAGTTGAATTAGTCATAAGTTACCATGACTACGCCGAGAGAACTTTTTTGAAAGGTCCAGCGAAATAAGGTTCCAATGGCTGAATTTTCAGATTTTTAAATAAATATTTCACAAAGTACTTGTTAAATATGTATCTTTGATATGCTGCGACGGCACGCACATTTCATTCCCAGTTTTTTGGTTCAATTTTACTCGTTCCCCGTGTCATCATATATCGTTCCAAGTCCGGCCATTCCATTATCGGAGTGTATTGCCTTTATCATATTATCGTATAAGTGCCTGTTTCGAAAAAAAAAATCAATCGGGATTGCTCCCAAACCTACATACCTCATTTGCATTATCGAAATGTGTTAAATCTGTCTAAATTTTGCAAAAATATTAGTATTAGAAATACTGGCTTTTTTGAAAATTAACAATTTATTCCAAAATGGCCAGTACCTCGACAACTTATCAGATTCTAAGACTTTTTAAGTAATAAGTATGGTATCGGACAGAGCCATATTTTTTCCATTATTTTCTAAGCCGAAATTTAACTGCATTTGAAAGTTTCCTAAATTGGATATTAGACTTCTTATGGGTCTCCATTTAATCCTAATTCAGATCATTTAATAACTTTAGAAATCAGAAATTATCCCTGATTTGTAGTGATATAAAAAGTAAATTGGTCCAACCGGCAATGATTGAGGACCTGGGATTAAACTCTCATTGCAACGTGTTACAGAGTGTGTGTGATATAGAGTATAAAATGAAAAGAGAAAAAACAGGAAGTGTGATGTAAATTACAACTTGCAGACAGACAAGTCATTTAGACATATTCATTTTATAAAAAACATTAAAATCAACAATACATACATGAAAATAAAACAGTAAAAACACTCCACTTAACATAAGAACTGTACTAACAATTTCATATGATTTTGCAACAATGTACCCAACAACAACAACGATGAAAACCAAACAAGTTAAGTAAAGTTGACTGTTGGAAAGTAACAAACAGTGTTTTAAAACTCAAGTTAACGGAAATAAAAACGAACCAAATTTTTGGTCTAGCAATCAAAAAAAAAAAAATCGAAAATTAAATGGAAAGGGCTGTTTTTCGATGAAAGTTATCTGTTTATCTGTTGTATTCAAGGGTTGTTGTTGCTGTTGGAACACTAGTTGGTATGCTATAAGTCTATAAATGAATATGTAGCTTTTATTAAGGGAGAATTAGTGGAGGGGGGGGGGATGAGTGGGGGATTAAGTATGGGCACTTTATACACAAAGACGCCACCAGCTTTCATTTGTTAGCAGGGTCACGTAGTATATTTTCTAAAAAAAAAAAAAAACAAACTTTTACTTCTTATATAAAAATGTATATTTTTAGTTGGTTTTTTTATTTGTCTTTTGCTTTTAAAAGACTTATCCATCTAATGATCACGTAAATCGTATGTTATGAAATAAATCGTGCATTTAAATTATCGACACTTTTTGGTTAATTAATCTAGACATCATTTTGGTTTATGTGAAAAACTATTATATTGTTTGGGAAAGTTTGTTAAACAAAAAATGCGGTACTAATTAGACAGTTTTATGAGTTTTAATTTATTTAATTGTTAATGATTTCAGTACTGAGTTAATAATCACGTCTGATGATTTCAAAAGAAAAAACGAATGAATGATAAATAAATTCTGCCATAGTTTATATTTATCTCTTAAAAATTACAAAAGAATCCTAAAAAGACCTACAAAACTCTTATTAATTTGAAACCCATTTAAATTTTTTCCTACGATGTAGTTTTGATTTAAATTGAAAAAAAAAAAAAATAAACTAAAGTCCTCTTAACACCTTGTTAAGTCTCCCGAAACAATTAAGATTTTTTCTTCTGAGGATTTGGGGTTGATTCCTCATTGTATCCTTTTAATTTCCCAACGTAAGGCGCTCGCCCCACTGTTGGGAAATATTACAATGAGAAATGTGTTTCGTAAATTACGTCCATTTTATGGTCGTCATAATCGACCCGTCAAACAGGTTATTCAAGCTGTTGTGACCAAATTTTGCACCAGTTTCGCTTTATTGGACAATAATCCACCAACCCGTATACGAAGAGTGCGTACCGAGGAGAATATTGCTGCTATATCGGCCAGTTATAACGATCGCGATATGTCAATTCATCAATAGAGCAAGGTACCGAGCGACGATTACCGACTTTTTTTGCCCAAAATGGAAGAATTGGACTTGCTAGACATGTGGTTTCAACAAGTCGGTGCCACATGACACACGGCATTTGCAGTCTATTGGCCGCCAAGATCATTCGATTTGACCCCACAAGATTATGTTTTTTTGGGGATACGTTAAATCTCTCGTGTACAGTGATAAGCCAGCCATAATTCGAGCCCTGGAAAACAACATTACAGCTGTTATTATGTATATCAAAATTGGAGCTCACGGATGGACTACATACGGCCTAGCTGCGGACGACATTTACATGAAATAACCAATAAAAAGTGCAGGCATTCATTTATCGCCCCAAATAAATTTTTAATTTCAAAACCTAAACGGTTAAAAAATCACCCTTTATAAGAAAAGATCATCATAAATATGATAAAATTAGGTGCATATGTTCTACGAAGGACCAGGACTGAATGATCTGAAGACATCTGGGAGTAGGTTTTTTGATAATTTGATTCAATTTAAATCTGTTTCAATCCGTAAATTAAACCAGTTTAATCAATATTAATTATTTATTGTGACATCTCAAATTATACCCTTTTAGCCAAGAATGATCAAAAAGACATCAACAATTGAACTCAGATATAATAATTATTAAAATTTCAAAAATATCTTTTATTTACATCTAGTACTCGTACGTGGATTTTTATAAACATATTTTTTGTAATTTTAACTAGATTGAACTCTGATATTATCTTCTGAAAGACATACATTTAGTCCTCATTTTAACCTCGAAGGGTTAACCATTGGGAGCACTAAATATTCGCTGACTCAATCGCTAAGCCGAACTCCCTGGAGCTAAGAAGTTGAAATTTGGTATGTAGGTTTTTCTACCAAGTCAGGATTTTTGGGAATTCCTACGGGGAGGGGGAAAAAAGGAAAGTCTTGCCCTGCTGGCTATCCAAACTTATATGACTAGAAAGCCGTTATTTTAAATATGTTCCAGGAACATGGTAAAAATAGGGATTCAAGAGGAAAGAAATCGAGCCCCCCAACCCGAGTTTGAAAGGGGAAAATTCTCTACCGGAATGGCCTGCCTAACCGCATTGGCTGGAAAACTACAATTTAAAATATGTTTGATAATGCTATAAATCCAGTATTTAAAACAACCGATAACGAAGTTTCGGGAATTCAAGCTACATATTTTATAAAATAAATATAAATTAAGTTACGGAGAGTACATTCCCGAATTGGTACTGGAAAAATCTATTTTAAATTGATAAAATTACAATCGATTTTAAAATTGTTAACTATTCAATAAATTTGACTGAATTATTATAATTCCCTCAAATGATTTTTTTTTCAGATTTCTATAAAACACGTAAGGTCCGATAATCGTATTAATTTAAAATTTGCATGGAAATAACTGGCGTTATCCTTTTATATACTTATGTTAAAAGTACAACACTTTGTTGTATGTTGGATAATTAAAACTTTTAAGTTTGTTTTTAGATAAATTAAATTTTAAACTTACCCCAGCAACACTTTGTGCTACAACCGGTTTACCAGCTCCTGCCTTAACCAAAGCCATACTATTATTGCTTAAAGCTCCAACGTGAACGGGTTGCTGCTGCTGCTGCTGTTGTTGTGATGATGATGGTTGAATTTGTAAAGAATCATTGGAAATGGCAGAGATTTGTGATGAATTCATAATTGAATTATAATCAATGATGCCACCGCCACCGAGTAGACCAATGCTGCTACTACTATTTGTTGCAGTGTCCACCACAGTTGGTAATAATTGAAAATTTAACTGAGCCGTAATTGTGCCTGCAGCAAATTCAGACGATGATTCCATATCACTTGTGATGCTCGAATTTAAAGCTGTTGGTGTGATGCACGTCGAATCACGTAATGTTGAAGCAGCATTTAATGAATCGATGGTGGGTGTCAAATTGTGGTTAGTACTTAAGGTACTAGAGATTAAGGTAGGGTTGCCAATTAATGTAGAAGAGCCACCACCCACTGATGAGGTTAAATTTAATGAACGTACTTTTTCAGACATTATATATAAAGAGAAAAAGTGAGTGATAGTGAAAATAGAAATGCCTGAAGAGAGTTATGGGCTAAATGTCTCATAAGGGTTTTTGGTTCAAAAGACTTAAGTGTAGAGATAAAAAATCTGTTTGAATGTTGTTAAATGTCCGTAACGTCAGTTAAAGGTTTATATGCTGCTAATGATTCATTTTTCTTGCTTTTTTTGTTATCTAAAAAGAAAAGAATTCATAATATAATATTAATAATTGGTTTGATATTAAAGAATTTGTCATATATCATAATTTCTGGTATTTCGATATTTTAATACTAATCATTTCACAACAATTCTTATTCTCTTTATTACAAAAACAAAATGTCAAAAGTGCATGCAAAAAGTAAACAAAAAACCTAAGAATGTCATAAACGAAATCAAAATTCTATCAAATAATTTAACCTTATATTGTTATCCAAAGATTCTAATGATGTTATTATGAATTAAAAGTTAACAACATTTGACAGTTTTATGACTTTAGAAATTAATTGTTTAATTTTGTATCTTTTGTTTTTGTAGTTTTGTTTACTATAAAGAGGGGAGGTCAATCGCCAGCCAACACAGTTTGACTAAAGATATTTAACCAAAACATAAAAAGAGATTTGATAATAAAGAAGAAAACAAAATAGTTAACCCTTTAAAGTAGTAAGATAGCAGAAGAGGCAACTTTTCAAAGAAAACATTGCCAAAATTCAAGTTAAAGGCAAAAACAAAATTAGCTTAAGTGACTGAAACTAGGTATCGGTATGAAATTTCGTTTAGTACTAAAAAAAAAATTTAAATCACTTAAGCCAATTGTAGTTGGACCTTAAGTCAAGTGAAATTTCAGTCACATTTTCAAGTCAAAGTTTATAACTCAAGTTCAATTTCAGTCATATTTTCAGTGTTTGTTAAAATTTAACTGGACATTGATTTTAATACCCGGAAGATTTGAAATTGAAACTATTATTTTGGTACTAAATTTAGAATTGAATACCTACAATTGGAATTTTATTTTTGGTACCAAAAAAAATTGACTTTGGTACTAAAAGCACTATGATTAACTAAATACCTATAATTGAAATATTTTTTGTACTGACAAGGGAATTCCCTCACCGCTTACTAGCCGATTTGAATGAAACTCTGATATATAAAAGGATTATATGCCATCTCCGAAATTTAGGGGATAATAAATTGTGCCAAAATTGGTACCTTTTTGTTTTTTAACTGCATAAAATAGTGGTACTCTCTTCAACAACTTTCGTCAATATTTTTCTTTTGACGACTACATAATTTTTTTTATATAAATACTTTTTTGAATTTCGAAAATTATCCACATGTTGCCAAACAAAAGAGTACCAAATTATTTCATTATTTCTACACCTGATTTTACTACTTACATATCGGAGATGTCATAAGGTTAATCTTGGATTTAGACTCTCTATTACTTAACCACAAATCGGGTGGTAAGTGGTGGGGGATTTGCTTAAGACTTATGATAACTGTGATTTTTATACTAAAACTCTTTACAATTAAGCCTTAAGTTTTGGTACTAAAGACTTTAATTTTGGTATAAAAAGCCTAACAAATTTTTCCTTAAATTATGCTATTAACGACATACGATAAAGTTCCAAATTTAAATTTACACTATTTCAGCGCATTTCAAAGCTGTTAAAGAAGAGCATTTATTTTCCTACATAGGCCTGATTTTATTGCTTTTTAGGAACCAGAATCAGAAGTAAACCTTTCAATGTTTTGATATTTTTGACGATTTTAATAAATCATTTTCAAATATGGCAGGCCCTTTTAGGGTTAACAAAAAATAAAGTCTTATGATTTGTTTTTTGTTTGTTTGTTCTGTATTTCATTTAGCATAACAAGCGGCACACGTAACTTTTATGCGGTATTCAATGTTCTGTTAAGAAGATAACAATAGTCCAACCTGACAAATGATTGTTGGCTGAATTGTATAAAAGTCTATAAATGGTTGCGCTTGCCTATTAAAAATAAAAACAAACGTCATAATATTTGTGGTATACACCCTACAGCACTTTGAATATGAAAAAAAAAATAACAATTTACATATAATAAACTTTACGAAGGAAAAGTTTATTAACAATAGAAGTTTAGACATTTTTATTTGTATTTCAACCGTTAAAAATGGTAAAACATAATACAGTAGTTTTTTGAAATGAAGAAAGAAAACAAAATAACGCATAAAACTAAAATTATTTATACGTGTTGTAACAATAAGTAAATGCTCTTAAAAATAAAGAGGATTTTTATGATTAATTTTATGCAAATATCGTTAAGTTTAATAAGAATTGCTATTAAATTTTATAGGAAAATTTGAAAAGTTTAAAAAATAATTGTAAGTCAATGACTTAAGTTTTAATAACACTAGGAAATTTAGGTTTATAACTGTTAATATCAATAAAAATTTTAAATATTTTTAAACAATAAAAACTTACTATAAAAATTAAAGCAACTGAAACCAAGAGAATACAATTGAAATCAAAAGATATAATTTAAAATTATATTAAGTTTTTAGAAAAATTTAAAATGTTTATGAAAGTTGATCATTTTCGATAAAAATTATAGCAAGACAAACTACAAGACTTATATCGTTAAAAGTTTAAGAAATCGCTTAAAGAACATCTAAATAAAAATTAACAAATTTTTATATTTTTACCATTTTGTTAACTTGCTATAATAATTATAGCAACACAAACTAGCTGATTTAAGGGGTTTTTAAAACTTTTAAAATTATTCTAAGCTGCAAATCATAAATATTTATTGCGATTTTTTTTTTGTTATGTCAACTTGCTATAGCATATTAATTTAAATTCTTGAAAGATTAAAAAATTTAATAAATATAAAATATTTGTTGGAAAACTCCTAAATGATCTCAAAAAAATTAAATATATGTATATATTTCTCAGTTTTAAGACTTGCTATAATAATTATAGCAGCACAAATTACCAGATTTAAAAAACTTTGAATTTCAAAAAATGAAGATATACCTTATAAATTATACACTCAGAAAAAACAGTTAGTAGAAGAATTTGTAATCGGTTTTCAGTTCCACTTTACTATTTTTGTACTGATTTTTAGTAAAAAAAATGATTATTTAGCAAATGTTTTTGCTATTTACATTTTATAAATTACGGAAATTTTACAGAATGTTTACAAATTTTTGTTGCTAATTTCAGAAATCATTTTACAAATTTTTAAAAACCAATTTGCTAAAATTGGCAAAAAAAAAAAAAATTACTAATTTTAAAAAAGTGCATATTAAAGGAAATATTTTTTCTAATTAAAACTTACACCTACAAACTTAAATTGCCTTAAAATGTTACATATATTAAAAAAAGGGATCGGAAGTGAATATACCGACTCATGTCTGAAAATAGGACACCCACTTAAAATAGCACTAAAAAGTTTTTTTAGTTCTAAAAATCAGCCCTAAAAACGGTTAAAATTTGACCTTAAAAGTAAAAAAAATTTACTAAAATATTTTTTAAAACAGAAATTACCAATTCAAAACAAAATGATAAATTCGTTTACATTTTAAAAATTTTAAGCCTTTGATTTTTTTATTTTTATATAAAATATTTAAAAAAAAAAAATAAAAAAAATTTTGGTGCTCGATAAAAAAAATAAATTTAAAATTTTGTACCGATATTAATAATATTTAGTAATTTTTTTTTGCTGATTTTAGTAGACAGATTTTAAATTCCACTTAACAAAAAATTTTCTAAAATTTCGTAGCGGCTACTAATTTTTCTACTAATTTCATTGCACTACACGTCAGCAGACATGTTTGCTAAGATTAGCAAAAAATACCGCTGGGCTCAAATTAGCAAAATTTCCCGTAATAACAGCAAAATTTTCAGTTGCCATTACAGACTTTTTTTTGGTGAGTGTATAAATTACCAAACAATTTACAATTTTTTTTTAGTTTTTAGGAGCTTATGTAAGAGCTTGCTATAAAAAATTATTTTAAATTAATTAAAATGTTTGAGAGTTTTGAAAATTTTATAAATTTTAAATCTTAGTTTGAAAAAATCTAAATTATCTAAAGAAATAAAAATGTATGTATGTTTACCAATTTAAAAACTTGCTATAATAATTAAACCAACTCCAAACTAAAAGTTTTAAAGAATTAAGAAATTTCTTTTAACAAATCTTTAAAATGATGTTAATTAACACAAAAATCAAATATTTTTAGATTCTTATCAACTTCGAAACTTGCTATAATAAATTATAGTAACTTGATAAAAGTCAATTAGAGCTATTAAAATTTAACAAATTTCATGCAATTCATTTAGAAAATTTTATCTTAATAAACTTTATAAATTTATTTCATAGATCATAAAAATAATATAACAAATTTCCAACAAAAAAAAAATAATGGACTATAACCGTAAGAAAATCACGTGCCATAAAAACCTTAAATCTAAAAATTAAATTAAAACAATCGAAAAAAAACCTAACAAAACTTAAAGCTAAATAGATATTTAGAAAAAAATTACAAAAAAAAACAACAACAACTACTCAAAACTATTTTACATAAACGAGAAAAAGTTAAATGGTGCGCTTAAATATGCAAATCAAAAGCAGCAGCCATATTTTGCCAAAAAAAAAAAACAACCAGCAAAAAATAAAAATAATAGAGAGAAATAAAATTCCATTAAACCATAACTTGAGGCTAAAGCTCAAATTTAATATAAAAGAAATATGGTTTTTAAAAAAATATCTAAATTTTATTTAACTTTTGTTTGATTTGATTTAAATAATAACTTAATTTTATAATAATTGATTAACAACAATAAAATGTTTGAATTTGTTTAACAAAATTGCATAATATTTGATTGCATGTAGTAATACAAACATTTTTTACATAATTTATGATTTGTTTTTTAAATAAAGGTGGGGAGTTTCTGTTTTCCTACAAATTTTCTACAAAACAAAAATTATATAAAGGTTTGTAGCATTTTTTCACGTTTTGCTTTAAATAGATTATCATTTAAAATATAAAGTAGTTAATGCATAAAGAGAGGTTTTTCTATATAAAAGGAGATGCCAGATATACAAAAATACTGAAGCTAAAATTTCAAATACTCAAAAATTTTAAAATAAATAGTCTTTCATATTTCGGAAAATAACACATCGGCTGATGAGTTTCCGGTATAATAAAGTAAACACACAACTTTTTTGGTCAAATTCGATTTTTTTTATCAACATAGACTCCTTCAAGAGCGCTATTTTTAACATTTCAATAACTTTCTTGTAAAACGATTTATTTTTGGCCTCAAAATAGTAGTTTTCTTCGACGATCATCTCTACTCATTAGACCCAAATCTTTTTCCGATGAACATTTTTTTAAGTCTGTGAATAGATAAAAGTCGCCGGGAAACATATCTGGAGAATAGAGTGGGCGCGGAAGCAATTCGAAGTATAATTCGTGCAAGTTTGCCATGGGAGAGTCGTTATTGTTTTTAGTCCACTGTTAGCGCACGCGGCACCCACTTCGAAAACATCTTTCTCATAAGACAAATTTTCATGCAAACTAAAGCGCAGAGTCCCGATAACACTTATCAAGCCAAGCTTTTATTTCAACTGAGTTTTTTTTTTCATCAAAAACCGAAATTCGTTTCTTTCCACTGTTTAAAAAAAAATTGTTTCACTGAAACCATTGTTACTTTTGAACCAAGTGTTAGGTCACATAAAGTGTTCACAGCTACCTTTTGAATATTAGTACTTCTTAAAATAAAATTAGCAATTCTGTATTGGTGGCGACAACTGTGTGTGTAAGACCGGGAACTAATCATTCTGAACCCAAAAATACGTATTTTCGTTTTTTTTTTTTTTTAAGTTTTCAACTTTCAAATTCTATACAAATTTTAAATCGTATTTTGTGGTTTTATGACTTATTATTCGAAGGTATTTTTGTAGCATCCATTATTTTGAAATTTAAAATTTTAAGTGAAAGATGTTGGTCCTAGGATATATTATATTCTTTAAAAAACATATGGATTTTACAAATCATACGAGAGCGGATCAATAAGTCCGTGACTTTTCGAACTTCCCTAGTAGTTATTTGAAATGCAACACTGCTTCTAACAAGTACCACCTTTTAATTTACTACTGTCTAGTTCCGCCATTTACTTTGCGTTTAACAGCAGGATTTTTCGAGGTTCATAAAATAGGCATTTGTTTGATCAATAATTTCATCGTTGGAGCTAAATCTCTTTCCACCGAGCCATTTCTTTAGCTTTGAAAATAGGAAATACTCACTAGGGGGCTAAATCCGGAGAATAAGGCAAATAAGGGCGCGATTCGTAGTTTACTTCATGGATTTTTGCCATGTGAATGGATATGAGATTCCATATCTCATATCCATTCACACGATCTCATATTATGTCGGACGATTCCATTTCTCATATCCAAGTGATCGTTGAAAATTGAAATCACTGAGCCATGTGAGATGCCTATATCTTCCACAATATATCGCACATTCAATCTCCGATCAACCAACACCATATCGTGAATTTTTTCAATTGTGTTGGGTGTAGAGACCTCAACTGGGCGCCCAGAACGTTCGGCATCTTCCAGGCTTGTAAGGCCACAACGAAAGTCAGTAAACCACTTTTTTTACTATTGAAATCGATGGTGCAGAGTCCCCATAGTATTTATCAAGCTTTTCCTTGGTTTGATTGACGGTTTTTTCGAAATTCACTTTTTTTCAATTTTTAAAAAAGCCTCGAGGTTGTATGTTTTGAACAGCTGTTAAATGCAAAGTAAATGACGGAACTTGCTCAAAATTTGACAGTAGTCTATTAACAGCTGGTACTTGATGGGTGCAGTTTAGAATTCCATATAACTACAAGGGAAGTTCGAAAAGTACGAGGGCGGATTATAAGTCGATCCGCCCTTGTACTTTTAAAATTATCGTTCCAATCTTATACTTTTGTATAGAAAAATTAAAAATTTCATTTTCTATAAAAAAATCACAAATTTTCAGAATCAAAGTGTTTTTCTATAGAAAAAAGCCCTCATAACTTGAATTTTTTTATGTACTTAAGAAAATAAGTTCTCAAAAAGTCCTTAATATCTTATGTAAACGTAAAATTTAAATATAAATTTAACTCAAAAAAGGATAAATTTAAAATTTTCAAATTCCTATTTTGAGAACTAACAATAAAATTATCTGGCAACTTTTATAACAAATAAGGCGGGAGAAAGATTTTAAAAACAAAAAAGAAAACAGTAAAAAAAATCATAAAAAGTTATTAGTTCCGGTCAATAACTTTCGATTCGTTGTTGTTATAGCCGATGTTAATTTTGTTTTTGTTGTTTTAGCTGGTTTATGTTAACTCAGTCAACCAACTACTGTTTAATGTTGGTTGTTTTGAAAAACAAAAACAACAGAAAAAAAAGTTAAAAGTTAGTGTTTACCGGCTATATACTTAATAGCCAACTACTACCACTACTAGACAGACTTTTCAACTTTTGTACATTCACCGTAAATTAAATGTAGACTGGTTTTAATACTGTTTTTTTTCTTTTATCCACCAACATTTTATAAATACTGTTTTTCACCCTTTTTTATATCAAAAGGTAAATGTGTATTTATATGGAAATTATAACAAAATCGGATGTAAATAAAAAAAAAATGGAATAATATATTAAAAAAAACTTGTGTTAAAAATATATGTTAAATTATGATAAGGAAATAGATTATATTGGAAATAATAACAATTATATATATAATATATCAGACATTAAGTCTGCGTTATGGTTTGAGTTATAACTTTGAGTTATTAGGTCTGCACGAGGTAATTTTGGGTAAAGTCTGGTAAAATGAGAGTAAGCAAAAAATTCTCTCACAAAACCATAAAAATGCCCAAAATACTGCGAACGCACAAAACCACATTTCATACCCAAAAATAAAAGTCAAATTTATTCATATTAAAAAACAGCTTAATTAATAAATATATTTGAAATGACAAATATCTATTTACATTTTCAAATATATTTTTCATTATTTAGAAGGAAAAGTTGTTTATAGTAAACTTTTATTTAAATTTAATTTTTTTTTCAAAAATGCAAAACAGTTAATTTATTAGCACCAGCTGATGATTTGACAATTTTACCATTTTACCCAAACAAAAAGTACGGGTAAGTTATGGTAAAATGAGAAACACAATTACTCTCTCATGAACGCTCTCATTTACCCAATTTTTGTTACAAGAAACGCTTTCTGGTAAGATTGGGTTCCTGCGGGCACCCGCGGTGACGTACGTCGAACACACCTATTATTTCCCAAGTAAAAATCGATATATATGAACATACATGATCACATGATCATAAACGTCCATCACTCAGAAAAAAAAGTTAGTAGAAATCTTTGTAAACGGTTTTCAAACCCACTTTACTATTTTTGTACTGATTTTTAGTGAAAAAATATTATTTAGCAAACCTTTTTGCTATTTACATTTTATAAATTACACAGAGTTTTTACAGAATATTTACAAATTTTTGTTGCTAATTTCAGAAATCATTTTACAAATTTTTGAAAACCGATTTGCTGAAATTAGCGAAAAAAAAATTACTAATTTTAAAAAAAATGGGTATTGAAGGAAATTTTGTTTCTAATAATAAAAACTTATACTTACAAACTTAAATTGCCTTAAAATGCTTCATAGGTTAAAAAAAGTGATCGGAAGTGAAAATACTTTTCAAAAAAAAAATTAATTTAAAATTTTCTACTAATATTCACAATAATTAGTACATTTTTTTTGCTGATTTTAGCAAACAGATTTTTAATTCCAATTTACAAAAAGTTTACTAAAATTTAGTAGCGGCTACTAATTTTTCTACTAATTTCATTGTACTACATGTCAGCAGACATGTGTTGCTAAGATTAGCAAAAAATACCGCTGGGCTCAAATTAGCAAAATTTCCTGTAATAACAGAAAAATTTTCAGTTGCCATTACAGACTTTTTTTGGTGAGTGATGCATGGTTAAATATATTCTCATACATGAATAATATATGAGCATATATGCTCATATATGCTCATATATAACCATATGCGACCATATATCCTCAAATTTCGGATCTGGAGACATATGGTCATATATGAGATAATATATGGTCATATATTAAACCATGTATGCTCATATACAAGCCCATGTATGATCATGTATGTTCATATATATTTCGGTTTTTACGTGGGTTGTCCGATTTTATTAACTTTTATGATAATTATAAAAATTTAGTAGAATTTTTAGCTTTTGTTTGAGCGGGATATAATCGTGGTGATAGACAAAATATAAATATTTATGGCTGTCACAAACAAAATGACAAACTTTATTTTATATACTCTGATCAATATTTTTTATATACCCATCAATCATATAGTACATATAAATTTGTAAAATACCACTGACTGTCTGGCTAAATCTACTGTTTTACATACGTTTTTAATCTGCAAATGCAAAAATGTTATTGGTCTATTTGTAAAAAGGAAATAAAAGTGGAAATAGCCAGGAAACTTGTAATTTTATATTTTTATCTACATATATTTTTAACAAATCGATATTCAAACAAGAGGGAAAGAAAAGGAAATCGCAATTATTATTTTTTTTTTTTTTTTGCAAAAAAATAAAAAAAAAATAGTCCAATCTCACAAATCATTAATTTTGCATTTGTTTATCTATAAATTTCTACCATATGGTTTTAATGCTTTGTTTTTTGCAATAAAAAATAATTAAACATTATTAATTGAGTAATCAACACTTTAAATAAATAAAATATAAAAATTCGAAATAAAAAATTAATATATTTTGTTTATTGTTTAGATGCGCTAAATACAATTTTAATTACTTTAAACGAATAAAACAAAACGAAATACTGCGTTTTTTTTTTTTTGGCACGAACTTTTACCATTATTTATTTAACAATTTCTTTTTTTTTTTTTGAAAAACCATAAAAAATCATATCACATTTAAAATTAGCTTATATTATGATTATTAAACAAACAATTGTAAAGTTTAAAAAATAAAACGAGTGTTTTGACATTAAATTTCTTTTACTTTTTTTTTAATGAACAATTGAGATTTGAATTTAATTGTTGTCATTATTCAATTTAACAACAAAAAAAGTTATATATTCGACGTGAAACCAGGTGAAAGTTGCTAATTTTTGTGTATAGCTATGATTCAGTGCAATGTACAAAAATTTGAGGATTTCTCTATAGAAAAAAATTACTACAATCCTACGAGTATTCTTCAGATTCTAAAGATTTTCTATAGGAAAAAGTAGTCAGAATCAGAGGATTTTTCAATAGAAAAAAGTCTGTCGATTTTCTAGACAACAAAAAAAAATTATTACACTCTGACGAGTTTTCTATAGAAAAAAGTAATCAGATTCTGAAAAATTTTTTAAAGGAGATGTTCAGAATCTGAACAGATTCTGTTTTGTAGGAAATTGTGCTCAAGTCTTAGGGATTTTTCACAGAAAAGTCGTTAGTATGCGAAGATTTTCTATAGAAAATGGTTCTCAAAATCTAAGGATTTGTCTATAGAAAAATATCATTACAATATGAGGATTTTTCAATAGCAAAAAATCTGTGGATTTTTCTATAAAAAAAAATACAATCTGACAAGTTTTCTATAGGAAAAAGTCTTCAGATTTTGAAGATTTTTCTTCAGGAAAAAGTCTTCAGATTTTGAAGATTTTTCTGTAGGAAAAAGTAGTCAGATTCTAAGGACAGACTTTTTGTATGGAAATGTGCTGAGGACTTAGAGATTTTTTTACAGGAAAGTCCTTAGTATCGGAAAATTTTCTATAGGAAATGGTTCTCAGAATCAAAGCATTGGGTCCCATAAAAAAACATTACTGCAATCTGAGGGTTTTTCTATAGAAAAGTCCTTAGAATCTGAAAATTTTTCTTCACCAAAAAGTCCTTATAATCTAAGAATTCTTCACAATCTATAAAATTCTTCAGAAACTAAGAATTCTTCAGAATCTAAGAATTCTTCAGAATCTAAGAATTCTTCAGAATCTAAGACTTCTTCAGAATCTAAAAATTCTTCACAATCTGATAATTTTTTAATAGCAAGAAGTCTCCAGAATCCAAGTGTTTCTCTTAAAAAAAAGCCCTCAGAATTTGAGACTTTTCCAAAGCACAAACTCAGCGGGATCTAAGGATTTTTCTAAGTCTTCAAGATTTTCTATAATAAAAAGTCAATAGAATATAAAGATTTTTCTACAGAAAAAATCATTACAATCTTAGGTTTTTTTTTATAGAAAAAAGTATTTAAAATCGGAGAATTTTTCTATATCTAAGGATTTTTCTAAATCTAAAGGTAGAGCATTTTTCAACAGGTAGAGCTCCTTAAAAAATGGAGATTGTCTATAAGACAAAGTCTTTAGAATCAAAGGGTTTTTCTAAAGAAAAGAGTGCTCAGAATCTAAGGATTTCTCTATAAAAAATCATCAAAATCTGAAGATTTTGTATAGTTTACAGTTCCTAAATCCTAAGGAATTTTCTATATAAAAAAGTCTTATAAATCTAAGGTTTTTTTTATAGTTAAAAGTCCTTAGAATCTGCTGTTTGTCTGTTATTACAATCTTGGATTTGTGAAAGACCTTAGAATCCAAGAATTTTTCTTTAGCAAAAATTCCCAAGAGTCTGAGAATTTTTAGTCCTCAAAATCTGAGAATATTTTAATAGTATAATGTCTTTAGAATCTTATAAATATTTTTACAAAAAAAATATTCAAAACGTGAGGATTTTTCAATAGGAAAAAGTACTACAAAGCTGTGGATTTTTCTTTAAAAAAATATCTCCAGAATCTAGGGATTTTTCCCTAGTCAGAATCTAGGAATTTTTATAAAGTCGTCAGAATAAGAAAAATTGGATAAAGCAAAAGTTCTCAAAGGTTTTTTTTAAGCAAAATCCCTCAAAAACTTCGAATTTTTTGATAAGAAAAACTCCGCAAGATCGAATAAATCTATAGGCAAAATTCCTAAGATTCTAAGAATTATTTCAACAGAATAATATCTCAGAATAAAAGGGGTTTGTTTTAGAAAAAGTCTTAAAGACTATGCTTTGCTATAGGAAAATGTTTTGAAAATTAAAGGGTTTTTTCATAAGAAAAAATAAAAGGCTTTAAATCCGAAGAACTAAAGAGTTTTTTATAGGAAAATGTCCACAGAATTTTTAAGGATTTTTAAAATGTAATACTTAATGTCGACAGTTGTTTCTCAGACTTCTCATATTCAAAGATATGTGTTGTATATAATTTAGTTTTCTTAGATGGTTACAATTTTATTAATAAACAATTTTAAACAATATTAAAATATAATTTTGACTTGCCTTTTAAATGTAATATATATATATATATATAATCCAATTTTTTAAGTCGGTTTGATTAAACTCCAAAAAAAAAATATTTTTTAATTTTTAAATAGAGCGTGAAATTATCTGCTTATAAACGCGGCAGTTGTAAAAAATTATTTAAAATTACATTATTTTCATACATATTGTTCAAAACAAACCCATGAGTTTTAAATGATAAAAATACGTGTAGAAAAAAAGATTTGAAATTATAAAGAAACAAATTTAAAAAACAACAGGTTTGACAAATACAAAATTCACTTAATTAAAAAAAAAAGCTCTTACAAAATAGCCAAAAAGTAAAACCATGTAAATGGGCGATTTTTATAATTTCGGTAAACAAAAAAAATTTATGAAAAACATAAAAGAAACAATTTGATTGACACTGACCTCGTTTTATTAAAAAAATAAAATTCATTTTCAAAAGACCGACCGAGAAACAGTATTTAATTTTTCTTAAGAAAAAAAAATTATTTTCTTAATTTTTTATTATTTTGAGGTTTTTATGGGAATTTTAAAAGCGCAACACAAATTCATTTTCACAATAAATTATGTATATATTTGTTTTAATTACAATAAATAGAGAAATGTAGTTTTTATTATTTATTTGTTTAATGTTTGAAGATTTTTGAAAATTATTAAGGCCAATTAAAAACATATATTAAATTATTAATTTTATATAATATAGATGTTTTTGTAATAAATATTTTTATATATAACTAACAAAATTATAACAATTATTAAAAGTGTTAAAAATCCCGAAAGATAGAAATAATGGGAAATATTGGGAGAAATATAAAAATGTATATTTAATTGGAGCTTAAAGCGAATTAACGAAACTCAGACAAACATTTTATTAATGAAACATTTCATCGTGCTTATGAAACGTTTCATAGATATATATAAAACGAAAATTAAAAAAAATATTATTTATTTTTTTATATGATATTAAACTTGTTAATTTTTTTTTGTTAAATATTAAAGATTTTTTTTTATTAAATATTAAATTTCCTAGATTGTAAAGAATGATTTTTTATAATTTAGCAATTCTTGTATTTCAAAATAAAATGTGTATTAACTTTAAATTTTAAATAAAAACTTGAATTAATTAGTTTCTGTTAATGAATAAATAATTCATAATATAAAAACTAATTTAACATTTATTAATAGATTTATTTTTAAATGTTTTAGTTAAAATATTACATTTTCAAAAACATGAAAAAATAAATTAAATATATTTTTTTTAATACAAATTTTAAACGATTTTAATCGAAAAATTATAGCGTAGATATTTTTTTATTTATTAATTTTTTAAAACATTTTTATTTTGTTAAAATATGTATTTTTTTTAGTATTAATATTTTTTATAGTTTCAAAATATGTTTTTTTTTAGTATTAATATTTTTTTTTTTATTTTTTTCAAATATTTTATTTTTAATTTTTATTTTTTTTTTTTTCAATATTTTTAATAACCTCAAATTTTTAATAATTTATTTTTTTTTTAATTTTCTTTAAATTATTATATATTTTTAATATTTCTGCTTTTTTCTTAAATTTTTTTTAAATACTTTTTTTATTGTATTTCTATCTATTTTTAACCAAAGTGTGGAACTTTTTTATACTTTTTTTAATTTACTGATGCCACTTGTCACATTATTTTTGTTTCCAACATATTTATTTTAAATTTTTATATTTTTTAAGAATAATTTAATTTTTTATATGTTTTACCAACAACAAAATCACGTTGTAATAGGCGTAAATAATTTATATATTTTTTAATTTTTTTTCTCTCATTTACAATAGTTTTTGCCGCCTTTTCGTTTTCGTGTGTAAAGTATGACTAAAATGTGCGATTTCATTGAATATTGTCTAAAGCCCTATTAAAAAAATTCACTTGTTCAAAAAAATATTAAGTGTGAGAGTGTGCTTTTGGATGCCAGACAGCCAGTTAGTCTGACAGACACAAACAACGCACACAAACCACAAAAAAATATCTTAGAAAACTCTTTAAAAAAGCGCAGAAAGCTACTACATATTGTTGTAAAACGCTCATGTTATTCATCGACTTCGTAAAAAAAAAAACTTAAAACTAAATCCAATAGTAGATGAACACAATCATCATCAGCCACAACAGTGATGATAAGTTGGTGATTTTCAAGATAGAATTAGCGATTTTTAATTAAAAAAAAATAAACAAAACTGTTTATTTTGTCAAAAACACCAAAAATTGCAACTTATTCCTATTCACAAATTATATTTTTTATATAGCAAAATAATATTTAAAAGAAAAAAATAGTCCAGCTAGAAATTGACAGTCTCGTTAGCTTAGTAGGTTGAGCTCACATCTCCAAAAGAGACGCTCTGGGTTCGAAACCCTACATGACTAAAAAAGAACCATAGTAATTTTGGAAAATTTATTTTTAGACCCTAGTTTTTTGTGTTGGCAAAACGTTGAAAGTTTCATTTCTCACTTCCCGAAATTATAACATTTTATCTAATGGCGTTTGGGATTAAAAAACGACTTATTGCCAGCGCTTTCCCATTTGTATTTTTCTGGCTGGGAGTTCTCTGAATTTAAGGATTTGCTGTAGGAAATGGTTTTTAGAATATAAAAATTTTTCTATAGATAAAAAAATTATTACCATCTGAGGTATTTTCAATAGAGAGTCCTTAAAATTAGTTTTTTTTAACAAAAAGTCCTCAGAATGTAAGAATTTTTCTATATACAAAAGTTCTCAGAGTCTGAGGTTTTTTCTTTAGGAAACATTCCTCGGAAATCTAAGCATTTTCCTTTAGAAAAAGTCTTCCGAATCTAAGGTTTTTTCTACATGAAAAAGTGCTTAAAATTGATTTTTGATAGGAAAAAGTCCGCAGGATCTAAGAATTTAGGAAATTTCTTTAGAAACAGGGTATTTTCTACAGATAAAAGTCCACAGAATACAGAGAGATAGAAAAAACAATCCACAGAATATAAGAATTGTTTTATAGGAAAAAAGTCCTCAGAATCTAAGGAAAAATTGCTTAAAATCAGCTGATTTTTTGATAGGAAGAATGTCACAGAATCTAAGAATATTGGAAAAGTCCTTTAAATGTGGAGATTTTTCTATAGGGAAATTTCCTAAAAAACAGAGTTTTTTCTATTGTTAAAAAAAGTCCACAAAATCAGCAGAATCTTAGGATTTTTTAATAGGAAAAAACTTCTTAGATCTGAAGATTTATCTAGAAGAAAAAATTATTATGATTTTTCTATTGAAAAAAGTCTCCAGAAACTTAGGATTTCTTATAAGAAAATATGATTAAAAAATAAGGATTTTTCTATAGGAAAAAGCAGCCAGAATCTGAAGATTTTATATAGGACAAAGTTCTAAAAATCTGAGGATATTTCTAGTGTCGAGTGTCTCGTAAAATTAGTGTTTCGGTCGGAAACCAAAGTTTAATATTAACTTTACTTCACGTTTTCCCCAAAATTCGATATTTATTTTGCACCGTTTTTGGCCGTTTTTCGGTTGGACTCTACCAATATTTTTACGACTTTTTAACTATTCAGTCACATAAAAAAGTGGAAAAATAAACTAATTTAATAAACAATCATTTATAACTTTTGCGCGCTTTTAGTGTTATCGACTGATGAGCTTTTTTTCTCCTACAAATTTGGCATCACTGATCATCATCATCTATGTAGCTCTACTAAAAAGTTAAGCTATTTAATATGCTGTTCACACATTTGGATGAATTTTATATTGTTGTCGTTTAATTTTTTTTTTTAGTGAATGGAACGTAATAATTTAAGTTACCGAGTCAGTCATTCAGTTAGTTATGGAGTAGTCCATGTTTAAGTAGCCATAGACTTATATGATAATGTATAATGACTTTGGTAGTAACATTAATGTGTAATGTTAACATTAATTGTAAAATAAAAATGTATAAGAATATTTATTATAAAAATTAATGATAAATTATAAGAATTTTTGCAGTTATAAAAAGAAATAAGCCGACAAAATGATAAAAAAAACTTAATTTATTTTAAAATATTTTAATTTCATTTTAAAAATTCTGCAAACAGAAAAGCAAATGATTTAATGGCAAAGAAATTGTAGATTATTTTTAAAATATTATTTTATCGTAAGCGAAAGAGAATTTAAATTGTAGAAAAATTTTCACTTTATAAAAAATATTAAATGAAAGTTTAGAATAATTTTTTTTGGAAAATTTTGTTTTAAATTACAAATTCTATCTTTATTCAAAACTTTATTTGTTACTTTTAAGTTTATTTTTTGCCTATTTTCAGCTTCTCAACTTTATTTGCGTCATACTTTTTTATCAATTTTATAATTTATTTTTAATTTTTCTTTATTGATTAAATTAATATTTATTTTCTTTTTAAACTGGCAAAGTCTTGTTAATTTTGTATGCATACATACAAATTTTATACGACTTTTTTGTTGTTATTTTTTTTTTTATTTATTCCAACAATTAATGGCAATAATACAGAATTTTTGCTTGAGTAACAGGGAACTGCCAACACCACCACCAGCGCCACAATATTTTAACACCTTGAAAATCCATTTAAACGTATGGTGTGAAAAATTAATTCAGCATTTCAGAATTACAAAAATAAATACAAAAAACAACCAACAGAAATACAAAACATTTAAATGAAATTCAGCAATAAATGACGTTTTTTATACAATAATTGACGTCCTTTTTTTAAATTGTTTTTGGATTCTAAGCACTTTTTAGTAATTTATTGATTTTTTTTTTTTTTTTTTGGAAAAGTGATTTTAATTTTAAAAAGTTTTAATCACATACATTTTCCGAGGAATAATTTTTATAGTTGGAAAATTATTAGTTTGACCATAATAATTGAATTAAAAACTTCCAAAACAATAATTAAAAATTGCAACAACAAAAACTGTCAGATTTATATAAAAAAAAGTTCGAAATTTCAAATAAATTATGATATGTTTCTTTTTCGTTTTAAGACCAAACAAAAAATTAAAACATTTTATTTTACAACGGAATTGGACTCGGATTTTTTCATCAAACTCCTCTACCAAAACTCAGCATCAAAATTAAAAAAAAATCTGACCGGGCTGGTATTGAATTAAAATGCAGATGGCTGATTGAACGTATGGAATTAATGGAGACTATTTAACACAGCTTGCGTTTTTAAGTAAATCTCATAGAATACTAATAAAACAACGTAAATTATTTTTCATGTAGCTTTTTCCAAAAGTTGTAAGAGCCAAATAATACGATGCAATTGATCGCGTGCAATTTTCTTAATTCCCTTTTCAAAGTTGCTTCCAAAGTTATGTTTATTTATACGGTGACATTTGTTGCACGAAAACTGAATGTGAATGAAGCAACAAAAGAAAAATACATATGAGTGCGAAAGAGAATTAACAAAAACATGCAAGAAAAACGAAAACCGTGCCTTTTTGTTACCCCGCTTGCTTCTCTATCCCGTTCGCCACCAAACAGGAATTGCACGCAATAATTGCATGCAACAAAGTCACAAATTGGCTGTAAGTTTAATAGTATATCGTCAGCTTATTATTGCTTTGACCCACCGACCATTTTTGAAAAAAATTGGATTATATATAATGTAAATATCCTCTTTCTTATAACGAAAGCCGTTTTTAGATATTTTGTATCTTATCTGAAATATTTAGTATAGACTTTTATCTGCCTGTCAGTTTTACATATTAAAATAAAAAAATTTAGATTTTATCGTTTTTCTCGATAACAACTATTTGGCGTATAGGTCAAATTAATAATAAACTGATGATATATTTACAAGGGTCCCTATAATAATGTTGACGAAGGTCGTACCTGACCAGAAAATGTATTACATTTGGCTGATTTCTTTAAACATTTTCTGTGTATTCTTTATGACTACAAAAATTTATAATTTTCAAATCAACACTTGGAAAAATTGTCAAAAATTGTATTATATCGTAAAAATTGAAAAAATCTTCATCAGAAAACAAAACTAAAATGGAAGTTTTTTTATACATAAATTTCTAAACAAATTTTCACTTTCATTTTATCTTGTTAAAAAAAAAAATAATGAGAAAAAAATATTTTAGAATTTTTATTATAGTCATTTAAAATCATTTAACTCATTTAGTTCAGTCATAATCTTCAAAAAAAATAAATTGTTTATAATTTTTTTAATGTAGCTTATAAAGCAATAAATGTTTTGAATGTCATAGTTAGCGAAAGTTTTTTTTTACTTATTATTATTTTTGTTTAATATGTAGTTCGTTTTTGATTGAAATCTTTCCCTTCCCTCTCTTTCCCTAAACTTTTTCAAAAAACCATAAAACATGCTGTAAATTAAAAATAAAATATAGCAACATTAAATTTTTTTGCTCATGTTTCGATGTTAAAACATGAATCAAAATATATACATACTAAGCAGTGCTGTTAACTTTAGCGATTTTTTGTTATTTTTTTGGCGATTTGTTAGAACGATTTGTTGAAATGACTTTTGGCTATTGTGGTAAAGTTTCTAGATCAGGTTTTGAGGAAAAATAAGGATAACCAGTAATAAACTACATACTTATATGGAACGAACGTCTTGTGGAAAACACCTATTCACCAAAACAAAAATGAAAAAGCAAAAAATCGTAAATATCGTACTTATACCCTATACAAGGTGCATCTTTTTCGCAAATGTGATAACGTTGAAAACGGATTTTGAGGGCTTTTCATTAGCAATTGTTTTGAATGCTCAAATAAGGTCGTAAAGTCAACGCATAAAATTGTCATATGTCATTCGTCATTGAGTCGTTGTTTAAAACAACAAACCTATCATAACTTTTGTTCTTTAGAAAAAATTTTTTTTTGGGAAAAATTTCAATTTTTACCCATAACAGATTGGCAACACTGTCAAAAACAATGATTGACTGACTAAACTTAAAATTTTATGAATAATATGCCAAATACAACACACAACAATCATATGAAAAATATGCAAAATTTAATCAAACAAAAAATAATCTCAAAATAATTTCTTCAATGGTTTTTTTGGGGTGTACAATTTAAATTATTTTTTTTTCTTTGTGAATAAAAAATTTTAGGAATTTTATTTTAAGAATTAGGGTTAGTTTTATATAGAGCACTAAAGCGGGGTTTTCATTATACCACAAGTCAGAAATCAAAAATCCTATGGTGTAAACTCATTTTGTCTGATCCGTACAGAAACTCCGATTAAGCGGGGTTTACCACATGTCATAAGATCTGTCAAAAACGAGTCAGATAGCAAAAATCCTATCGTGTAAACTCAATACTAATTTTGACAATCAGATAGATTTTTTCGTTTTTTTTTTTTAATATTTCATAAAATTATGAGAATCGAATGGTATCAGTGTTGTATTTTCTTACAAACAAAGAAAAACGTAAACAAATCAGTTGTGATGTAAATTGGCGGTAAAAAAGATAAGATTTGCATCTGAAAGTGTAAACCCAAAGCATTTAGCAGAGATTTTTTTAACAAGCGCATCATTTCATAGGATTTTTAAAATGATTTTCTTGAGGTAAAATCAGATGGAAAATCTGATAATGAAAACTCCGCTTAAGTAAGATTTTTTACTAAAACTTAGTGCTGATTATAAAGTATATATGTACTTGAAATATTTTTTTTATTAATTTTTTATTAACTTTTTCTTACTATTTTAATAAAAACTAGTAAATTGTTTTCCCGTGGAAAAATTTCACTCAAAATTTAATGATCTCAAAACGTAATTTAAATTATAAAAATTTATTTTTTGTATCTTTATATATTAAATTTACGTGAAAAAAAATGTTTTCAAGTGAAATTCATCATTGTGAAAAGTATTTTTTTTATGTGGTGTAAACAGTTTATTTTTACATGAAACTCGAACAACTTACTGTCATTTATTTATTTAGATAAAAATATGTTTTCCAGCTTTTTTGTTTTTAATTAATTTTTCATTTAAAATCCTGACTCAACTTGTAAACTACGCAAAAATTTCACTAACTACTTAAAACACAAATTGTTGTAAAAAAAAAATATATTTAAGAAATTTTTGGCGTGTGGCCAGTTTAAAAATAATAAATAAAATTGAAAAAAAAAATAAATAAATAAACTTACGCATGTGAAAACAAAATATACAATGAATAACAAATTATTTTTGAGTAGGTTGTTGAAGACATAAAATATGCAAATACTTGTATTCCAACAAAAAAAAAAACAATTTTTTAAAAATACTTTGGAATTTTAATAATGACTGACAATTTAGCTTTTATTATTTAATATAAAAAATATATTTTTAATATTCGCCCAGATAAAAGCTTCTTCAATTATTATGCCCATGTATGTAATAATTTCATTTATCTTTATGAAACATTTCATTCATTTCATTTTCTATTTTATAATTTTGCCATATTATTCATAAAAGTTTAGGTACTTGTTATGTGTTTTACTAACAAAATCAATGTTTAGCCACCGATTTTTTATAAATATAAGAAACTTTTTCCTACACCTTTATATTTTTTTGCTATTTAAGCTGGTATTTTATTTTATAATTATTTTTTCAATTTTTGTTTAGAGAAATTAAAACTTTTGATAAAAATTTATTTGACCAAAAAAATATTAAAACATTTTTTTTTTTGCAATCTTTTATCTTAAGTTCCAATTTTGAACTAATTGTTATCTTTTTTTAAATTTAAGCAAAAAATTGTTTAAAATATTAACCCTATAAATTTAAATGTTATTTTAAATTACATTTGAAGGTTATATTAATTGAGAATGAAACTCAAAACAGTAACAACAATTTGCTACATATAAAATTCTAAAATATTTATGCATATTTTTTTTTTGTGGGATACACATATCTAACATATGTGACATGGTTAAAATATTTTTTTTTAAAACGCAATAAAACAAATTTCTCAATAGAAATATTTCAAACACTTGCTAATTAAGATAAATTGGTTATGAATGACTGATACGATGAGAACTCTATAAATAGAGAAGATAGAAAGAATGTTGATTAGAAATTGATATTGAATTTTAATGATTTGAAAAAGGGATATCGGAATCTGGTGTTTCAATAACTGATTAATATGGTGTATATGTTTATATCCCATTAGTTTATCGGTTGGGCGCCAATTGTATGACCCAGGAAAATTTGTCAAAACGATTTCCAATGTAAAAATTGATATATATATATAAATATATATAAATATATATATATATATATATATATATATATATATATATATATATATATATATATATATATACATATATATATATATATATATATATATATATATATGTATATATATATGTTTATATATATATATATATATATATGTATATATATATATATATATATGTATATATATATATATATATATATATATATATATATATATATATGTATATATATATGTATATATATATATGTATATATATATATGTATATATATATATATACAGTAGAATCTCGAAAAAGTTAACCGAAATGTCCCAAGGGTAATTAACTTTTTCGAACTGTTAACTTTTCTAAGTGGTTTTCAAAATTGAGAAAGAATACAATAAATAATAAACAGAGATTTTTCGTAAATAACACCCTAAATTTATTTCAATGACTTAGTTTTCATCATTACAAAAAATAAACTTATATTTAATTTGTGTGGAGTGGTTGAAGAAGCAGTTGTGTAATAGCTCTGGACTATTTTCGTACACATATGGACAAGGTTAGCCACCTGATCTGCATCGTTTTTCTTTTCAAACCATTTTATCAAGGTATTGGTGTTTCAACTGCTTTCTAGAAGCTCACATTTGTAGAATATCTTCCTCGATAATTGACCCGTCGTTTTCATTATCGGACACTTCGAAATCATCGTTATATTCCGTAATTTGATCCTTGTTCCAATTTTCATTATCACCCAACTTCGACATCAACAATTGAAGTTCTCGAAGTGTTTCTTCGTAAGCACTATTTGATTTTATCAATTTAGACAACGGAATGTCGTATTCACTATAATATTGATCATCATCCCACTTTTTTATCTTATCCCACGCTTTTATAAGAACAGCTTGCGGCAATTCATCCCTCATTGATTTAAGTAGCAAAATAGCATCACGAATTGAATCTGTCTTCAAAATATTTTCAATCGAAACGTTTTCTTGTGCGACAATGTTGCATAACAATTTAGTTCGATATCCCAATTTGACCAATATTATTGGGTTTTGATACATGGGCTGCAAGACCGATGTGACGTTAGGTGGTAGAAGCATTGCTCCAATGTTTCCATCATCAGACTGTAGCATATCAATTGGATAATGTGCAGTGCAGTTATCAATCAGTATCAACGCCTTTGGTGGGAAATTATTTTCAGTAGAAAATTTGGAAACCTGCAAAAATGTTTATGTCATAAGTGAAAATTTAAAAATGAAACCCAAAAAATAAGTTTACCTCTTTTATAAATGAATGATGATGATGAAATCCTTTAAAGCAACGTGGATTTGCGGCTTTACCAATCACCAACAGCTTCAACATGTGCGAACCATCTGCGTTAGCACACAACAAAAATGTGATTCTTTCCTTTGCAATTTTTCGGCCCGGTGCGGTCTTTTTGTTTGCTGCGACAAATGTTTTATCCGGTAAAAAGCGATAAAATAGTCCGGATTCATCTGCGTTAAATAGTTGCGAGTCGGAGATGTCCATTTCGTAAATTTTTGCTCGTAAATTATGAATGAAAGGTTTTACATCCGACGTATCGCTTGAAAGGATTTCCTCGCAAATTTTGACGTGGCGAATACCATGTCTTTTCTTAAAATTTGCCAGCCATCCATCACTGGCATTAAATTTTTTTTCAGGGCACAGTATGGCGAATTCGTGCTTAGCTCTTGATTTTAAAATTGGACCAGTCATTGCACAATTACGCTGTCGTTGGTTTAAGAACAATTTATACAAGCTTGCCTCAAGATCAGCATATTCCGGTTTATGTAGTG